>CM076575.1:337627330-338200052 GCA_034641835.2 Pinus albicaulis | reverse complement strand
GCCACACATTTCTGGTCACTTTTTTTCCTAAGCTATCATCAAAAGACATATGCAGGCTGCAAAGATTATTTTTGGGCAAAGAATAAGAAATTACAAAAAAATCTGCAAAACTAGGTGAGTTCGTAGCGTGCTCCAGGCTCGAGGTTGAGTTTTCGCTACGAACTTGTTGTAGATTTCCTTAAGCTAAAAGTCCTTCAAAAAATACATGGCAGAGGGTTATATAGGCATTTATTTATCCAAAATTCAGAATTGTCAAAGGTTATGCAAAAGGTGGTGAAATGAAAACGCTACGAACTCTCCTGAAATTTCATGTACATGACTATTTTTTAGGGCATTTTCATAGATTTTTGACTAATGACATGGAATTAACATTGTTATGCTGTTAATTTGTTTTTCTTAGTTTCTGTTTAATTACAGTACTGATTTGTTTATTTCAGTTGCTCATTTGCTTCGATTAGTTAAATTTAGATATATTAAGCGCTCATAACATCTTGATTGCCTCGAAAGCCACATTTGGAGTGATGGTGAGGGATTGTATTATGAAATGTGTAGTTTAGTATTAGTTTTCTTTTACGCAAATTTAGATATATTGAAGCGCTCATAACATCTTCGATTGCCTCCCAGAAAGCCACGGTACAATTTGATGGTGAGGGATTGTATTTATGAAATGTGTAGTTTAGTATTAGTTTTTCTTTACTGCAAATTTAGATATATTGAACTGCTCATAACATCTTCAGTTGCCTCCGAAAGCCACAGCTGGACTGATGGTGAGGGATTGTATTATGAAATGTGTAGTTTGGTATTAGTTTCATTTTTGCAAATTTAGATATATTAAATTGTGCATGACATCTTCAGTTACCTCCGAAAGCCACAGCTGGACTGATGGTGAGGGATTGAATTATGAATGTATGGTTTGATATTAGTTTACTTTCTGCAAGTTAGATATCAATTACTCAAGTTGTTTATGGTTACTTCCGAAAATCATAGCTGGACTAATGATGAGGGATCAGAAGACAAGTTGATGTAAATTGATTTAGATTTACTTTATTGCAACTTTTGGATTTCTTTTAGCATAATTTATTTTGTGTTTAGACAGCAGCAAGAATAGTTTGGTTTCATGCTCACTAGTTCACTGTTTTGATTTATTAGACTAGCAGCACCTTTTCATTTCAGCAACACATTTTCATTTCCTTTCAAGTTTTGTCATTGTAAGTTTCAAATTCCTTTTTAAGTTTCAAGTTGGTAAATCATTATAGAGGATATCATTTCCTTGAACAAACATAACCATACTTGCTTTTATTTTAGAATTTCCATTTCACCTTAGAAAACCAAAAACGACAAAAAGTTAAGAAATAGGTTATCTTGCACATATAGTGCGCTGCACTTCATCAGCTTACGATTCCCGGATTGACAAATTAAATGCAGCAATTTAGGACACACTAAATTGACCAAACATTTTGGCGCCGTTGCCGGGGAAGTGTAACTAGGTAGCCAATTTCTTAAAAAAAAAAACATAAAATCATAAAAGAAGAGAAAACTTGATAACTTCTTGAAGTATGCTCTCCTCTTGCACCTAGTGTGATCTGGAGGATCAGAAAAGAGAGTTATTGGTTTAGTAATTTCTTAAGTATGCTCTCTTCTTGCACCTAGTGTGACTTGGAAGATCAGAAAGAGAATTATTAGCCCAACTTTTTTTTTTTTTTAAATAAAATAAAAAATAAAAAATGACATGCATAGAGCAAGAGATTCTAGGGGAAGGTTTATAGCTAAAGCCAAGAGTTCGATTTTCACAACTCCATCTTCTTCAAGGCATAGACCAGATTCACCACCATCTACCCCTAGACTTAAGATTTTTGGAATTCAAGGAGCAGCTGAATTAGAGGATTCTCCTATACCACCTACTAAATCCCATTTAGAAAACAAAGAGACTCTCTCTCATCCTTCCTTGATAGAAGAACCAGAGGAATTTAAGGACTCTAAAGAAACTATCATGGCAGAGGAAATAATAGATGGATTTGGAGGTAGAGGTAGAGGTAGAGGAGGAGGAAACAATGGAGACAACAATGGTGAAGGTAATAATGGAAGAAATAGGGAAGGAGACAACTTGTTTAGATTCCCTATAGTTGATGAGTAAAATCATACAACAATGAAAAACATCTCACCATATGTCCTCCCCAACTTTTATGGATTGCGAAGTGAGGATCCTGAAACATTTCTGTTTGAGTTTGAAGTCGTGTGCTGAACCTATGACTATATGGAAGACTCTAAAAAAATCAAGCAGTTTCCTTCAACATTGAAGGGAGCCGCTTTTAAATGGTTCATGGGATTAGCCACCTAATCTATTAGGACTTGGAATAATATGAAACAAACATTTTTGGATAGATACTTGGACTATTGTATGCCCACCAATCACAAGGATGAGGTATTCAAAATGATGCAAAAAGAAGATGAAAATTTGGAAGATTTACTTGAAAGATTTCAATATAACTTAAAAAGAGCAAAGATGAGCAACTTAGATGATGAAACCTTGAAAGCCCTCATATTAAAAGCCATTAGAGATGAATGGATAGATATTTTAAACATGATGGGGAAAGGAGAAATTTCTCAACTTCCACTTCGTGACATAACAGAATTATGTGTCCATCTCTCGAGGGGAAAATCTAAAACAGGAAAAGGGCCTAGGGATCCTTCTCTTATTAGGGCTAACAAATCTGCAACTGGATCAGTAAGTAGGGCAGAGATTGGTAACATGCTTGATGAATTCAAAGCTGATATCTTAGGGAGCCTTAGTGAACAACTAGACACCCTTAAAATCCAAAACAAGCAGAAAGCAGAAACAGACGCTTTAGCCATCTTTTGTCCGAAATGTAGGAAGAAACATGCTTTAAGGGAATGTCCCTTGGATGCAAAAGTTGTAGAAACATGTATGATTTGCTCAGAGAATCATGAGATCAAGGATTGTCCTTCAATTCCTGGACTCAAAGCTGTCTTTCAAGAAGACCCAAATTCGGTAGAATCTCTCTGTTTTGTTGCAAGAAGACCTTGGCAGGGACAACAAACTCAAGGGTTTAACAACCCTATGAATTTTCAAACCCCACCAAATTGGAATCCTTGGCAACAACCTTGGCCCCAACATCAAAACTCATATCAGCCATGGGTACAAGGGATGCAAAATCCTTATGGGAGATTTGCTCAATTTTATCAATATCCTCCATCTTTTCAAAATCAACAAGCTCCACAACTTCCAAACCCAAATCCACAACTTTCATTACCATTTCCACAACAAAAAACTTCTCAACAAAATCCAAATCCTCAACTCATGCTCCCATACCAACAAAAGACAAATCAACTTCCAGCTCAGCCATTGCCAAATCCTAACAATAAAAATCCTCAAAATACTTACATGGTAGAAGGACAACAATTTCCTACCTATATGATTGTTCCTCTCAACGATGTACAACTCAGATCTGGTAGAGTTTTAGAAAAACCTTCTATAGATATTCAAGAGCAAAATACCTCTGAGGAGGATTCTCTTGAAGTCAATAAGGGTTCTGAGGAAGAATCTCTTCAAAATCCAAGCATGCAAAAAGAAAAAGAAAAGTTAACACCCACAACTCCTATAGTTGAGCAACCAACATCTTCATCTACACCTCCTTTTCCTGAAAGACTACAAATTGACAAGGGGGTGGAAAAACAAATCTTGTTGCCTAACTATGACTTTTTAGATGAATTGAAGAATGTTTGTATCAAGATTCCCTTGCTACAAGCCATTCGAGAGATTCCTATTCTAGCAAAAACAATAAAGGAGTTGAGTTTCAAAAGACCAGGAAGAAAACTAAAAGACACAAGAAGAATCCACCTGGTAGGAAAGATTGCAGATATTATGATGGGAACAATTACCATGCAGAAGTATGTAGATCCAGGAAGTCCAATTGTCAAGACACATATAAATGGGATAGAAATTCCAAACACATTGATTGACTTAGGGGCTGCTATCAACATTATGATTAGACAGACTATGGACCAGCTAAAACTTCCTAACCTTCTTTTTACACCTACTTTACTGCAACTTGCAGATCGATCAATTATTAAACCAGATGGTGTATTAGAAGATATTTCAGTCTCCTTAGATTCTTGGGAATATCAAGTAGATTTTATGATTTTGACTCCCAAGAGTAATCTAGGAGGGCACCCACTTATCTTAGGAAGACCTTGGCTAGCCACAGCTGATGCTTTTATTAGTTGTAGATCTGGGGACATGTACATTTCTAATGGTAATTCGACGAAGAAATTCAATTTGTATCCTCCAGCAAGAGCAATCACAGAAGTAGGAGACAATGAATGGGTTGATGATGAGGACACTATACAACCTGTCTTTACCATTTCTGAAATCGGTGAGGATAGTCAAATTCTGAACACATTAGAAAATTTTGAGACATCTTCAGAATATGACCCCACACAATTTCAGTTGGAATCTGACATAGAATATTTATCATCAAGACAAATGTCTCTTTACTCTATAGAAGAGTTTGGTAGTTCTACTATTGAGATTTTTCCAGGAAAAACACTGAATATCAACAAACATCTGGAAGAGTCACAACAAGAAGAACTAACCAAAATCTTGCGAAAACATTCTACTGCATTTGCATGGGAGTATACTGACATGAAAGGTATTGATCCTAAGACTTGCATCCATCACATTTATATTGAGGAAAACAGTAGACCAATCAGACAACCTCAAAGAAGGATGAATCCAAATCTTAGGGAGATAGTGAAAGAAGAGCTCCAAAAACTTCTCAATGTAAACTTCATTTATCCAATTTCGGATAGCCGATGGGTTTCTCCTTTGGTTATAGTACCTAAAAAGAATGGTAAATGGAGGGTATGCATTGATTACAGGGAATTGAACAAAGCAACTTTGAAGGATCACTTTCCTTTGCCTTTTATTGATCAGGTATTAGATACATTAGCAGGTAAAAAGTACTTTTCATTTTTGGATGGTTTTAGTGGCTATAATCAAATTCAGGTAGCACCTGAAGATCAAGATAAGACCACATTTACTTGTCCATGGGGAACTTTTGCATACCGAGTGCTTCCTTTTGGGTTATGTAATGCACCAGCAACATTCCAAAGAGCAGTACTAGGAATTTTTTCTGATCTAATCCATGATTGTGTAGAGGTTTATATGGATGATTTTACGGTTTATGGTAATTCATTTGAAGAGGCATTAGAAAATTTGGAAAAAGTTCTTATAAGATGTAAAGAAACAAACCTTTCATTAAGCCATGAAAAATGCTTTATGATGTTTACTGAAGGGATTGTTTTAGGACATCATATTTCAGGGGATGGGATTAAGGTTCATAGATCAAAAGTTGAAGTCATCTCCAAGTTACCTATTCCAAATTGTCAAAGAGATGTTAGAAGTTTTCTAGGATTTACTGGTTACTATAGAAGATTTATAGAAAACTTCACTAAAATTGCATCTCCACTCTTCAAATTGCTTACAAAAGACTGTGAATTTAAATGGGATCCTGATTGTCAATCGGCTTTTGAAACTTTGAAAACAAGAATATCTGAAGCACCTATCTTGAGAGGACCAAATTGGAAACTCCCTTTCCATATTTCTACGGATGCTTCAGATACAGCTCTAGGAGCTCTGTTGGGTCAAAAAGATTTAGTTCCTTATGCCATTTATTATACCGGTAAAAATTTGACTCCCACAGAGTTGAATTATACTGTGACTGAAAAAGAGTTTTTAGCTGTTGTTCATGCAATTAATAAGTTTAGACATTACATAACAGGCTATGAAACTTTTATTCATACTGACCATTCTGCAATTAGATATTTAATGAATAAACCTGTTACTAATGGCAGAGTGACAAGATGGCTCTTACTTTTGCAAGAATTCAATATTATTGTGTTGGATAGACCAGGAAAACAGAATACAGTAGCTGATTTCTTGTCTAGGATTCAGAATACTAAAGAAGATTCTCCTGTAGAAGATAAATTTCCTGATGAATACTTGTTTGCAGTAACTATTAAGACCCCTTGGTATGCGGATATTGCTAACTATTTGGTTACAGGGAAACTACCTTCACATTTATTTCCAAGAGAAAAACGAAAAATTATTCAGGAGAGTTCAAAATATTCATGGATTTCTAACGAATTGTTTAAAACAGGGCTAGATCTTGTGATCAGAAGATGTGTCAGGGAAGATGAAATGTCTGATATTCTTAAGGCATGTCATGATGAACCATGCGGCGGACACTTTGCAGACAAAAGGACGGCCTATAAAATCCTCTCTTTAGGATATTATTGGCCTTCCCTCTTCAAAGATGCAAAACAATATGTCAAAAGGTGTGACAGCTGCCAAAGAGTAGGGAAACCTACCCTTTCAAGTGAAATGCCATTGCAAACACAGGTACTCATTAAACCCTTTGAAAAATGGGCTTTAGATTTCATTGGACCTATTAATCCACCATCTAAGCAAAAGAAGTATATATTGGTTTGTACTGATTATGTTACTAAATGGGTAGAAGCTAAAGCATTAGTATCTGCTACTGAAAATTTAGTTGTTCATTTTCTTTATGAGGATATTTTTACTCGCTTTGGTGTTCCAAGAGAAATTGTAACAGATCAGGGGAGCCAATTCACATCCAATTTGGTGGAGAAGTTGATGGAAGAATACAAAATCGAGCACAGAAGATCTACTCCTTACCATCCACAAGCAAATGGTCAAGTGGAGTCCACAAACAAAGATCTTGAAAGTATCATCACCAAAACTATTCATCTACATAGAAGAGATTGGGCAGAAAGGCTTCCCGAAGCCTTGTGGGCCTACAGAACTACATGGAGGAATACAACAGGACATTCTCCCTATGAACTTGTTTATGGGAAAGAAGTCTTGCTCCCCATTGAGTTCCAAGTCAAGACCTTCAAGATAGCAGTTCAGTTGGGGATGGACTTATCGGAAGCCCAAAAGCATAGAATGGAGCAGTTGAATGAGCTAGATGAGATCAGACAAGAAGCAATTCTAAGAACTGATCTAGTTCAATATCAAAGAACTAAATGGCATGACAAATATATCAAAGAGAAGAAGTTCCAAGAAGGAGATTGGGCATTGTTATTTGATTCCAAGTTTAAAGATTTTCAAGGAAAATTTCAGACTCATTGGCTTGGGCCATATGAGATTGACAAGATCTTTAGCAATGGAGCGGTAAGAATCAAGACCATTGATGAGTTTCAAACTCCTCTTATTGTGAATGGCCATAGATTGAAAATTTATCATAAGCCACTCTCAAAAGAGGATTTTGTCAAATTGTTTCAAGAAAGTTTTGCAATCAGGCTGGTACAGAAGAATTCTTCTTCTCCACCAGCCTAGCTTTTGTTCTTTTCAGTTAAAAAAAAATAAAAAATAAAAAAATGGTATAAGCCTGAAAACCAATCATTGATTGGCAGTCTTATACAGAAAATATAGGGTGAAAATCAGGAACACCTGACACTCTATATTTTCCAAAAAAAAAAAAATCTCTCTCTTTCATTTCACAAGTTTTGTGACCATTCACTCCATTCCATTCCACTTTATTCCATTTCATTTCACTTCATTTCACTCCATTCCACTTCATTTTATCCATTTCATCAATAAAAATCTTTTTCATGACCATTTCCATCTGGTCATTTGTCATCTGTTCATCTCCATTCATCCAAGTAATAGCTGTGTCAGTTTCCGCAGCTGACATCTGTTTCCGCAGCTGACTCCAGTTTCCGCAGCAAGAAGCAGATTCCGCAGCTACAACTCTGTTTTCAAAAGAATGTACAGCCAGATGTTATTTCCATAATCATGAAATAAAATGCAGGTGAGAGGATCAAAAATGAAGACATGGAGCATTCAAGACACCAATGAAGAGCAACTAGTTGAAGACCAAGGGAAAAGGCAAAGATTCCAAAGGTATGAATAAAATTTATTTCAAATAGCATTGAAAAACACATTTTTATATAGTTTTGAACCATAAGCTCCATCCATTATGTGCAATGATTATATTGACAACTCCCGTAACCTTTCACGATCTCCATATTATCCTCTCGCATTCATTCTCAAACGGTTCCATCATTAAACCCCCGATCTTCACTCATGTTCCAATATTCCACCGGTGACAATGAGACGTAATTGATTTGACCACGGACTCTTACAGCCGCATAAATCTATAGCTGTTGTTTAAACGTGCTCATATTTATTGTGCAGCCACCAAAATTCAAAACACTGCCGGATGTGTTATACTCTGTTAACCTCACAGCCGTATCTCTGTTGTGCTCACGAAAACCCCTCTCTGTTCTGTTCACTCCATTCCGCTCTCTATTACGCTATAGTCTGTATACCACTCTCTGACATTTATCCACAGTCATTGTGCTCATCTCCGTGCATTCAGCCGTTCTGTTTCCATTAAACCCTCACGCAGGCAAATTTGTGAAGAGCAGAAAAGAATGGGAAAATTGCTAAGAGCAGAACCGGAAGGACCTAAGTTTATGGAGGGATATCTGCAAGTAAGGGATATATTGAAGAAAGAAAATTGGCTGCGGTTTATCCAGAAATTCAGAGGTTATCATAAAGAAGTGACGAAGGCATTCGCAAGGTCGTTTAATGGCTTGGAAGCAAAGATTGGAGACCTTAAGTTTGCGGTCAATGAAGCATCTATAGCAACAGCCACGGAACTTCTTCAGGAGGGTGAGCGTTGGTTTAAGAATAAAAGTATCAGTGATGAAGCATGGAGAACAATCTTACGAAACCAAGGTATGGACATAACTGTTTTTAAAAGAGGAATTCCTGTGCATGCATTGAAAGAGGAATGGGCTACTTTGCTGCTAGTTGTTTAGAAATTCATTACATGTGAAGGCCGTTTTGGGTCCATGTATATGTACCATACCAGGTTACTGATGAATTTTCTAGATAATCAAACTCTCAATCTCCCATATTTTCTATTCAATAGTTTGAAGAAAATGTCCGTGACTGTTCAAAAACATTTAGGAGATGTAGAACCTCATCTATATCACCACGGCCTTGTAAAAATTTTGATTGAAAAGGAGTTAAAGAAAAAGAAAGACACATGGGAACAATTTCTGGTTAGAAATTTCTTTGAGGAACCTCAGGAAATTCCTGAAGGTAGCACAGCAAGAAGGAGTAGAAGAAAAAGAATAAATGATGAAACCCAAATTACTCCTACTCAAGAAATTCCTGAAGGTAGCACAGCAAGAAGAAGTAGGAGAAAAAGAACAATTGATGAAATTCAAAATACTCCTACTACTATAATTGAAAGAACTGATAGGGAAGAGAGACTGTCAAAGAAGAAGAAGAAAGAAATCAAGGGTAAGAAGCCAATAACACCAAAAGAGAGAAAAACTATTGAGGCTATACATAAAACCCCTTCTTCCAAAGAAGAAGATCACCAAGTGTTATCTGAAAGATTAATTTATCTTCAAAAACAGTCCTCTATGACCAAGAAGACAGAGAAAGGAAAACAAAAACAAAAGGATAGTGCACCACAGCGTGTGAGAAGAAGCAGCAGACTTAAGGGGAAATTGAGGAAAATGCAAATGAAGGGTCCTCATTTCATTGATTTGGGAGAGGAAACATCTGAACAGTCCCCAGCTGACCATAGTCCATCTCACTCTTAGTCAGTTAGTGAACCTGGTTCATTTCATTCTCAGTCAGACATTGAACATAGTCCATCCCATTCTTAGCAAGATGTTGATGTGAGCCCTTCTCAGCCAGATTTTGAAGATAACTCTCCTTCACGGCATTTTGGGGACAACCCAATAAAAATGACACCTGATATAGACCCCAAGCAGCAGGAAGTATATGACTATATAGAATCTTTGGAAAAGGCAGCTACAAGTCCCAGTACTTCGTCCATTCAGCCTCATACAGTACAAGATGATTTAGTCCAATCACTAAAACAGGAAGTCTTTGAGCTAGAGCTTTTAAATAGGCACATCAAAAATGAAAATGAGACATTGAAAGAACAAGGTAAATTGGACAAAATCATCCATGATAATAACATGCTACATCTGGGAATATGGCAGAAGAAGAACAAGAAATTGAAAAGGAAATGCCAGAAGTTGAACAGAGCATTGGTTAATATCAAATTTAGGTGCTTAATGAAGAAACCCAGAATGTTGGCAGCACCAAGGAAGAGGAGGAGAGGATTAGACGTGCTGGCTGAAGTGTCAAGGCATATGAACTGAGGAAGGATTATCAAAATTTTGGTTGCATGAGGACATGCAACACCTTCACAATGGGGGTATGTTGAGTCTCAATTCTGCATCTTTTCCATACACTTTTCTATACCTTTTTCACTCACCTGAACCTCCCAAGTTGTCAATATCATTGTATGTTAATTGCAAAAGAGTATCTAACATGGTTTTTAACTATATTTTTGTGTCTGTTGTTTGATTTAGATTTTGTTCATTTAGCTGCGGAATCTTGCCACTTTCCGCAGCTGCTGCAACTTTCCGCAGCCATTTTTTGAAACTCTATGTTACAGGTGTCTACAGGAAAAATGGGCCACATGGGCAAGTCAGAAATGATGTGGGCATGGTTCGTGTCCTATTGGTTCGAGAAAACTCATCTAAAGAAGTTGCGGTCAAAGGCGTCCAAGTGGAAGTCAACCATAGAGTCTCACGGTGACAGGACTCTGTTTCGTGTCACGTGAAGGTTCATATGGCCGTTTCTGAGTTGCGGAGGACAAGTCGACATCTGTACATGGCTCCATAGCCGAATTCAATCATCCACTCCTCATAGATTTACTTTCCAACACGGCCATGATCCTAGATCCGTGGACGTAATGGTCTACGTGTTCTCCACCAGCATAAACTTTAGGAATTAGTTATGTTTCTCTTGTTATAAATAACGCGTTTGCATACGCATATAGAGTTAGTCTCGATTAGTCTCTGTTAGTTTTATTAAGTCTGCTCTGTAATGTAATTACGCTGCCTTTGTGCCGTAATACTACTATACTGTTATGACTGCATTTTAATATAAGAAGACTCTGTTTTCCAACGTAATTCATACTTGAAGATCGTTGCCAAGGCTGGTGTAGAGGGCCCCTGCTCAGCTAAGGTTTTGTGCATTAGTGTATAGTTCTTATTTCATTTCTTTAAAGCTCATTGTGCCATAATCCATTCATATGTTTATACATTGCATTTGCTTCATTTCTGTTTATAAACTTTCATAATTTCCATTTCACTTCTGTCTTTCATGTTTTATGTTGTTAATCACTGATCAGTGTTCTTGTTTCAGGTTATAGATAGGCAGCCCGGGCATTTTCATAGCTTTTTTACTAATGACATGGAATTAACATTGTTCTGCTGCTAATGTGTTTTTCTTAGTTTCTGTTTAATTTCAGTATTGCTTTGTTTAATTCAGTTTTGTTCATTTTCTTCAGTAGTTAAATTTAGATATATTAAACTGCTCATAGCATCTTCAGTTGCCTCCGAAAGCCACAGCTAGACTGATGGTGAGGGATTGTACTATGAAATGTGTAGTTTAGTATTAGTTTTCTTTCTGCAAATTTAGATATATTGAACTGCTCATAACATCTTCAGTTGCCTCTGAAAGCCACAGCTGGACTGATGGTGAGGGATTGTATTGTGAAATGTGTAGTTTAGTATTAGTTTTCTTCCTGCAAATTTAGATATATTGAACTACTCATAACATCTTCAGTTGCCTCCGAAAGCCACAGCTGGACTGATGGTGAGGGATTGTATTATGAAATGTGTAGTTTGGTATTAGTTTCCTTTTTGCAAAATTAGATATATATTAAATTGTGCATGACATCTTCAGTTACCTCCGAAAGCCACAGCTGGACTGATGGTGAGGGATTGAATTATGAATGTATGGTTTGATATTAGTTTATTTTCTGCAAGTTAGATATCAGTTACTCAAGTTGTTTATGGTTACTTCCGAAAATCATAGCTGGACTAATGATGAGGGATCGGAAGACAAGTTGATGTAATTTGATTTAGATTTACTTTATTGCAACTTTTGGATTTCTTTCAGCATAGTTTCTTTTGTGTTTAGACAGCAGCAAGAATAGTTTGGTTTCATGCTCACTAGTTCGCTTTACACAGCAACGAGTTTTCCTTTTCGCAGCAGCAAAATTATTTATTAAGTTTTGCAACTAGGTTTTGTGGTCAGAGTTGATTTGTAGAGATGGCATGATTGTTCAATTTGAGATATGAGGAGTCAAGACAGTTTGGATGGGGTACCAAATTTCAGCCCCTGGAAGGAAAGAATCACATGGATTCTAAAGTCGAATGGTCCGTGGGATTTAGTGAGCAGAGATGTGATTCTAAAGTCTAATGGTCCTTGGGATTTAGTGAGCAGAGATGTGTAGGTTCCTTCAAATCCAAAACTTGCAATCGAGCATAGGGCAAAGGATATGAAAGCGAGTTGCATAATTCTATATGGTGTGAGGTGTTATCATCAATAACAATTAGGTTGGTTAGGGAGGTCATTTTGCATTAGGTCTAGTGTGTTTATCAAATAAATTCATGAAAATAGATAAAATTTCATGAATTTGTCTATAGTCCTAAAGGTTTGAAGTGTTCCTATGTCATGTCATTAAAGTCTTGTCATAAGAAAAATCCAGAATATCTCACGCACGAGCAAATCTAGTCATTACAGTGAATTTGACAAGAATACCAAAGTTTGTAGCGAAATCAGTGTAAAACAGTCAGAATTCGCTACGAACTTGCCTAAAAACTTTGTTTTGCAGCGAGAGAGAATTTTAAAGTTTTTCAAGCATTAAATGTCCTCTTGAAGCACATCACTCAGCTGGAATGGTCAAAGAGTATCAATGGATTCTTTGGTTAGTGAGAACACTCATCATAGAGGAAGATTAGGCTGCCACCTCATCATGGTAGGCACGTCATCAAGCATAACATCACATCACCTTTGCCACCTGACCATTGGATAGTTCACCATCTAAATTCAAGTTTACAAGGTCTCAACTCCAGTGTATCAGTTGGCTAACACCTCAGCATGATTAGTTTGGTTCAATGGAAATGGTACAAGAAAAATTGAAGAAAAGGGTCTTAAAATGATAATGCAAGATGATGATGTTGAAATATGGTAAGGAAACACATATTTGGACCATATTATGTCTAATACTATCATACCAGGCATGCACAAGCTTTACTAGTGTTTTTGAGGTGAAAAGAAGAAGAAATTACAAAAAATCTGCCAAACTAGGTGAGTTCGTAGCGTGCTCTAGGCTTGAGAGTGAGTTTTCGCTACGAACTCGCTGTAGGTTTCCTTAAGCTAAAACTCCTTCAAAAATTACATGGCAGAGGGTGCTAGAGGCATGTATTTAGCTTTATTAGACCCAAGGAAGACCCTCCAACAGTCAGAAAATGTCAAAGGTTATGCAAAAGGTGGTGAAATGAAAATGCTACGAACTCCCCTGAAATTTCTTGTACATGACTATTTTAGCAGTCAACTTCAACTTCAATTTGTGACCAAATGAAAAATCATTTTGGAAATCTGAAGGAGGTTTTTCTTCAGCACAAGCCCATCTACAAAAACCTCTCTCAATTTATGCAAAGCCATCAGGGTTTGGAAATTATGCACTCATCTTTGAGGCCTATTTTTCAGAATTTTCACTAACCAGATTTATGAAAAAATTGTAAAATTCGACTTGGAGGTCCAGCTTAGCATCCACGTGGCATAATGACACATCAACACTCCAATACACTCAGCAAATTAGTCAGTTGCAGTTGATAAAGTTTATTAAATGGATTTGTTGAGTTATTTTATGAAAGAAGAGTCCTTTTTGTATTCAAACTCTGCAAAACAGAAATATCCCTAGGAAGTCTCCAAATGATGTAATCTTATTTGAAATAGGTCTCTGAGGTGGGAATTCGAAGCTAGCAAGGTGGCAAATTATTTGTATGAGTCCTGACTCTATAAATGTGAGAGTTTTGGAGTTAGAAAGGGTTGATTGATGTCATGTTACTAGCTTCTTTTGTAATATTTCCAAGACAGTAATATACATTTGCAGAAAGCTTCTATCAGACATGAGATTCATCATGTGTTCTCATATGTGTTTGTCCTATCTATCTATTTGATTTTTACGCAATTGGCTTTATCTATAATCACTTGGAATTCGTGTTTAATTGTAATATTCCCAAATGGGAAAACTCAACAATACATGCATAAATAATGCAGTTTCCAAAAATGTATACAATGAAAGTTAAATGCAACTCATGGATACTTTCATTTATACATTATAATAGCCAAATACAAAAGGAGATCTGAAACAAATCATGGTAGCTTAGTTAAACAAGCCACCCAAGCCATTATTGCCCAAAAATCATGCAAAAAGAGGGGCTGCAACCATGAATAAAACTGGAAATACCCTGACAGCATTATTTTTTTACTCCTGCAACAGCAGTAAGTTGTACATCAGATCTAGAGTTGCTATGTGCATAAAAAGTCAGATCTATTTCAGATCCATGCACTATACAAGCTCCTCTAATGAACCCCCTTGGGGTTTTCAGCAAAACACCATGTACAAAGTGTAGATCTAAGATCTAAGATTGCAGATCTATGGAAATATTCAGATATGGAAAGTGGATCTGATCTGATATAAACAATAGAATGATCTCCTCCAAAATATCTCCAAAGTGAAGGGCAGATACACAGAAAATCAGCTCTCCAAATGGTGCACTGAATCACCCTGAAACTGCTCCTTCAGAAATTACGCAGATCTGGATCAAGAGTGTGTTGTAGGGGACAAAATGTAGTTGGCCCGCAGCCAAGATATGAATATGAAGCTCAAAGCCTTCAATATTGTCCTCCCAATGGAGTAGAAACCTCCTCCACTGAAAATGAGCACTGAAATGGCCTGGATTTGAAGATTCTAGTCTCCACTTGTTGCAGCTTACTGAAACAGACAAACCCTCAACAGGATCTGCGCTGTCAAAGGAAGATGAAGCTTGACCTTCAGCCAGATAGTGGACAATATGGTGCAAGACTCCTCCAAGAGCTACTCAATGGAAGAGGTGAGATTCCCGATCAGGAACACCCTGTGCTAAACAGCACTCTATCACAGCTAAACAGCCAAAGAAAGAAATATGTATGAACAGACCATATATCAGAAAATCATAATCATAAGCTAACCCCATATGGCTGCCATCCTCTTCCTTATAAACAATGTGAGCCTTCTAACCTTGGGTTCCACTTATTAGGGTTTCCATCTTCATGCAATGAATCTCCCTCCAAAACTAGGTTGTCCCATCATCAATACCACTCCTCCATAACAGCGCTGATGGATTTGGTCAATCTTGACTGGATCTCCATGCAATGTCTTCTTCCACACTCAAGGTGGCTTTATTCTAACTATTTAAACAAATCCATATTCCCACTGAGTTATCTTCATTAATGTTCCACATCCTCCATATTAGCTTTGTTGACTTGGTCAAACTTGACTTTGTCCACATGCATTTAGCCTTATTCACACATGAAGGTGTTTTATCCAGCTATGAATATGATCCCTTTCCCCATTAAGAGGGATTTTATTGATGCTAAAAAGATTTATGGCTCTCCCTACCCATTTATTCATCTAACTATGTGTTTAGAGCAAAAATTAATATTCCAATTAGTTGCATGCTAATGTAGGAATATTACATTAATCATGCTCCAACTTCCTGTATGCATATGGTTTACTACTCTAGTTGTGTTTTGGTGAGAATACACACATGCCTCAGCTTCCATGTTAGATGTTTTCATGTAATTGAGTTCCTTCTGACTCCATGCCCAATGGTAGCTACTTATTAACATCCTTCACCTGCATAAAAAATCATTCAGAGTTAGCCATATTTGTCTCAAAAAATTGTCTATTGAATATCATCATACATTACCTTGAAAGATCCCTCTCAGGTTGGAAAGGCTAAGTTCCAACTAAAAGTGATCTAAAATAGTTACTCTAAGTTGACTGTTGAAGCAGCCCATCAGCTGCAATTTTGTGATAACATGAGGGATCATATCATCCCCCACATATCAAGGAAGGACATTGGACAACAGATGTGGTTGGCTTTGACTGGTCTTTATCAAAGTACAAACGAGAACAAGAAAATGGTGCTAAAAGAGAAGTTGAATAGTATTAAAATGAACAAAATTGAGACTGCGACATCCTATCTCACAATTCCAACAAGCTCGTGATGAGCTTGTAGTTGTTGGGGAAACTATGCAAGATACAGAGCTAGTCAAAGATGCTTTGAAGGGGTGTGCGAAGCAATGGCCCATTTTTGTTGATGGAATACTTTCTCGTCGACAGCTTAATGACTAGAGCCGGTTATGGGATGACTTCACTCGGAGACCTCGAAAATTCCTTGACTGGAGAGCAATGAAAGGGGGGTGAGGAGAAAGATGAAGTCGTACTTTCCACACAAGCGAAAAAGGGCAAAGCAAAGGCTAAGCAAAACCAAGGTTGGGGAGCGTCTTCACAAAACAAAAAGGAAAGGGACATGAGAAAAGTTAAATACTTTGCTTGTCATAAGTTCAGTATTTTTCCAGTTAGTTTCCTAACAAAAAGAAAGGCAAGGGGCCTAGAGATGTAAATGTGGAGCTTGGTGACATGTCCAAGTATGCAGTCAAGGGCACCGGGAGGATCAAGTTCCATATGGACTCAGGAGGTATTAGGGAGGTGAACGAGGTATTATATGTACCGAGGTTGGAGAAAAATCTCCTTTTAGTTCCAACCATGCAAGGCAAAGGTCAGCGTTACAGGAGGTGAAGTGGTTGTTGGGTCGAATGAGACTGATCTCAGCAAGAAGCGGGTGATTAGTAGAAGGGAGAGGAATCTCTATCTGTTGTGAGGGCAACCGATGAAGGCTCTTCTCCATGAGAGTGACATCCAGAGCGAGAATTGGCATAGGAGGATGGGGCACCTACATTAAAGAGCTCTTTTGATGGTGCAGAGGATGGTTACCAGTTTTCTAAAGATCTAGGTGGAGCAGGATGGAGTGTGCAAAGAGTGTGCACTTACAAAGCAAGCCAATATTGTGTATCCTCACAATAAGACCAGGTCAAAGAGCGTGTTAGAATTGGTGCATTATGATATTTTTGGTCTTATGTCTATGACGTCAATCACAGTTGCTTATATTTTGCGACATTCATAGATGATTATTCCAACCAGTGTTTTAAAAACCAGCCGAACCGATTCGGAATTGACCAAACCGATCTGGTGGTCGATCTGTTGGCTAGTCTATTACCAAACCAGTCGAGCCGAACGTTGATTCGGTCGGTTCAGCTGAGCCTGTCTTAAACTGGCCAAGCTAGTTCACGGGGAAAAAAGGCGGCAACTCGGACTTCAAACTCAATTTTTTTTTAGTTTTTTTTTCTTAATGCCTCTACCCCTCTCCCAAGCCTATAAAAGTGACCCAACCCCCTCACATTTACTCACAGCTATCTCATTGCATGTGTGAGCATTTGTGAGGAGTTTGTGAAGAGTTGGAGTTGGTTTTTGGAGCAGTAGTGAGGAGGAGCCATAGGTTTCCTAGTCTAACTCTTATTCAGAGTCGGAGCTAGATGATCTTGCCTTCTTTTGCAGTAGTGACAAGTGATGTTTTGTTGTAAAGGCCATTTTCTACTCCTTGTATATGTGTTTTTGTTTTGATCTCTATATATTACATGTTGATTTTTGTAGCATCGGAAAGTGCTCTAAGCCCCAAATTTGGTGGAGAGGCTTAGACACGGGTATTCCAAAGAACCCAGAAACTATTTGTGAAAACTTCACTCAGATCATGTTCTATTAAAATAATAAATTATTTTAATGGAGACACTAAGTCTAACTTAGGGAAATTAAATAATTAAAGGGAATTAATAAAATAGAGTGAGAATGATCTAGAAAATAGAGATCAAGTCATATTATAATCTTAGCCATTGATTGGAGATCTAATCTTAGTCATTGATTTCTTAACGAGAATACTATAAAGGAAGACTTGAGGGTCATTTGGAAAGACACACAGAGTGAATCTTGAGATTGAAGTCTTCTAACATAGCAGTGCTCGGACAAAGATCAGATCTAAGTGATTCAGTGCAGTGAGGGGCACAAATAGCATCCGGAGAGAGATTTTCTCAGCTGGAGGATCATCAGCAGAGAGAGGCAGAGAGACGTCCAGCAGAGCCAGTGCAGAGCCAGTCAGGGTGATGCAAAGGCTACGTAGAGCCACGCAGAGGTTGTGCATAGCCACGCAGAGGCTGCGCAGGGGCTCAGAGGGTTTCCGAGATTTCATTGTCGAAAATGATCTAGAAGCCGAAATTCGAGGTGTGAAACCGGGAGGCTGAGATCTGTGATTCTAAGAATCAGATCGATCCGCAGTTGGGTGACGCAGTGCTTAGAGGAGGTGACGCAGGGTCTACGTGGTGACTACGCAGTGACCTTCAGGGGCATCTTCTCCAGTGTCTGGATCAGCTGGATTTTCCAGTGATTGAGGTATTCTCAAAATTTTCTTTCTTCCAGTATTTCTCTCTGTCACTGAATAACCCTTGAGGTATTCAGAGATGTATTCAGAAATTGTTACTGCTTAACAATACAAACCCTCAAATCTGTTGCACTGGATTTCCAACATTGGGTTATTACAAGGACTTAGTCCAAAATAAAGGTGTCCTATATGTGATTGATTTCTTGCTCAATTTCCTTGTTTCAGAATCATTTTAATTAAGTGTAGGTTGTTTCAGTAGTTACTTCAATAATTCAGATCTAAATTAATTCTGTAAATGCAATTTACATAATATGAGAAGTAACTCAGATAGTTGCAGTAGGATTCCTTAGATTGTCAGATCTAGGAATTTTCACATGGTATCAAGAGCGTTTGTCGTGAAATAGGAAGAGCAAATCTGACTCTAAAGAGAAGACCAAATTGTTGTAGTAGCAGCAGATCGAATCCCGAAGGAGATTGCGTAGTTCTAGCCAGGTGGGCTAATTTTTCAAGGTTGTCTCTCTCTAAGTGAGTTGACAAAGAGGTAGGACTTTCGATTCAATATTTTTCCAAGGCATAGGGCGCAGCGCAAAGCCTTCAGGCAGAACCAAAGGGACACAATTTTTTTGCAGGTAGTTGTCGGGCAGAAAAGCGTCAAAAGAAAGAAAAGAGCACATAGCGAGGAATTCTTCCTTAGTGAGTTCCTAACCGAGGAATTTAGCATTTTTCCAAGATCTGAGAAGCAAATTAGGGTAGCAGATCTACGAGCTCCAAAAGTGCGTAAGCCTGCCTAGTGCTACACAGAGGAGGAGAAAGAGGAAGCATTTCGACAGTTGTTCGGCTAAGATGCCAGCTCATGGTCTTAGAGATCAAGACCGGTTGGAGGGTTCCTCCAACTATGTAATCTGGAAGGAAAGGATTCAATTCCTTCTGGATGAATACGATCTCAAGACGTTCGTGGCGAATGTGGTTGTTGTACCTTCAAATCCGGATCAACTTATGAAGTACTGGTCCGATATGGAAAAGGCCACGAGGATGATACTTGATGGTGTCAAGGATCACATAGTCTCTCATGTAGTTGGCAAGAACACTACCAAGGAGATGTGGGAGGCCTTGTCCTTGCTGTACGAAGGAACTTCTGAGCAGCAGAAGATGTACTTGGAGCAGAAGCTCCAGTTGGTCAAGATGCAGAAGGGGGAGCGCATTGCTCCATTCCTTATGAGGCTTCAAGAGATTTGAGATCAGTGTGCAGTCGCGGGATCCACCCCATCTTCGACAACTATGGTGAGGCTAGCCCTTAACGCAGTCACAGAGGAGTGGAAAGTTTTTGTCCAAAGCATTTTTGGCAGGGCTATGCTTCCTAGTTGGGAGCAGATGTGGTCAACACTTCAGGAGGAAGAGTTGAGAAGATATCTAGTCAAGTGCAAGATTGATGGTAGCAGCGGGAGCGGGTTTGAGTTCGGAGGAGGAGGAGAATGCGGCCCTAGAATCGAAGGGGCAGCAAGGGAAATGGAGACAAAAGAGAGATGTCTCGAAGGGTAAATGCTTCAGATGTGGTGAGATGGGCCACTTTGCATCACAATGTCCTTTGAAGAAAAAGAACAAGGATGAGAAGCATGATCCGAAGGTTGCAGCAGCAAAGATCGAACAAGATGAGTTCGCTATGAGTGCCCACGCTTCTCGAGGAGAGAAGTGGGGTGACATTGAACTGTAGTTCACCTTGAACTTCAGTTGGGCATGATCCTTGAGGAGTCCACCTCAACGATCATTACCTTGCTACAAGAGCCCATATTAGCAGTAGTGGGATGGAGGAGTCTTCAGTTTAGCCAAGGAGTGATGGAGACGATAGTGCAGTAGGTAGCAGCGCCAGATTCTGAGCTGAACAGCAGCAACGTAGTGCACAAGAGAGCAACGCAGTGCAAATCAGTGTTGTGTAGTGCTGAGCAGCAGCAGCGCAGTGGATCAGAGGGACGGCGCAGTAGTTACCAACAGTCAGTGTTCTCAGCACCGAGGTGCATCCACTGAACACTTGTTCAGTTTTGGGTGAGTTCAGTGGCTTGTCTCAGCAGCTGAGTTGCAGTGCAGATGCAGTGTTAGCAATGGCAGTGCTAGCAGCATAGCAGATGCAACACTTGAGAGGGATTTGTAGTACAGATGCAGCAGTGGCAGTCGCAGTGTCATGGGCAGCAATACAGTGGCAGCAGCAGCGCAGTGGTTGATGGACATCAGCAACACAGAGGATGCTTCAGGGATAGAGCAGTATGCAGCAGGCATATTGCTAGAGCACCTTTCTCGCGAAGAGGGAGTGTTGATTTTTGTAGCATCGGAAAGTGCTCTAAGCCCCAAATTTGGTGGAGAGGCTTGGACACAGGTATTTCAAAGAACCCAGAAACTGTTTGTGAAAATTCCACTCAGATAATGTTTTATTAAAATAATTAAATTTTACTGGATGCTTCAGGGACAGAGAAGTATGTAGCAAGCATATTGTTAGAGCACCTTCCTCGCTAAGAGGGAGTGTTGATTTTTGTAGCATCGGAAAGTGCTTTAAGCCCAAAATTTGGTGGAGAGGCTTAGACACGGGTATTCCAAAGAACCCAGAAACTGTTTGATAAAATTCCACTCAGATCATGTTTTATTAAAATAATTAATTTTTAATGGAGACCCTAAGTCTAACTTAGGGAAATTAAATAATTAAAGGGCTTTAATAAATCAGAGTGAGAATGATCTAGAAAACAAAGATCAAGTCATGTTATAATCTTAGTCGTTGATTGGAGATCTAATCTCGATTGTTGATTTCTCAATGAGAAGACTATAAAGGAAGACTTGAAGGACACTTGTAAAGACACACGGAGTGAATCTTGAGATTGAATTCTTCTGACGGAGCAGTGCTCAGACGAAGATCAGATCTAAGTGATTCAGTGCAGTAGGATTCCTTAGATTGTCGGATCTAGGAATTTTCACAGGGTATCAAAGCATTTGATGTGAAATAGGAAGAGCAGATCTGACTCTGAAGAGAAGGCCAAATTGCTGCAGTAGCAGCAGATCAAATCCTCAAGGGGATTGCGCAATTCTAGCCAGGAGGGATAATTTTTCAAGGTTGTCTCCCTCTAAGTGAGTTGACAAAGAGCTAGGACTTCCAATTCGAGATTTTGCCGAGGCAGAGGGAGCAGCGCAAAGCCTTCACGCAGAGCCAGAGGGACGTAGTTTTTCTGCAAGTAGTTGTCGGGCAGAAAAGTGTCAAAAGAAATAAAAGAGCACATAGCGGGGAATTCTTCCTCAGTCAGTTCCTAGCCAAGGAATTCAACATTTTTCCAGGATCTGAGCAGCATATCAAGGCAGCAGATCTATGAGCTCCAGGAGGAGTGGGTAAGCCTGCCCAGTTTTGCGCAAAAGGGGAGAAATAGGAAGCAATTCGACAGTTGTTCGACTGAGATGGCAGCTCATGGTCATAGAGATCAGTCCCAGTTGGAGGGTTCCTCCAGCTATGTAATCTGGAAGGAGAGGATTCAATTCCTTCTAGATGAATACGATCTCAAGAAGTTCGTGGCGAATGTGGTTGTTGTACCTTCATATCCGGATCAACTTAAGAAGTACAGGTCCGATATGGCAAAGGCCAAGAGGATGATCCTTGATGGTGTCAAGGATCACATAGTCTCTCATGTAGCTGGCAAGAACACCGCAAAGGAGATGTGGGAGGCCTTGTCCTTGCTGTACAAAGGAACTTCCGAGCAGCAGAAGATGTACTTGGACCAGAAGCTCTAGTTGGTCCAGATGCAGAAGGGGGAGCGCATTGCTCCATTCCTTATGAGGCTTTAGGAGATTCGAGATCAATTGGCAGTCGTGGGATCCACCCCATCTTCGGCAACTATGGTGACACTAGCCCTTAACGCAGTCATGGAGGAGTGGCAAGTTTTTTTCCAAAGCATTTTGGGTAGGGCTATGCTTCCTAGTTGGGAGTAGATGTGGTCAACACTTCGGGAGGAAGAGCTGAGGAGAGATCTAGTCAAGTGCAAGCTTGACGGTAACATGGGGAGAGGGTCTATGAGTTCGAAGGAGGAGGTGAATGCAACCCTAGCATCGAAGGGACAGCAAGGGCAACGGAGACAAAAGAGAGATGTCTCGAAGGTGAAATGCTTTAGATGTGGTGAGATGGGCCACTTTGCATCACAGTGTCCTTTGAAGAAAAAGAACAAGGATGAGAAGCATGATCCGAGGTTGCAGCCGCAAAGATCAAACAGGATGAGTTCGCTATGAGTGCCCATGCTTCTTGAGGAGAGAAGTGGGGTGACATTGAACTGTAGTTCACCTTGAACTACAGTTGGGCAAGATCCTTGAGGAACCCACCTCATGGATCATTACCTTGCTACGGGAGCCCATATTAGCAGTAGTGGGATGGAGGAGTCTTCAACGGAGCCAAGGAGTGATGGAGACGACAATGCAGTAGGTAGCAGCGCCAGATTCTGAGCAGCGCAGAGCTGCAGCATAGCAATAGCAGCGCAATGCAGATCAATGTTGTACAATGCAGAACAACAGCAGCACGATGCATCAGAGGGACAGCGCAGTAGTTACCAGCAATCAGAGTCTTCCGCACCGAGGTTCATCCACTGAACACTTGTTCAATTTTGGGTGAGTTCAGTTTCTTCTCTCAATAGCTGAGTTGCAGTGTTAGCAATGGCAGTGCTAGCAGCACAACAGATGCAGCAATTGAGAGGTAGTTGCAGTACAAATGCAGCAGTGGCAATGTCATGGACAGCAGTACAATGGCAATAGCAGCGCAGTGGTTGATGGACATCAGTAACACAAAGTATGCTTCAAGGACAGAGCAGTATCCAGCAGGCATATTGTTAGAACACCTGCCTCGCTAAGAGGAAGTGTTGATTTTTGAAGCATCGGAAAGTGCTCTAAACCTCAAATTTGGTAGAGAGGCTTAGACACGGGTATTCCAAAGAACCCATAAATTGCTTGTGAAAATTCCACTCAGAACATGTTTTATTAAAATAATTAATTATTTTAAAGGAGACCCTAAGTCTAACTTGGGAAAATTAAATAATTAAAGGGCATTAATAAAACAGAGTGAGAATGATCTAGAAAAAGAGATCAAGTCATGTTATAATCTTAGCATGATTGGGATCTAATCTCGGCTATTGATTTCTCAACGAGAAGGCTATAAAGGAAGACTTGAGGGTCATTTGGAAAGACACACGAAGTGAGTCTTGAGATCAAATTCTTTTGACGGAGCAGTGCTCGGACGAAGATCAAATCTAACTGATTCAGTGCAGTGGGGCAAAGATAGCATCCAGAGGGAGAGATTTTCTCAGCTGGAGAATCATCAGCAGAGAGACTTCCAGTAGAGCCAGCGCAAAGCCAGTCAGGGTGATGCAGAGGCTACACAGAGCCACGTAGGGTACGCAGGGGCTCAGAGGGTTTCCGAGATTTCACTATCGGAACTAATGCAAAAGCCGAAAGTCGGGATGTGAGACCGGGAGGCTAAGATCTGTATTTCGGGAGTCAGATCAATGCATAGCTAGGGTGACGTAGTGCTTAGAGGTGATGCAGGGCCTACGCAGTGACCTCCAAGGGCAGCTTCTCTAGTGTCCGGATCAGCCGGATTTTCCAATGATTGAGTGAGGTATTCTCACAATTTTCTTTCTGTCAGTATTTCTCTCTATAAATGAATAACCCTTGAGGTATTCAGAGATGCATTCAAAAATTGCTACTGCTTAATAATACAAACCCTCAGATCTGTTGCTCTGGTTTTCCCGCATTGGGTTTTACCCGAGACTTAGTGTTGAGAATTTGGTAGGGCAGAGTTTAATTGAAATTCTCTTCTTGATAATTACTTGTGAGCTTACTTCTTTTACTTATGTCTTCTCTTCTTAGCTTATTATGTCTTTCATCAAGTCAATTACCAAAACACAAGAGACACAAATTTAGGCTCTTCAAACTAGGGCCAAAACCTCTCCCTCTTGGAGAGGAAAACCCACAAGAAATTCTTCTTATAGACTTTCAAATGACAAGTACCATGACCTGACTCAAACCCTTGACCCTTGTATGCCTCCAAGACCTTGTCACTGCATCTTCCTTGACTCATTAAGTTAATCCTTCTTCTCTACACCGTCCTGCATTGTCCTGCACCTTTCTGCACTAGGACTACAAAGCTCAATCTCTAGTTGTCTTCTTCTTCCTCCTCTTATAGATTGTTCTGCACTTGTCACTTTAGAGAAACTCGGTCTCTGTTCAGTAACCCTTTAATTGTATTGGCCTCCAACAGTCTCCTTATTTCGCTTTCCAAGAGACTCTTCTTTACGACTTCTTTATGCACCTTTCAATACTTAACACAAATTAGCACCGAACAACACTAATCCTAAAACAGCCTCGGAATTCTTTGATTGCATGAATATTATTACAGAATAGACTCTGAGATTATAATGAGCCTTCCTCACACTTTCTCCAACTGAGATCTTCGTTGTATATCCCTGTTCCTTCGTATCTATAATCTGCACTTCAAATTTCAGACTGGTCTGAAGTTCTTATGTCAAACTGAAATCTACATCCTCCTTTAAATAGCTGATCCTGAATGTAAATTAGCAGACCTGTCCATAGGTTATGAAGCCGACTTGAGTAAGGGTATATAAGCTGACCAACTTGAGTAAGGGTATATAAGCCGACTTGTAGAGGATATTTTCCAACGTATTGAATGTTGTCTTGAGAAGTATATACATCATGTCTTATGTTGGTCTGAGCAGTGGTGTTATCATCATTCTTGAGCCATTTCTTCAAGTTTATATGGCAAGGTCTTGAGGCATACCGTTATTGACTTGACTCTTCATATACATGACTCTTAATTAGTACATTTATGACAAGATGAAAAATCCCTAAAAGACATCAAGAAGAAGTCTTTTGACCTCTAATAAAAACCTTGCTGATGAAACCCATGAAGCAAGCATAACAAAAATACATTTTATTATCTTTGTCTTCTTCATTACATAAATACATAATTACATAGTCAATATGAAGACCGAACCTAGTTACACTTTCCAACATTCCCTCTTAACGAGGGAGGTATTCATAATGGTACATGGTTACTTTCAATATGAAGAATCTCATAAGAAGAATCGGATTGGTAATCGCATCCGTATAGCATGATATCAACCAGAATTGTCCTACTGCAAGGCCTTAACTAACAGCCGCATCTCTCAACGAGACAATGGGCTACAATGCTGGCGAGACACAGGACTTATAGACACCATAGTCTTTGTCTCTCCAAGGTACATACTCCACCCGGGTGTTCCGAGAGTATGACCTTCTTGGACTATTCTTCTCTTGGGTAGCTAGCCCAAAAAGAATATCGGTCACTGACTACTCTTATCTTGAATGCCCTATCTCATTCTCAAAGAGTATCGTATGCCAAATGATTACCCAATCCACCATTTTGTCTTCCAGGTGAAGACCAAAATGATGTGTCTATCCATTCTCTCCTCATGGCCTTCACTAAGACTTATCGCTGTTAGTACTAGTCTAGTGCATGACACATGAATTTAGAGAACCATATCCATCACTTCCTCTTCATTCAGGAAGGACATACTTCAAGTTTCTTCCAAGTAAGAAACTCAGTACCAGGCTCCCTCTTAACCAGGGACCTACAGCAACAATGATGAAAATACCCAACTGCTCATGAATAATTCCTCCCCTCGATGTCATGGATTTCAATGTTAAGGAATCTTCAACTTTAGCTCCATAGGGCACATATCATCCATGAGTCATGCCATCTACCAGAAAGTGATTCATCAATCTTTCACATCTGGTGCACCTTTATGCCATGTTGCGTTCCTTCGAACCATCTCCAAAGAATCTTACATCCTTCCATATGGTTGGCAACCTTGCATAAACATATCCAGATAGACATATACATAAGAACTTTTAAATCAAAAGTTAACTTAGTGATGTTCTTTCACCATGATATCTTCCTGTAGGCATCAGCATCCTTTATTCAGATTGACACATCTCCTAAAGATATGTATTGTCAAGGGTCTTCTTATTTACCATACTTCTATCAGAGTCCACATATCTTCCCAGGAGATCTCCTAGTCACGTCTTCTTGGCTTCTGAATGATAACTGCCTCTTGACATGGTTGCACTTCATAATCTCTTCCTTTCTTTCTTCACACAGCTTTATTCCCAGGAACTTCCAGTATCCAGTTACTTGTTTGTATACAACCACCTCATATTCCATATCATGACATATTTGATTTCATTTGTTAGTGGCAACCTGTGTACTAGAAGAGATCCTCCTTCCTTTGATCATACTTCTAACGATAAAATTCCATCACCTGTAACCATATGACATGACTTCACAGCATCCAGTGTTAGCATATATGTACCATATCTTATCCATTTGAGTCATCCTGCAGCAATTTCACTAGAATGAAGAACTTCATTCCCTTGACCTACTTCATCAATATGTCATCATGTTCTAATCCCTGAATTCTGCAAGATAGAATTCCCGATGAAACCTTTTGCTTTCTTTCTAGTCGGTGAATCTAGAGAGGACTCCATTAGAAAATTGTCAGCACCTGTTTCTATATTGATTATTGAATGATGACCCTTGATCTTAATGACTTCCTTCCATCAATGTAGTTATCAGTGAGGTTTCCAGGTGCTACTTCTTCAAGTGCTCCTTCCATGCTTCTATCATGATGCTATTAATATACACTGCTTGCTATCATACTATTTTACAACCAATAGAAATCACTTAAAGAGGAAGATGATCTCAATCATAATAGATATCTTTCGCTTCTTCTTTCGTAGATTTCTTTGCATCAGGGTCTTCCCTTTCTGCTGTGATATGGGCTTCTTCCTTTTTCCTCTTATTCCTTTCAATTTTAGGACAATCCCCTTTATAATGCCCAAGTTCATTACATCCAAAGCATCGTACCTTGTTCATATTTCTTCTTTTATTCTGAGGACCAAATTTACCGAATCTTCCTTTCCTCCTGGACATGGCTGCAAAGGCTTGATTCCCTTTACTTGATCCTGTATTAGCTTTGGCTTTCAATCTTGTTTCTTCTATCTTACATAGATCCTGTATCAGCTTTGGCTTTCAATCTTGTTTCTTCTATCTTACATAGATCCTGCAATGGCATTGCTTCTTCTTTCCCATCGATGCTTGAAGTGAAACTTCCCCATTCTTTAGGTAGAGCATTTTGTACCATAGTGAGTATTTCTCCATCAGACATTACTCCTCCCAATTTCTGTAGTTAATCTCGTATTGCGAAAATATCCACAAGATATGGAATTATTTCTTCCTGTCTTGACATTCTCAATTTGTATAATTTTTCTCTCAGGGATATTATTTCCCCTTCAGAACCTTTAGAGAATAGCTCCACCAATTTATCATATATTTATTTTGAGGATTCTAGATTTGATACATAGGGAATGAGGGAGTCCTTTATGGATTCTATAAGAATCCTTCGGGCTCTTATGTCTCCCTTCATCTATTTGATATATACTTGAATGTCTTCTTTTGAAGGTTGAATTGTAGATCCTTCGATGTAGCCCATAACTTCATTTTCAATTAGATTCAAATCTGTCCTTTTCTTCCATGCACTAAAGCTTGATGACCCAGCCAATTTGTTGCTCTATTTGTGATAAGTCATTTTGACAAATTCAGATGAGGTCATAGACATACTTTCTTGAGTAGATTGATTTCTTCCTTCTATCAGCTTCCTTGATGATGATGATGACATGGATTCCTTCTTAGATTGAATTCTTCAAAGTAAGTGACCTTGGATCCTTGATGATAAAGGATGTCTTCAAAGTTGTTGAATATTGTTGGATGGAGATTGATGATGTGTCTTCCAACAATGTCTTCAATGACATAAATCTTTGATGGCAAAGAGCATCTACTTGATAAGTGGACCCTTTGAATGATATTGAAGAATCTTTTTTGCAAACTGATTTGACTTTTCAACACAAACTTTGACCTTGACTTTGATTCTTGCTTCCTTGAGTGTCTCCTTGTCAAGTAGCCCTTGTCTTCAGCACCTTAGCTCTGATACCATGTTGAGAATTTGGTAGAGCAGAGTTTAATTCAAATTCTCTTCTTGATAATTACTTGTGAGCTTACTTCTTTTACTTATGTCTTCTCTTCTTAGCTTATTATGTCTTTCATCAAGTCAATTACCAAAACACGAGACACAAATTTAAGCTCTTCAAGCCAGGGCCAAAACCTCTCCCTCTTGGAGAGGAAAACCCACAAGAAATTCTTCTTATAAACTTTTAGATGACAAGTACGATGACCATGACTTAGACCCTTGACCCTTGTATGCCTCCAAGACCTTGTCATTGCTTCTTCCTTGACTCCTTAAGTTGGTATGTCTTCTCTGCACCATCCTACACCTTTCTGCACCAGGACTAGAGAGATCGGTCTCTAGTTGTCTTCTTCGTCCTCCTCTTATACATTGTTCTACACTTGTCACTTTAGAGAAACTCGGTCTCTGTTCAGTAACCCTGCAAGTATCTTGGCATCCAACAGTCTCCTTATTACGCTTTCCAAGAGACTCCTCTTTACGACTTCTTTCTGCACCTTTCAATACTTAACACAGATTAGCACCGAACAGCACTAATCTTAAAACAGCCTCGTACTTTTGTGATTGCATGAATATTATTACAGAATAGACTCTGAGATTATAATGAACCTTCCTCGCACTTTCTCCAACTAAGACCTTCGTTGTATATCACCGTTCCTTCGTATCTGTAATCCGCACTTCAAATTTCAGACTCGTCCGAAGTTCTTGTGTCAAACTGAAATCTGCATCCTCCTTTAAATAGTTGATCCTCACTGTAAATTAGCCGACCTGTCCATAGGTTATGAAGCCGACTTGAGTAAGGATATATAAGCCGACTTGTAGAGGATATTTTCCAGTGTATTCAAGGTTCTCTTGAAGAGTATATACATCATGTATTATGTTGGTCTGAGCAGTGGTATTATCATCATTCTTGAGCCATTTCTTCAAGCTTATATGACAAGGTCTTGAGGCATGCCGTTATTGACTTAACTCTTCATATACATGACTCTTAATTAATATATTTATGACAAGATGACAAATCCCTAAAATACATCAAGAATAAGTCTTTTGACCTATAATAAAAATGTAAAGTTTTGTAGATGTTCTATGCTAGGAGCAATTTTACTTTTCTCACAGCAATCATACAAATAGTTAAGCAAAATGCAGATAGAACATATAAGTAGATCTTACAGAAGACAAATCAGAAACAGGAAAAATGTGTGTGTTCGTTTCAGCGGTCAACAGGATGCTTCAACCAGCAAAGTCTCCTTGGTCAGCCAACCCAGCATGTGTCACAACAGTCCTCCAATCAGCAAATGAGTCAACCCAAGTCAACTCTACAAAAGTCAACGCTGTCCTGAAAAAGTCAACGCAGGGCAGCAAGCTAAAAGTCAACGCAACAGCAAAACGGTCAACCCTTTGACCTCGATTTTTGTGCCAAGTAGTACGGCCTTCAAAAATCGAACCTTCCACAAGTTTTCAGCTTGATTGGACCATGCGTTGACCAAAGTCAACGCTGGTCAAACTTTCTGCGAAACCCTAGCAGCAGAAAATCGTACTTCAGCTAAGCCGTACGGTCTGTCCTCCTTCTCCTTCCCACGTGTGGATGAAACTCGTCCTCCAGGTAGCTCGTACTATTTTAGATGAGAGAGAAAGATGTGAGTTGTGATGATGATGAAATGCTCTCCAACTTTTCCTGTATTTATATCCATCATTGGGGCGTGTGACACATCTGCTGGGGGCGTGCAACCTTAAGGCCGACCTGCACATATAATTTATTAAGAATAATAAATTCAAAATAAATGTTCTGCCCATCGGATTAAGACATATTATATATGGATTTTACACCTCTCCGAAAGAGGATTCCAACAAAAATATTAGCTTCTTAATCTGAGCATCATAACATGGAGTTTGGACCTAGTTGTCCAAATTTAACACTCCCTCTCAACTAGGGAGAACTCCATCCATTAGTGCAATCAAACATCGTGCGTCATCCCGCCGTAACTTGCTTTGCTGGCCTCTTTATTTCAGAACAGAAGTGGGTCAGTCACAAAGACATCATCCCCCGACTGACATAATCAGTCCAGAGGTCCCAGACCTCACAAAAACTTGATCCCATATCAAGTGGTTGGACCGTGCCATCCTAGATAGAGAGTACGGCAATCTCTGATGCGTCCATCAGTCTTTGCTAATAGTCTCTAGCTTTTCCACACCTCATTGGCCAAATGAGAGGTACTTCCCATGAGCCCTGAACTCAATGGGTAGGATGCATACGGGGCACAGATAAATGAGTGGTGAACCAACTCAATAATCACAAGGGTGGGGCAGAAGCATTATGAGTGCTTATAGCTCCGAGAAGCTATCCCCAAAGCCCCCCAGAGCTCCCAGAGCTCATTGTCCAACAAGACCCACATCATAGGGTCGTTCCACGACACCAAGACTCTCACGGAAGGTTAGGAACTTGACCTTCCCCAGGGGCTTAGTGAGAATATCCGCGACCTGCTCATCAGTTCCTATATGATCGAGCCTTACGGCGCCTCGCTGTACCATATCCCGGATAAAGTGGTACCCGATATCAATATGCTTGGATCGGTCGTGGAACACAGGATTCTCAGTCATACGAATCCCACTCTGATTATCACAGAGTATCACAGTGGTATCTAGCACATGTCCAAACAGCTCACTAAAGAGCTTCCGCAACCAAACTGCTTCACAACAGGCCATACTAGCAGCAATGTATTCGGCCTCCGCGGTGCTCAAAGCCACCGACTTCTGCTTCCCGCTCATCCATGAGATCGAAGCAGAACCAAGATTGAAGCAGCATCCCGATGTGCTCTTACGATCCACCACACTGCCAGCCCAATCGGCATCAGTATATCCACCGAGTATCACACTCCCGGCAGTGTATCTCAGCCCATGGTTTATCGTGCCCCGAAGATATCTCAAAAGATTCTTGGCACCAACCCAGTGAAAATGATGAGGCTCAACCATCTGTTGACTCAAAGTGTTCACTGCAAAACATATGTCCGGACGTGTGTTTACTAAGAACATCAAAGCTCCTATGAGTTGACGATACTCAGTAGGATTGGCCAAGATAGGCCCAGCAGCGCTGCCACTCAACTTTTTAAAGTTGAGTTCCATCAGTGTCGACACGGACTTACAGTCCACCATTCCAAATCTTTCCAGAAGCTTCACAATATATTTTCCTTGAGAAAGGAAAATCTCTCCAGGTCTCTGCCAGACCTCCAGGCCTAGGAAATAGTGCATCAGTCCTAGGTCCTTCATCTCGAATTCAACAGCAAGCTCCCTCTTACATTGATGAATGAGAGGGTCATCACCAGTCAGGAAGAGGTCGTCCACATACAGCACTAGAATGAGAGGCTTCCCTTCCACAACCTTGAAGTAAAGGTTTGGATCAGCATTGCTTCGAGTGAAGCCCAGCTTCATCAAGTAACTATCCATCCTCTCGTACCAAGCTCTGGGTGCTTGCTTTAACCCATAGAGGGCTTTCTTCAACCTGCAAACATAAGTGTCTCGATCTTGAACTTCAAATCCCAGAGGTTGTTCTACATACACCTCTTCCTTTATTGCACCATGCAGAAAAGCGGTCTTGACATCCATCTGATGAAGACTCCATCCTTGCGTAGCAGCAAGGGCTATGATTGATCGAATGGTGGTATATCGTGCCACAGTTGCAAATATGTCATCATAGTCAATTCCTTCCTTTTGAGAGAAGCCACGGGCAACAAACCTTGCCTTGAACTTTTCAGCACTCCCATCAGATCCATGTTTGATCTTGTAGAGCCATTTAGCGGTGACAACAGATTTGTCCTTCGGTCTCGGGACCACATCCCAGACATCATTCTTCATAATAGACTCATATTCTTCATGGATAGCATCCTTCCAGACTTGATGCTTGATGGCTTCCTCAAAAGATCTAGGTTCAGATTGTACAATAGTACTCATGGCAGCTAGATACCCTTGGTATCTACACGGCTTCTTGCTTTCTCGGAATGTCCCCCTTGGGGCAGCATGACCCTCAGCATCTTCGAGGGTGTCCCTGAGCCATGATGGTCTCTTTCCTAGTGAAGGGGTGGATCAATAGGGTCCATTGGCCCTTCAATATCAGGCATAGTCTCATCCTGGGGTGCTTCCAGATTTCCAGGCCTTTCTTCATGAATTTCTTCAGATCTAGGAAGATCTACTACTTTCTTCAGGGAAGCATCTTCGTCAAAAGTGACATCATGGCTTATCTCTACTTCCCTTTGACCAGGTACATAGACTCTATATGCCTTAGAAGTCTCACCGTAGCCCACAAACATTCCTTTCTTCCCAGTAGCATCCAGCTTACTTCTCTTTTCTTTCGGCACATGAAAATAGACAGGACATCCAAAAATTCTAAAATGTGAGACATCAGGTTTCTTACCAGAGAAAACCTCTTCGGGAGTTTTGGAGTCCAAAGTGGAATGAGGGCATCGGTTTTGAATGTACACAACAGTATTTGCAGCTTCTCCCCACAGAAACTTTGGTAGACCCTGGTCACAAAGCATGGCACGGGCAGCTTCCACAATAGTCCTATTCTTGCGTTCAACAACACCATTCTGCTCAGGAGTATATGCAGTGGTAGTCTCCCTCTTAATGCCAGCTTCTCTGCAAAAGTCTTTGAACTCATTTGACTCATATTCAGTGCCATTGTCAGTCCTCAAAATCTTGATCTTCTTTCCGTTCATATTTTCCACCAAGGCTTTGAAGGTACGGAACCACATGAAAGCCTCATCCTTCTTCTTCAAGAAGTATATCCAGGTTTTGCGAGAGAAGTCATCAATAAATGTCATATAGTAAGAACATCCCCCCAGGGATGTTACAGGCAACATACCGGAAAGATCAGAATGGACCAGTTGCAATATCTCAGATGTCTTTGTGACACTTGAGGGGAAAGGTCCCCTTGTATGTTTTCCTTCAGCACAGCCCTTACATACACCTTCATGATTATTTCCAAATTCAGGCATCCCAGTCACCACCTTCCTAGCTTCGGGAAGGGCCTTGTAATGAAGGTGTCCAAATCTTCGGTGCCATAGTTCGGTTTGCCGGATAGTATCACAAGTCATAGCTCCCAACGGACTTCCCCCAACCTGGTAGAGTGTACCAACTCTAAAGCCAATTGAGATAGCTTTCTTGAAGCTCTCTTTCCACATGAGCACCTTTCCATCAGAGAAGGTTACATTGAATCCTTTGTCTTCCATGGCAGATACAGACACAAGGTTCTTCTTCAATTTAGGTACATAGAGTACATCTTGCAAACGGAGGACTTGTCCTTGAGACAAGTGGAGGGTCACAGTCCCTGTCCCTTTCACAGGATAAGTGGCATTATCCCCAAGGATAATTTCTAGATTAGTATCTCTTTCAACCATGTCAGAAAGTGCTTCCTTGAATCCGGTGATGTGTCTTGAGGCACCACTATCGATTAGCCAGACATCCATAGTGTCGGGCGGAGATGCAGCTGAGAGAGCAGATACTAGAATATACTCATTTTTGTTATCAACAACATTAGACTCTTCATACCTGGTATTTCTGGACCTTTTAGAAGGTTGATTGTTTCCACCAAAGTGAGCCTTCCTCTTTCCTTTGGATTTGTCATTTCTTCGATTCCCATTCCTTCGGTTGTTGTTGTTATCGTCACCATCGGGAGAATCCTTCTTGAAGGGGCATTCTCTAGCATAGTGTCCAGGCCTATGGCAGGTGAAACATTTACCCTTCTTCTCTTGAGTCTTAGTCCTTCCTTTGTCCTTAGAACTACCAGAGTTCTTCTTTCGGGAATGAGCACCATAGGCAGCATTTCTTTCATTATCAAATTCCTTCATCCTTGTTTCTTCTTGCATACATCTAGACAAAAGCTCATCAAAGTTAGGAATGGTATTATTGTTGAGAATGGTAGTTGTGAATACTTGCCATTCATATGGAAGTCCTCCAAGTGCGGTGAGAACCATCTCACGATCAGCTATTGTCTCCCCAATAGCTAGCAGATTGTTCCTGGTTTCGGTCAACTTCATAAAGAAAGTTTGAATAGACTCGTCTCGGCCCTTTTTCATATTCTTCAACTTGTTCTTGAGGAATAGCACTTGGTTCACATTGTTTACTTGGAACATAAGTATCAATTTGTCATACATCTCCTTGGATGTGCCTAGTTCAGATATGTAGGCAACCAGACTCTTATTTATGGATTCCCTGATCAGCAGCTTTGCTCTGATTTCACCCTTCTTAAACTTGTTTCTAACAGCAGCAGAGGCATTGGATGGAGGTTCTAGAATCTTCCCTGTCACATGATCCAGGAGATCATGATCTTCCAATTTTAGGTCTAATATCATCTTCCAGGCATGGAAGTCATCACTTCCAGTCAGCTTGTCATTCTCCTTGAATTCAAGACTAGTGGAACCCATTTCCTTCGATGATGATTGCTATAGATAGAGTTTGTCTTCACCTCAGCTCCGATACCATGTAAAGTTTTGTAGATGTTCTATGCTAGGAGCAATTTCACTTTTCTCACAGCAATCATACAAGTAGTTAAGCAAAATGCAGATAGAACATATAAGTAGATCTTACAGAAGACAAATCAGAAACAGGAAAAAATGTGTGTGTTCGTTTCGGCGGTCAATTGGATGCTTCAACCAGCAAAGTCTCCTTTGGTCAGCCAGCCCAGCATGTGTCACAACAGTCCTCCAATCAGCAAATGAGTCAACCCAAGTCAACTCTGCAAAAGTCAACGCTGTCCTGAAAAAGTCAACGCAGGGCAGCAAGCTAAAAGTCAACGCAGCAGCAAAACGGTCAACCCTTTGACCTCGATTTTTGTGCCATGTAGTACGGCCTTCAAAAATCGAACCTTCCACAAGTTTTCAGCTTGTTTGGACCATGCGTTGACCAAAGTCAACGCTGGTCAAACTTTCTGCGAAACCCTAGCAGCAGAAAAATCGTACTTCAGCTCAGCCGTACGGTCTGTCCTCTCTCTCCTTCACACGTGTGGCTGAAACTCGTCCTTTAGGTAGCTCGTACTATTTGATGAGAGAGGAAGATGTGAGTTGTGATGATGATCCAAAGCTCTTCAACTTTTCCTGTATTTATATCCATCATTGGGGCGTGTGACACATCTGTTGGGCATGTGAGCCTACATTACAAAACTGGCCGACCTTGCACATGTGGAAAATAAATTCAAAATATATGTTCTGCTCATCGGATTAAGACATATTATATATGGATTTTACACCTCTCTGAAAGAGGATTCCAACAAAAATATTAGCTTCTTAATCTGAGCATTACAACATGGAGTTTGGAACTAGTTGTCCAAATTTAACAAAAAACCTTGCTCATAAAACCCATGAAGCAAGCATAACAAAAATACATTTTATTATCTGTCTTCTTCATTACATAAATACATAATTACATAGTCAATATGAAGACCGAACCTAGTTACACTTTCCAACACTTAGTCCAAAATAAAGGTGTCCTATGTGTGAATGATTTCTTGCTCAGTTTCCTTGTTTCGGAATCATTTTAATTAAGTGTAGGTTGCTTCAGTAGTTACTTCAATAATTCATATCTGAATTAATTTTGCAAAAGCAACTTACATAATATGGGAACTCAGATAGTTGCAGTAGGATTCCTTAGATTGTTAGATCTAGGAATTTTCACATTACATGTATTGCACAGTGCACTGGGTGCCATTTTGATATAATGGATATATTCATGAGCCTACTGTGATCATATGTTGTCTTCTCTCTATATTATAATGCTTTGTGTTTGGAAACATGAATGACAATCTTTAAAATTATGTTTTTTATAAAATAGAAAAAAAAATTAATGCATTTTTTACAAAGATCGAGTCATTGAAATCAACTAGGTTGAGTCGATACCGAATCGGAGTCAGAGTCGATCCTCGCTCGGTTCTGAACCCGAGTCAGAGTTTTAAAACATTTATTTCAATAAGACTTGAACCTACTTCCTGAAAACCAAGGTTGAACCAAACATGAAGGAAGATTAAGGTGTTGAGATAAGATAATGGGGGCGAGAATACCTCCAACAAGTTCTTTGATTTTTGCAGGGAAGCAGGGATCAAGAAGGACCACAACTAACAGATTCGAAGGATGAGCTGAATATTCCTTCATGCTCTACCAAGAGGAGGCCTAGATTGGTCGAGCATACATTGAGAGATGTTAAGGAGCATGTGGAGGCTCCTAGTAACACTTTCAAGCAGAGCAAAGCACCAACAAGATATTTCAATTATTTGGCACTATCGCGCAGCATCAGTGAGTATGAGCCTTCCACTTTTGAGGAGGTTATAGGCGAGAAGGTCTGGAGAGATGTTGTGATAGAGGAGTATAGCTCCATCATGAGAAATGATGTTTGGGATATAGCGTCGAGACTAGAAGGAAGTTTGTGGTCACTTCTCGGTGGATCTACAAGATCAAACATATAGGTGATGGCAGTATCAAGAAGTATAAGATGAGGTTTGCAGTGATAGGATTCTTCCAGAAGGAGGGAGTGGACTATGAGGAGACATTCGCACTTGTCACCAGATATGCATGTATTCGAGCAGTTATGTGTATTGCTTCAAAGATGGGGTGGAGGATACATCAGATGGATGTCAAGAATATTTCCCCCAATGGAGAGATTGAGGAGGAGGTGTATATTGAGCAGCCTCATGGTTTTGGGGTGCTTGGGAGATATTCCCGTGTATGCAGGTTGAAGAAGGCCTTTTATGGACTGAAGCAGGCTCTGTACGCATGGTATGCCAAGATCAATGGATATCTTCTTGGTTTGGGCTTCACCAAAAGTGAGGTGGATCCCAACTAGTACTATGTACTTGTTGAGGGTGAACCACTCATATGGGTATTATATGTGTACGAGTATCGGAGAAGCTCATAGGGATGTGCAAGGAGGATCTTTCTTCAGAATTCGACATGAAGTACATCAGCTTAATGCATCACATTTTGGGATTGGAGGTGTGGCAGCAGCCATGAGATATTTTCCTTGGGCAAGGCAAGTATGCAGTGGAGACCTTGAAGAGATTCGAGATGGAGGATTGCAAGCCTATGTCTACACCTATGATCACTAACCTGAAGAAGTTGAGCGCTTTTGAGGATGAATTAGTGGATCCCACATTGTATGGGAAGCTGATAAGTTCTTTGATGTATTTGGTCAACACTAGGTTGGATATATATTTCGTTGTGAACACACTCAGCCAGTTCATCAAGGAGCCGAGATAAGTTCATTGAGTGGCAACGAAGCATGTGTTGAGATACCTACGTGGGATAGTAGACTTTGGACTGAGATATGTTAAATTTGGACGAGTGGAGTTGCAAGGGCACATAGAGTCTAATTGGAAAGGGAGTGTAGTGGACAAAAAGTCCACATTTGGATGTTGTTTCAGCTTGGCATCAGCCATGATCCCGTGGTTCAGCGGGAAGCAGCAGTCATTGGCACTCAGTTCAACAGAGACAGAGTACATGGCAACGAATATGGTGAGTTGTGAGGCAGTGTAGTTTCAAAAGATGCTTGCTAGGTTATTTGATCTATAGATGGGGCCAACTGTGATCCATTGTGATAATCAAATTTGCATTAAGCTCTCCAAGAATCATATGTTTCATGATCGATCCAAGCATATCAAAGATCGAATATGACTTCATCAGAGACAAGGTCCAGAGAGGTGTTGTGAGCTTGTAGAGCATTTGTACAAAGGAGCAAGTGGCAAATGTTCTCACTAAGCCTCTAGTGAAGGGAAAGTTTGTGCAGTACCAAGATAAGTTTGGGGTATTGGAGAATCCCTTCCTTGCGAGGAGGGAGTGTTGATGTGAGTAGCATCAGAAGGTCTTCTACAACAACTTGGTGTCTTAGCATGTGGAAGATATTATTTGCCACTTCTAGTGATTTATGTCTTCTTTCCTAAGTCTAACATAAGAAAAGTGCAATAATTAAAGTAAATTAATTATTGTGGATTATTGAGTTATTTTCTACACATAAATAATTTCATTATTTAAGTGACGTATAAATAATCTCAATCGTTGATCTCCAAGATGGTTCTAGAAGGGAGATTGGGGCTAGCAATTTGTACTCAATGAAGATTATAAAGGGAGCCTAGTGAGGAGGTGAAGACACAAGACGAACAACACAATTGTGTGATTGAGTCATCATTCAAAGGGAGCAATTTTCTATACAGTGTGAGTGCGTCAGTGATCAGTTCACATAGAAGGAGAAGTGTGAGTGGGATTGTGTGAATCCAAGGAGGTAGAATAGGAGGAGATTGTAGGGCCAAGTTGTCGGAGGGAGATTGCATTTGTCTGGAGGAGGCCAAGTTGCCGGAGGGAGATTGCATTTGTCTAGAGGAGGCCAAGTTGCTGGAGGGAGATTGCATTTGTCTGGAGGAGGCTGAGTTGCCGAAGGGAGATTTCATTTGTCTGGAGGAGGTCGAGTTGCCGAAGAGAGATTGCATTTGTCTGGAGGAGGCCAAGTTGTTGGAGTGTTGGGTTTTTTCTAGTGTGCATTAGTGGTAGTGTGCAGATCGAGTTGTTGGAAGGTGCAGATCTCATTGTTGGAGACCGAGTTCTTCAGATCGATTTTCATCTGGAGGCAGATTTGAGGCCGATTAACTTGGGCCGAATTCATTCTGAGGGAGCCAAGTTGCAGGTTCGAGATTGTATTTTTCCTTGTATCTCTATTGGTCGCAAAACCCAAATTTTCAAAAAAATGAAATGACGGAGATTTTTTGTGGGTTAATTAATTTTTCAATGTGTGATTGATCTATATGCTTTATTTTTGCCGCATATTTCTAATTCTAGAAGTTAAAAATATTAATGATTTTATTTTTCAGTGAATGAGTGTTTACTTGGGTAAATAAATAAATTGTTGGGGATAAATTAATTTTATGTGAGAAAATAAATTTAGCTCGTATTAGAAATTCAACACGGGTGACCTGAAAGAACAATCTAAGGATATCTGATATCCTCTCTAATAGCTTGATTCAATACCTATCTAGTTAGCAAGATATGGGTCATTGCATGAAGGGAGAATCTAAATGAGGGAAGGCACTTTAGGGAGATAGTGATCAATTAGAGAAGTCAATATGCCTCTAAGAACCAACCTTGTGCACAACCTAAAGGATGATCTAAAGTGAGAGCCTCCGATGAGCAAAATCTAAGGCAAGGATACCTCTCTATTCTGGTGGTAGAGTCATTGAGAGATCATTCTATGAATGTACAATAAAAAGACCTTTGAACACCCTTGGGGGTTATTGTACTACCAATGTTGCGAACCTTTACAAACCTTTTGAATGAAATTTTTAACTTAGCATTCCCTGTACTTGTTGTTGTTGAAAGGTAACTAGTGTCATTCTTCATAATTGTATCATGACTTGATGTAATCTTCGTACTTTTCAAAAGAAAGAAAAAGGAAAATATATTTTTGTAAAGAGAAATTCATTTATTTATAAATGGGTTTCTTGCCCATGGTTATATGTCCTAGGTCAAAGCACCCACTAAGTGCTTTAGGGTTATGAAGAAAAAGTCAAAGAGTCAAGGTCATCATGTAAAGTACCTTGGAGGGCTCAAGTATCAAGAAATTTGTTATTTTGTATATTAAAAATATCTAGATGCTCCAATAAATCAAGTCGGCCTTATGAAGGCTTGAAGGCCTCATGAAAAGGCTATATAAAGGTACCAATTCGACCTTCATTAGCATGACAAGAAACACACATAAGCAAGATTTTGGGTCTGCGGCTAGAAGAAGGTGAGAAGGTGGAAAAAGGTCTTTAAGGTATGCGAAGAAGAAAGGCTTTGCTCTACATATGTAGTACCTAGGGTTACCTCTAATTTGAGGACAAGGAGGTACTGCAATTCGTTCTCTTCAAGAGCCCTAATTTCATTGTCCTTGGAGAACTTGTGGAGGAAGGCTGGTTGATTGATTGATGGAACCAAAGGTCTAGGATTTGGTCTTGGAGGGGTTTTACTTGGCTTGGAGCCTATGTCTGGTGTCTCTCTCTTATGGTTGTGATTTGCATTGTTTTGGCATTTATTTGATGATGAACCTAAACATAATAAACAAAGAAAGAAGAACTAAATATCACAGATAAATGCCATGTATGGAAAATGAAATAATAAACTGCCCTAATTTTAATTTTTCCAGCATGGTATTAGAGCTAAGTTTTTGTATAGTGGTCAGAAAGAAGATCGTTTACTCCAGTTCAGACTCATGTAGACAAGCAGAAGGGATCATATCTCTCTGCGATTTGAGCCTGGTTCAAACAACTCGCATTAAAGAAGGCACTTCTCATTGATTCAATAAAGTCAATGTGACATAGAACTTTCATTATAGAACTCTCACCTGAACTCTTGGTATGATTGGCTCTGAGTATCTCGCAAAGCTTTGTATATCCGAAGCAGGGTGTCATTATTATCTCTAGAAAGGTTTTCGCTGGATAGTCTCACTATCTGGGTTTCGATATCATGATCCCACATAGTTACCAGTGTCTCACTCTTGTTTACAGACCTTCACATGGTTACTATCTCTTCAGTCCCTCGCATGGGTGCACTCTCGATTATGCTATAGATCTCATGCAAATGACTTTAAAGCTCTTGCCTTTATTTTCTGGACTCTCAGGCCTCTTGCTCCAATCACCTTTACGCTACAGGACTATGCTCTCACACATATGGATACACAACTCTCGTTTCGTTGGCCTCGCAGTATTGGTATCCTTGTCTCATTTCAATGACTCTTGACTATGTATGTCTCACTTCAACAGCTTAATTTGATCTTGGCATAATTGAGATATGAAAGTCTCGACACAAGACACACCTGATGTATGTAATTCCTACAACTTTTGATATCAATAGTCTACAATCTTGGCACTATAACATATAGTCTCAGTCAATGCTGCAGGAAACATCTCTCCCCCAGCTCCAACCCTCGAAAAGCAGTCCGCATGGAACCATACGGGATCCGCCCCTCGAAACGAGTTTCGGAAAAAAATTTGTGTTTCCTGTTTTTTTGGAACCATACGACCGGATCCACGTTTCATACGGAAGTGCCACGATTCCTGTACGGATCTGTACAGATCGCAAGCGGTTCTGTACGGATCGCGAGCGGTTCCATACGGATCTGACTAACGCAGCTCAGAAATGCGATTTTTTTTATTTTTTATTTTTATTTTTGTCTTTAGTTGGGTTAGAAGGTGAGTTAGTGTTGAGTTAGGGATAGGATGAAAAGGATATAAGCTTTCTTTTACCTGCTTAGATGTTTTTTAGATGCTCCTTCATGGCAATGTTAAATTCTTAAAGTAGAAGTGACATTCTCCTATATTTTTCCTTTTCATCCTTTTACTTAAATTTTTAACATTACCATGAAATGACTCGGGATGTTTGAGAGTGGTTCCAGCCTGATCGGACTTTATATGGAGAAAATAGAATTTCATATCCTATTCAAAATTAAGCAGACTTAACAGTTTTCAGGAATTCAATATCAATGGTATGGTGGCATTTCATTAGATTATATCGTGTATGAGGGTATGTGATTAGCATTTAATCAAGAGCACCAAGCCCTATATATACCCTAGTGTTGGTGGTGTTAATTGTTGAACTCCTTTCTCATGTTGTTAGCAAAAAATTACATTTTAATCAAGTCAAAATCATCGATCAAGCATGTTAAGTTCTTTCTACCATATTTTAAGGCTTGCATTAGGTAGTTTGATCAAAATTGGGAAATTTTGACTAATGTCCCTAGATAATCGAGGTAGAGGTAGAGGCAAAGGCTAGACAAGAGGAGAAGAATCTAGATTATAGATGGTTGATGCATCTAAATGGTTGATGCTCAAATAATTAATCATTAATGTACAATGGATGTCATATTTATCTTGATTTATGTACAAATATGCATGCTTCCATATCTTCTACAATTAATTTGGTATGTGTGCATGTATTGAGACATGTCATATAATTGCAGTTAGCATGGATTATTTTTAAGCTAAAACAACATTGATCTAATGAAAATTTCTACCAAGTCAAGGTTTGCAATCCTCCTGATAATTGAACTGCATCATCAAGCAGAATTTTTGTAAAGAAAGGAGCAGCGTCAAAGCTAACGAGGATATCTTAGGGGCCCATTTTGTATCGTTGATGAAGCTTACAAACCCATTTGAACCTTTGATGAAGGATTGGGTGTGTGCCATGTCACTTTTAGCATCCTTCACTAAGAATTTAGCCAATTGGTAAGTAGGAGAGCCAACTGTATTCACAATTGGCCATAGTGGGATGTCGTCTTTATGAATCTTTGGCATCCCATAAATTCTTAGCATAATAGGGGAGCTATGGGTAAAGATGTTTCTTCCTATTCTCATCTAAGTTGGAATTCTCAATAGCTTTCATAATTTATTTTGTCACTTTGTCCATAGGACTCTTGTTTTGTCTCCTATAGCTCCCGCATGAGCTAAGATACTTTTCAATTTTTGCCACAATCGTTTTTATTTATAATTATAACGAGGCCTACCTTATCCACTTTTAATACAACAACGTTATCATTAGCAATGAGCCTTTTGAGCAGCTTGCAATCGTTCTTCCTTATGCTGCTCCTTGACAATCTAGTATACCTCAGCACCACAGCACAGTCTTGCCTGAATTCTTTCTTTGCTTCACATGCAGTCCCTTTATGTCACCCTCTATGATGCATATAGATAGTTATTATTATAAAAATATATAATAATAAAAACATTAGCGATAATCATTATCCCTAAGCTGAGATTATTCACTAACACCAACAACTTGGGAATTGGCATTACTGAGAACATCATTCCAATCATGAAATTGTTTAAAAATACAGTTCATTGCTAAGAAAATTATGGTTCTTTGCCATTACAGGAATGACAAGTTACATCCTAAAATTGAGATATGTGGATAATAAAGTGAATCAATATGGCATCTATCACCAGACTAAACATTTAGCTTATAAAACCAGACATACCCATGAGAGAAGATAAACATAAAAGAATATACAAAATCTTGTAGTTCTGACTACTGACAATGATTGCTGATAATCAGATCACCATGATAAAGATGTTTTTTCTCCCTGGTTTTAGCAAGGAGATCATTATACTCATTTTGACGACTTCTATTCACCGTGTAAAAAAAACTCTCTTTGTTTCAGAAAGAAATCATATACTGTGAATTATGGACATTTGTTACAGTATCCAAAAGAAGACAAACATCGACAGCAATGCACTTGTGAGAGGAAATGTGAAAGAAAAATAATTAATTGCTAAAGGATAAATCCCTCCAACATCTAGAGAAACCACACTGAACTACATTGAACCTGCAAAAGAAATCTGCTGAACCAATATCATCTGTTACCAACCTCCAAATCAGAAAATCCACGACGACGAAGACCCTCCAAATTTAATCCACGAAGTTCTGCTCGATCTCCAGCTACCATTGTGTACATGGGAACATCATGTGTAACCTACATTACAAGCAATGATTTCACTGTCTTAAATAAGAGAGATTAACAACCCTGTAAGTAATCAAGAATACAATGTCACAGTATAGAATGACAAAGTAAGACAGGCACTGTATTTGAACAAAATAAATAGAATAATTTCAAGGTTCAATATAAACTTTGGTACAAAATATGGGACACACATATATTTTTATTAAGGCCTTGAGTAATGTCATTTCGGAGCATTTATTCCAATTTGCTTTCCCAATTGATAAATGGTATTTATGATAAAGCTAAAAAGAAGCTCAAGAAAAAGGATTTCACAAATTTCAATGACTCGACTTTACCACAGAGCCTCCAGCAGCAAATGCAAAAGATCCTAGGTGGCAAAATTGGTGAACGGCAACTGCTCCACCAGTATGAACATGATTCTGTGTGACCCACAGATGTTTCAAAAATCAAAGCCAGTAACTTTGGATTCTTATCTGTATATGACATAAGCAACTTGAAACACAAGGACTTTCAAGAATGGATAAGTTGCCTCGTTCAACTCTGCATAGAAGAGACAATGAGCTTACCTCTACCACCACATGACCACCCAATAGTGTACCATTTGCAAAAATATTGTGGTTTCCCACTTTGCAATCATGAGCAATATGACAGGAGCCCATAATAAGATTATTGTCACCAATGACCTGCAAGATAAGTCTCTGCAGTGTGAGGCTTTAAGGCTTTAACTGCAAAAAGTGTTTAACAAATATGCAACTGCAAGCAAATCTTCAAAGGCATTTGCAGAATTTTCAAGAACAAAATTCATCAGCCCTTTTTACCGTCTGATCCATTGGCTTAGATGATCTATGAATGCTAGCATGTTCCCTGATGTCATTGTTGTCTCCAATATATAGGAAGCAGTCATCACCATCCTGTGCAATTAAAAACTTTAATGCCAATCAACCTCTTTTAAAAGTCACCCAATGTTATCTATGAAATGAGAGAAATTGCTAACAAACTAAATTATATGCTTTAGTGAAAACAATTAAGAGAAGAAATCACCAAGTGAACCAATGAGGATAAATATCAGACTACACTGAAGTTTGCTTTTCTCAAATATCAGAGTCAAGGATCAATGAAATAAAGAAGGAAGATATGTTAATGTCTACAAATGACCAAAGTACAGCAGGTTACAAAGCCCATGTAGGAGTGACTGGCATCTGCAAAAAATCTAAAATCTAGATGAGTTGGAGAACCAAAACAAAATAACAATATAGAAAGGCAAACCCAAGACAATGAAGTAGAGACCAGTCCAGTGTGAGAGGTAAGAAGAGAACAAACACACATGTGACAAAGGGAATTGGATGGATCACGTGCAAAAGGCCCAATGCAAAGGATTCTTATCTACATTAGAGTCAGAGGAACGTGTTGTCTCCTCAACTACTATTTAAACCCCAATAACTTGATGATGTCATCTAAAAAATGGCCTGAGTTAAGAGGGCCAAGCTGGACTGTCCTAAATGTTCAAAAAAAATTCAATAAATGTGTGGAGATGTGTCTCAACATGTTTTTGATCATGACGTAGTTCTATTTTCTTTATGTTCCCATAATTTACATCTTTATGTCTATTTTAATAATATTATTTTACTTCTGTGTGTTGCGTTTTCAGGAGTCGACATATGCAGTGTCCCCATGTCCCAATGTCATGTGACTTAAGACTTCAGTAACTATTCAAGGCTTAATAGTATAATACTGGCTTCCTCTCCATAAATTTTTATGTTTCAAACATTTAACAGGCCTTCTAATACCTATTCTAGAATATTTTATCTCCCAGTAAAACCCCATTACTCATAGATCTAGAATCTAGATGACAAAAAATTCCAAAAAGATTTGCTTCCTTTTTGTAATCACAGACATTAGATGCTGTGATTTTTAAAATTCAGTGTTAATGTTATTCTTAAAGCTAAGATGTGATTACTTTCCTCCCACCAGATATAAATTTTATTAAAACTGGGAGCATTCTACATCGCTGTCATGTGTTAAGCTGGTCACTATACTTATATATGGTCTTGGCCAAGAACAGAAATATATATGAAGCAACACAACTAGTGAGTAGGGTAGAATATGCACACGACAGTTCATATCATTCTAGTCGGGATGTGAGGTTTCCAGAAAAGTCAACCATAACAGAATTACAATGTGGTAAGGCCATCCTTTTCGATATAATACCAAGCAGAAAAAGAAATTGAACACAGATCGACATCTTCTGTCCTTACCATTTTCAATAACAAAGTACAAAATAATGTATGATACTTGTAAAAAAAACAGCCCGCAATATAAATCTTACTCTATATTTCAGATCTTGACATTTTACTCCAACCACTGCATGGTACCCAATAAAATTGTTGTTTCCAATAACAGTACGTCCTGGTAGATCAGAACCAACAACTGCACCACTGTTTGACAAAAATGCAACATAACAAATCAATCATATAAACAAGAAACCTTACTGATCTCTATGGTTTTGTAAACAATTTACAAAAATGAACTGGCATTCACTAAGGGCATTCCAAAGTTCATAAATTTGTGTATGTAGAATGGCAAACTTAAAATGCTACATATCCTTCTCCTTAAGAAACTTTATGCAATAGGAGTGCATTGGTCCTATGGGCAACCCACGTGAGTAATACACATCCTTCTCCCAACTCTGTGTTTCCACTGATATGACAGCCAGGATGCAACTGACAATGATTTCCAAGCTTTGTTGCTGGACCCACAGTACAAAATGGCCCAATCATGATGCCCTGCAAGTTGAGAATTTGTTCATTACCCCCTGTACAAAAGACAACGCATGAAGAATAATTTTTACTACGAAACAGCAAGTCAATGTTTCTTACTTCCTCAGAACAACTTCTTTTGACCATCCACAAAAATTACCCATTTGTCACTTGAATCAAAGAATGAACTTTGAAGTATGCAATGATGTATTAAGAAACACGCTTTCATTGTTTTCAGAGCAACAGAATGATAGCAAAACATAAAATGCTTATGAGGAGATTAATCAATTCACTAAAATCCATACTGGAAGAAGATTTTGTCGGTAAAAATTATAAAGTTGCAATTTCGTCACATTTTTTACTAGCTATCTGCTCAGTTTTCTCTCCACTTGCAAAGATGAGATACAGGGCATTTGAAATAAATTTCGTTAACATCCAAACAGTAATATAGTCTATAATAAGATCAGATAAATATATTAATGTCCAAAAAGTGACCACAAAATTAGGCCAATGGGGCTGAAAAGTATATTTAGTATAAATGCAATGTTCGACTGCAAGCACCTTTGTCTTTCATTTGCATCCTTTTACTTAAATTTTTAACATTACCATGAAACGACTCAGAATGTTTGAGTGGTTTCGACCTCACTGGATTTCATATGGAAAAAGTAGAGTTCTAGATCTCACTCAAAATCCAGCAGACTTGTCAGTTTTTCAGGATTTCAGGATTGGGGGGATTGCAATGTTTCAACTTTCCATTGGATTTTGTCATGTACTAGGGTATGTACTATGGAACACGTATTTAATCAAGAGCACCAAGCCCTCTATGTACCTTGATGTTAGTGACATTGGTTGTCGAACTCCTCTATCATGACCCTACTAAAAATGTACCCATCACCCAAACAAAATCTTGACTTGATATGATATGTTTTTTCTATCTTATGTTAATGGTTAGAGGGTGATATTAATGACAAAGATCCCAATATAGGCAATGATTTTGATGATATGTAGGTATTTATTGTAGCATGATTTTTTTGGATGCTAAAGGCCATCTACAACCTATTTGTTGACGTATTTTCGGTTCAGAGATGTATTGCACTCGATGCTATTTTGGTTATGTGCACCCTTACATGCTATATAAGCGTGATGTTATATGGTTTAATCAATGTTTTTATGCTTTTTATATCTGATTCATTATTCTACATGCTTTTGTTGACATATATGCATCAAACTATATAAAAATAAATATTAACATATATGCATCAAACTATATAAAAATAAATATTATATAAAAATTCGCTCCCGACATGGGAACTTTTGAAAATGTCGCTCCCCACTCTCGCTTCCTGCTCCCAAGAAACCTTGTATAAGACCATGACAAAGATACAGTGATACAAAACACTAAGTGAGCTTATCCAAGACTGGAAAGGTGGACAATCCAACCCAAGAAGCTGTCAAGAAAAAGAGGGTGGGAGGGAGAGAGATAGAGAGATCCGATGATGAGGCCGAGCATGTCAGGGTCTCCTGAGTCTGATGGGCGAGGGTGTCAGGGCAAACTGGGCACTGGTTCACTGTCGGAGTCCTCTGGAACCCTTGGGGATCCTGGCTGTATGATCCCAGCTCTATAAAATGTTAATTTCTATCTAGAATAAAGTTCTGCACATTTACAGATATCAATTGTAAGGAAAAGATCATCTTAATAATCAAAAACGTTTCCCACACAATTCCAAGGAAAAGAGAAAAAGTGGATATGTCAATGTGAGATAGCAATAGAGTTTTCCTGGCAATGGCTACTGCTTCTTGATGTAGTGGGATTGTTGTTTTTCAATCTCTTATTCTTTACCTTTGTCTTGTCAATTATTCATTGTCTATGTTGCATACTATACTAGTCTTATCACATAGACTTTGTCATCCACCATGAGCACCTGTGCAGATTGGTTCTCTTGGAAAAGCTGCTTGTCCTCCTTACATATTTGTGAGTATGCTGGGAGCAAATAACAACATTACTCATCCCCCACTGTCTTCTTGCACAATGTTTGTGTGTTTCATTCTTTCCATAGAGTCTAGATGATTGTCTACCTTTCCTTTTCACTTTTGAACTGCCATGGGTTGGTCTGGACTCTGGATATGAGCCATTAGTAGTTTCTGGAGTAGTGAAATGCTGGTCTTCACAAAATCTCATTGTTACTAATTTTATTCTTGTCAAACATATCCTCAAATCACCTTATCTGGCACCTGTTTTCTTCACCATAATAGTGCTTGGATTCTTTGACCAGTCCTTTCAGAATACATTTCAGCTCTTTTATATTAAAACATGACAGGATATTTCTAGAAGCTGGTTACCAGATTGTCCACCAAATTTTTAATCATGAATGTAGTACTTGGATGTTTTACTCAAGAATATGGTTTGTAACTAAGTAAGTTCAGAGAGCCCCCCTTTCCAGGTGCCTTGCAAACAATAAAATATAATCAATGTTCCACCAAGACTCCGGTGCGGGGAGATGCGGGTGCGGGGAGATGCACAGGGAGGACGTGTGGGAGTACCCTGAAATTTTAGGGAAATTTCGGGGGTGTGGGGAGTCGTCGGGGTATATAATTATATATATATATATATATATATATATAATTCAAGTTCATATTCATTGTTAAATAATACTAAATACTAAATTTAAATTCATAATTGAAATGAATAATGACATACATTGATCCATCCTCATCATTCATTGAATCATTTTGATACATAGTACATACATATTACAATGTATATCATTCATATGACATACTCAGTATTCTAATTTCTAAATTCTAATATTCATCCATAATCAATGATCATTCAATAAATAAATTCAATAATGAAATCTCAAAATAGTAAAATACATTGAACCATGATTCCATATCATTCATCATTCATCATTCTACAATGTACATTGATTTAAAAAATTAAAAATTAAAAATTAATTTCATCATTCATCATTCTACTATTCTAGAATCGAAACTGAAAACAAATTGAAAACAATGAAAATAGTAAAAGTCTAGAAGTAGATAATATCATGATTCATAATAGATAAGTTTCAAACTCAAAAATAGTTAAGAGTCAAGAGTCTTCAGTCTGAGGTCATCAACTGAAAAGTAAATACTATAAATGGATAATGAGCACTGAAAATAAAATCAATATCAAGGACTCAATCTCAATGATTGGTCCTTGACATCCATCTGCTGCATGAAGTCATCAGGACCATCAATAGGAATGTTGGTGTCTGAGTCAGAGTCACTCTCTTGAGTAACCAACGGAACTCCAACCAAACCATGTTGCAGCTCATCTGGTCCATCCTCATCATCTATCTGTGCAGTATCCTCTAGATCCACGTCCCATCGTGTTGTCGGTCCCTTCCGATACTCTGGTGTCTTCCTATGTGCAAGACGTAGAGAACTGTGCACTGCAACTAGCTTCTCTACTCTCCTAGAGGAAAGTCTATTCCTCTTGATAGAGTGGATGAAGCTATATGTAGACCAATTCCTCTCTGCTACAGAGGAACTAGCAATCTGAGACAATAAGCGAATAGCAAGTTGTTGGATATCTGGAGTATCATCCCCATGCATGGCCCACCAACCAATGGGGTCAAGCTGGCCTAAGTCATTGCGATCTTCCCTTGCATCATGCTTGTTGAAGGGACCACTGAGACTTGCAAATTGCATCCATTGTCTCTTGATTGTTTTCCCTTCTTCTGAACTATACATCTTTGTAATCGCAGCTCGAAATCCCTTTTTGACCTCAGGATCTTCAATGGGAAGAATTCTACCAGTCCTTGGCACATACCATTTTGGGTTGAGAGCATATGCTGCCATGTGCAAAGGTGTATTCATTCGATCCCACCTACACTGAATAATGGGTCGAATCTGGGTCGTATAAAACTCTAAGGAAGGGTCTTTCTCACGAATGGCCACCCTTACTTGATCCAACATACTATCAAAAGTCTCATAGATTTCTCCAAGAGTGGGAGAATCTGTGTCAGTGTAGCGAATGACCTCAACTACAGGACGTAAGAGTGACACCAAATAACCACAATCTGTCCACCAATCATTATCCAATATCTGAATCCTGATTTCCTTCCCTTCCTCTGTCTTGGATTCTGCCCATCTATTCCAATCTGAAGTCACAACCATGGCCTGCAATGCTGACTGCACCTCCAACATCCTCTCTAATAAAAGAAAATAACTAGCATATCTGGTATCAGTAGACTTGAGGAATTCCTTCCTCGCATGAGACCTGTACATGGCTAAAGAGGTGTGGTGATTGCAAATAAACATTTGCACATTTCTTGCAGCTGTCACCAAGTTAGATACCCACTCAATTTTGCCAATGTCTTTCAATGCATTATTGAGCGCATGCACACAACAAGGGGTCCAGAAAATATGCTTGTATTTACTTTGAATCATTAATCATGTTGATCTACACACTACTGTTGCATCTGTCACAACCTGTACCACATTTGTAGAGCCAACCTCCTCTACAGCATCACGAAGAAGCTCAAATTGGAACGTTGCATCTTTGCGCTTTCCAGAACAATCAATAGCTCTAAGAAAGAAAGGCCCATCTCGGCAAGTAACTATGATGTTAATAAGTGGACGTTTGGCAATGTCTGTCCACCCATCCATAACAATAGAACAACCTTCCCTCACCCATGTCTGCCTCAGTTTTTCCTTTTGCACATTAATATTGCTCACTTGCCTTTCTAATATCACTGTCCTCAACTTATGTTCACCTGGGGGCACATATGAGGGTCCTACTGCTGCAATTTCCTTGACCATCGCCTTGTAGTAAGGAGAATGACTAACATGGAAAGGAATGCCATTGGCAAAAAGAAATTTGCCAATGGCATCAGCTGTATCATCACGGTTCAACTTACTATACATCCCTGCAAGAGTTGGTCCCATTGCAGAAGAACGGGAACCCTTAGTCCCAATAGGAGATGGTGGAGGCATATTTTTCCTATATTTTAAATTTCTTTTGGAGCTTGTGGCTTCATCAAAATTTTGTTAAGCTTCGTCCATGAATTTTCTACTTGCAAAGGTGCCCTTTGCATCTGCGGCCATTTGCATCCTCAAGAGCTCTGATTTTTGCAATATGGTTAATTTTGTGCATATGTTAACCCCTTTGCCACCTACACCCAAAAGATGCATCTTGATCCAACTATAACTGCCAACCCAAGAATGACCACAAACATTGCATTTCCAACAGCGTGTCCCACCTCTTTGTTTCCCCGGTTTTGGTTGGGTTGAAGAGTCAGACATTTTGCTAGCATATAACAAAAGAGGTTTCATTGGATTAAATGTCCCATTTGCATATTCTGCCAATGCCCTTGATGGGGTTGCAGGTGATGAGGTTGTGGGCGAAAGAGTAGCTGGACTACTGCCATGGTGATGGGTTTCATTAATTGCAGATCCCAATGGACTTTCTGTTTGAGGAGTGTATTCATTATCACTGTCAGTGTCACTATGGCTGCTCATGCTGTCCTGATCAGTCATTTTACAGTGGTTGCTTGTTGTGTTTTAATTTATTTTGCAATTTTTTTTAGTTTTTCTGCCCTGCATGAAAGATTTTTTTTAAAAATTAAATTTTAAAAATTTAAATTTAATAGAATGCACATTCTGTTTTTAAAAATTAAGTGTCGAATCATAAAAATCACACATTCTGTTTTAAATTTTAATTAAAATTTTAAATTTAATTTTTAAATACCTGGCAGAGAGCTCCTGCAGCGGTGGGCGAGTTGACTGTGGCGGTGGCTGCACTGTGCTGTCGACCCAGCAAGCGGGTGGCCACGAGTGGACTGTGGCGGTGGCACCGTGGCTGCACTGTGCAGTCGACCGAGTGGTGGCACCGTGGTTGCACTGTGCAGCATTGCAGTCGAGCAAGCAGGCAGGCGCGCGGGCGAGCGGGCAAGCAAGCAGGCGAGCGGGCGGGCGGCTAGGCAGGCAGGCAGGCGGCGGCCGGGTGGCCGAGCAGGCAAGCAGGGGGCCGGGCGGCCGGGCAGGCAGGCAGGCCGGTGGCCGACTGGCCGAGCAAAGGTCCAGCGGGCGGCGGGCGAGCAGCAGTCTGGCGACTGGCGGATGGTGGCCACGGCCGATTGTGGCAACGGCTAGAGAACTGTGGCGGTTGGCTGTTGTCGGCTGCTGAGAGCTTAGAGAACTGTGGCGTCACTGGTCGCTGCTCACGAGAGGAGCACAAGAGCTGGAGCACGCAGAGAGAGGAGCAGTCGGGACAGTTAGACATTGTTTGAATGTGTCGATAAGTTAAAACTTAATGGGTCGATAGGTTTTTAATTTTGTTTTATTTTTTTATTTTTTATTTTTTTTTTTTAACATTCATAATTTTTTTTTTTTTAATATAAGGCTTTATTAGGCAAAGTTGGGGGTGCGTGACTCCCCTCAAAAGGGGACGCCCAGAAGCTCATTTTTTAGGGGGGACGCCCAAAAGCTCATTTTTTAGGGGAGTCGCGACTCCCACACTGGGGAAACGCACCCCTAGGAGACTCCCCAAGACTCCCCAAAAAGGGTGTGTGGGGAAATGCACCCCCATGAGACTCCCCGTCCCGGGTGCGAGGGGTGCGTGCACCCGACCCTAGGAGACGCGACCCTATGGAACACTGAATATAATTGCCTGTTTTCGTCATGCATGCTTCCATATAGATCAGAGACTAGTTTCAAGCCATTGAATTTCATAAGAGGCATTGCTTTTGGTCCAATGATGGTAACTAATTTGTTTATCTTCATATCCTTAGACGTATCTTGAACCTTTCAAGTGTGAATCTATGGGATGCAAATCAATATGCATTCTGTCTCTCGGATGCAATTCCAAAGGCTACATAGTGTGTGTCCTTCCATATTTCTTAGAAGCTGTGTCTCTGCTTGGCTTGTCAACTACTAGGGATTACATATGAAATCCCTCTCAGATTTGAATGCTTCGGTGAAAACCATGACAGATTCGAGAGCCAGAACTGTTAAGGCCAAAAGATCCTTTGATTTGATTACATAAGAAGTTCTCATGGGTTTACCCCCTGTGGAGGGGTTTTACCTGGCTTGGAGCCTATGTCTGGTGTCTCTCTTATGGTTGTGATCTGCATTGTTTTGGCATCTATTTGATGATGAACCTAAACATAATAAACAAAGAAAGAAGAACTAAATATCACAGGTAAATGTCATGTATGGAAAATGAAATAATAAACTGCCCTAATTTTAATTTTTCCAACATGGTTAGAGCTAAGGTTTTGTATAGTGGTTAGAAAGAAGATCGTTTACTCCAGTTCAAACTCATGTAGACAAGAAGAAGGGATCATATCTCTCTGTGATTTGAGCCTGGTTCAAACAACTCGCATTTAAGAAGGCACTTCTCATTGATTGGATAAAGTCAATGTGACAGATAACTTTCGTTATAGAACTCTCACCTGAACTCTTGGTATGATTTGCTCTGAGTATCTCGCAAAGCTTTATATATCTGAAGCAGGGTGTCATTATTATCTCTGGAAAGGTTTTCGCTGGATAGTCTCACTATCTGGGTTTCGATATCATGATCCCACATAGTTACCAGTCTCTTGCTCCTGTTTACAGACCTTCGCATGGTTACTATCTCTTCAGTCCCTCACATGGGTACACTCTCGATTATGTTATAGATCTTGTGCAAATGACTTTAAAGCTCTTGCCTTTATTTTTTGGACTCTCAGGACTCTTGCTCCAATCACCTTTACGCTACAGGACTATGCTCTCACACATATGGATACACAACTCTCGTTTCGTTGGCTTCACAGTATTGGTATCCCTGTCTCATTTCAATGACTCTTGACTCTGTATGTCTCACTTCAACAGCTTAAGTTGATCTTGGCATAATTGAGATATGAAAGTCTCGGCACAAGTCACACCTGATGTATGTAATTCCTACAACTTTTGATATCAATAGTCTACAATCTCGGCACTATAACATATAGTCTCAGTACAATACAGTATATATAGTTTGGCAGATCTCGGATATGGATAAAATTACGATCATATATACTCAGTCAACTTGGAAATATCTTATAGTCATGTTCATCACAGTCTCATATGGCATCACAGCGTCTTGGTCATTGCAGGACGATGATGGCATCCCTATGTTGCACAAAGTTATTGATGATTGTATTGTGTATTATGTATTGAGGGCTCTTCAGGCTTACCATGAAGCATAAGTGTCTCTTCAAGAGAAAGGTCGCATCCTTGTTCACAGTCCTAAACAATAGCCCGTGAAAGAGTAAAGAACTGTGTATTCCTCAGGGACGACATTAGCACAAATACACAACGGGAACTTGTCAATAGTGACTATATTGTTTTAATTAAGGGGCTATATCAAAACCCTAGTTAGGGTATGGACATCAGTAAAAAGGATATGAATTTGGTCACGTTGGAAGGAAGGCAAGCTTCAACTAGTGGTGAACGATATGACAGTGAATCAATGACAACCATCGTGAAGTTGACACCTGAAAGAAAATCCTTATAAGGATTATATAATTGCTCTCAGCTCTATGAGAACTGTACTAACAAGCAGAGAAGCAAAGGTTCATTAAACTTGAAAAGATAGCAGAGGCAATTAGCAGGATCACAGTCATCTGTTTCTAGATCTATGCAAGCGAAAGAACAGTAGCAGACTGTCCTTAGAACAAGAAAAATATATAAAAATCAGTAAAAGATATGCAGAATTGATGGAATCCATGGCATCCAAATTTGAAGGCCACTACAGGTATGTAACCTTGAGGTATGAAAAGCATATTTTCATTAAGGGTACAATATGATCTCTCGTAGGGTTGATTGATAGTATTATTCTAGGGTTTTGGTTATCAAAATTATGATCATTTGTAAAAACCCTAGTAGAAACCCTAACTTTGCTCCCTCATAGAAAAGCCTTGGTTTGTGGAATGTGCACAGTCTAGGGCCCATAACTATTATGAATAAGGATGGTAAATTTGTATGTGAGTTCCATGGTCTAGGGTTGGATCTTGAAAGAACCCTAGGAAGTCCATCCACTAACTTTTATAATAACCCTAGATTGTTAAGTAGACATCATGCTTTCGTTATTTTGCTTGGATGTACTTGTCAATGTATGTTGCAGGTACAGGAGGTACAGAAAAAAGGATGAGTAGATCCTCTATTTTGGCAAGCATGATGGAAGGAGGGAACTATGAGGACCCTTGGATCCCTGAACACTCTGACATATTCATAGAAAAGATATGGATGTCTGGTAAAGAAGAATGAATAGCAGCATATTCTCGAACCTGATTATAGCAATCATCCCGATAGAAAGGAATTAGCTCATAGCAACCTCATTGAGAGCATGGAAAGGTCAACTAAAATGGATAGAAGAAAGTCATCTAGTATAGAGCTCGTCATAATACATCATTCAAGAGGAGCATTTGCAGAATGAGGGTGATCAATATGCTCCATTAAATCTTCAAAAGAAGATTCACCTATTGAAACAAGCAAATGCCCCGTCCGGAATTCCACGTTTTGAGGGATTCATGGGATGATGGCAAGATGACTAAGAAATGAAGCAAATTAAGATGATTGAAGCACCTTCAATCAAGGATGTTGCCAAAGAAAGATGGCCAAGAGGAAGAAATTAGGTATGTATGCATGTATTGAGACATGTCATATAATTGCAGTTAGCATGGATAGATGTTCTACCTCATAAGCATGATCAAGAAAAAAAATCTCATTTTTTGAAAGGATGCATGAAGGCACGGATCACACATTGACTAGATGAAATCAACATAATATGTCCTCATATAAAATATGAGGTGGTTGAAAAAATAGAAGGAACTATGATTGGAAGTTCTAGGAAGAAATGTGTGAATAAAGAAAGGAAGAGATCATGAAAAGTGCAACTATGAAGAAGGAAATCAACATTCAAGGACTAAAAGGTTTGACTACGATGTCTCCATGGGAAAGAAATGAAGATCCTGATAAAGTCTGAAAAAGAAAGAGACCCTTGACATTGTGTATCTTTTTGAAGATGTGTCAATATAATATATATGCAGGATGTTGAAGATATCCTGATAAAAGACCATCACAAAAGTAATTTTGATTTAATGTTCATTTTTTCTATTTTTGAACAATATCTGGATGGGCTAGTGCAGGGCTACCAAGGAAAGAACTATAGATGTCATCTACAATTGATACTCATGTGGTAGGTGTTGATTTGTGGTAGCATTGGATGTGCTCTAAGTCTCAAACTTTGTGGAGAGGCTTAGACACATGAATTCCAGATAACCCAAAAATTGTTTTGGGAAATTCCACCAATAAACAGTTTTATTTGATAAATTGATTATTTTTAATGGGTATTAATTTAAACTGTGGTTGAAACTTCTAGAAAAAGAAGATCAATTTTAAATGTAATATTAGCCATTGATTGGATATCTAATCTCGGCCATTGAAGTCTCAACGACAAGATTATGAAGGAAGGCTTGAGGGTCATTTGGAAAATACATCGAAAGGATCAAGTGATCGAATTTTCTGAAGTGAGTAGTGCTCAAAGGAAAACCGGATCTAGTGATTCTTCACGTAGTTGAGGGGCAGAGACAATTTTGGCTGGAGGATCTTCTTTGGGGCCAAGGATCATCAGTAGAGAGGCAGAGAAAGACATAGAGGAAGCAGCGCAAAGCCCAGAGAGGGTGACGCAGCACCCAAAAGGGGTGACGCAAGGCCACGCAGGACACACGCAGACGCAGTGCAGTTTCTGAGCAGAAGTCTGAGTTTCAGCTGGGAAATCGAGATTCTGAGCCGGGAGGACTGGGATCGAGTTTCCTAAGGGCTGAAAGATCACGCAAAAGAGGTGACGGAGTTCCAGAGAAGTGTCGACGTAGGCCTACGCAACTACTGCACAGAGACAGCGCAGAGGGTGTTGGGGTTTCGTCAGTTCAGCAACCAGATCAGCCGGGACTTGCAAAGTAAGGTAATCTCACTATTTTTCTCCGCCAGTATTCTCTGTAGCTGAATTTTTCGGTGAGACATTCAAAGATGTATTCAGAATAACTGTTGCTTAATAATAAAACCCTCATATATGTTTCACCAATTTTCCCGCATTGGGTTTTTCCGAGGACATTTGTCCAAAAATAATGGTGTCCTGTGTGATGTTTTTCTTTTGCTCAGTTTCCTGTTTTCGCATCTAAATTGAATTAAGTGAAAGTTGCTTCAGTAATTGCTTCAATGTTTTCAGAAGAAATCTGCAAAATTACTTGTTAACACAATTTACAAGTAGGAGAAGTAATTTAGTTTGCGGCAGTAGGATTCCAGATCTAGGAATTGGAATTTTCACATGGTATTAGAGCTTGTGGAGCGTTGCAAATGAAATAGGAAGAGCAGATCCAATGCTGAGAAGGAGGCCGAATAGTTGCAGAAAGCAGCAGTTTGAATCCCTAGAGGGATTGCACAGTCCAGGCCTAGAGGGCTGAAATTTCCGGAAAGTCTCTCTCTGAGTGAGTCAATAGAGAGAGGCTTCCAAATCAGAATTTTGTCGAGCTAGAGGGAGCAGCGTGAAGCTGGTGGGACGCAGTTTTCTGCGGGAAGAATTTGTTTTGTTGGGCAGAAAGTCATCAGAAGAGGAAACAGAAGCACAATGAGGGAATTTTCTTCCTCGGGAAGTTTTCCAAAGATCTGAGCAACAGATCTGGGTGGCAGATCTACAAACTCCAGAAGGAGTGCGTAAGCCAGCCAGTGTTGCGCAAATGGGGGAAGAAGAGGAGTTGAATCGACATTTTCTTGACGGCCATGGCAACTCATGGGCTTAGAGATCAGGACCGGTTGGAGGGAGCCTCCAACTACAGGATATGGAAGGCAAGAATCACATGCCTTCTAGATGAGTACGATCTCAAACTTTTTGTGACAAGTACGGTAATTGTCCTTGCAAATCCAGATCCGCTGAAGAAGTAGAATAAATTTTATTTCTTATTGATTTTTTATGGCCTAATATAAGCATGGGCAATCATGAGATGCCGCAAAAACATGTTGCCTCATTCGCTTGGTCTTTGATATGTGTAGGTAACAGGTATATGGTCCCAAGAGATTGTTGGTGTTCTCATGACCTCCTCATTTGAGTACGTTTGTGCACTCTTCTGAGAGATCATGTCCCAGTCGTAGCCAGATGTTACCCACCACCTGTGAGTATCCATAGGAGAAAAAATTTCTCCTAGATGGTTCTCACCCGGTAGCCAACAACCCCTTGCAGCCATCAGATAGCTCAATGTGCCAATATCTCCGCCACCTGAGCTAGCGATATGCTCCTTTTCCCATCTGTCATGATTGTATGTTTGAAGGTGGGCGTTCCGACCCCGAAGGTGTGATTTCTCATTGTGTAGTTGGGAATTTGTGTGTACTTATCATGAACACTTTTGGGCATGGATTAGTAGGAGGATTCGGCAGAAAGGGTGAGCTTGGTCTGTACTCTTGTCTCCTCCAAGGTTACTTGGGAGCAGAAGCGAAAATAGGGAGCGAGAGCGACATTTTCAAAAGCTCTCGGTTCGGGAATGAATCGGGGAGCAAATTTTTATATAAGATATATCTTTTTATATTTTGATGCATATATGTCAACAAAAGCATGTAGAATGATGAATTAGATATAAAAAAACATAAAACATAGATTGAACCATATAACATCAATCATCTAGAAGTTATAATCTTCATCAACCACATCCACAAGTTAGTAACATACAACATATTGAGTCTCATGATTCATCAATCTTAAAGTTTCAAGCTTTCAAAATTCAATATATAACATTTATCATCATTGATCACCAAAGTTGTACTTGTAAGCTACGTGTAACCATTACAACAAAGAATATCTAACATGAAAGGAAATGTTATAAAATGAAACAACTTTCGACTTTCACAAAGCATCATATTCATAATTCATTACCAATGAGTTATAATTGCCAACTTCAAACTTCAAACTTAAATTGTCATATATTGTTTACAAAAAATATCATAATAAATATGAAAGAGTCAACAGTTATAAAAACTACTAGAAACTAGAAAAGACAAGTAAATCTACTGCTAATGTTTGGGCCTCTTGCTGCCATGAAAAATGTCTAATTTTGTAGTCTTGTTGGAAAATCAGGATCTTTGTCATTAATACCACCCTCTAAGCATTAATATCTAGAGGTATCTTTGTCATTACCTCTAGATCTATATAGAGATCTTTGTCATTAATATCACCCTCTAAGCATTAACATAAGATAGAAAAAACATACCATGTCAAGTCAATATTTTGTTTGAGTGATGGGTACATTTTTAGTAGGGTCATGATAGAGGAGTTCGACAACCAATGTCACTAACATCAATGTACATAAAGGGATTGGTGCTCTTGATTAAATACGAGTTCCATACCCTAATACATGACAAAATCCAATGGAAACATTGCAATCCCCCCAATCCTGAAATCCTGAAAAGTTGATAAGTCTATTGGATTTTGAATGAGATCTAAAATTCCACCTTCTCCATATGAAATCCAATGAGGTCGGAACCACTCTCAAACAGCCCGAGTCATTTCATGGCAATGTTAAAACTTTAAGTAAAAGTAGAATGTCACTTTTACTTTAAGAATTTAACATTACCATGAATCTCATATCAATACTAGGGCCATAGGCTTGATCATTAGGTTGCCCCACTCAAAAATTATTGTTTCTTTGAAAAAAAATTGCATTTGAAATGTTTCTACAAAAAAACAAAAAAATTAAAAGGCTAGGGAGCGAAAAGTTAGCTCATGAGGTCACTCCCGAGTCCGGAGCGTGCTCCGGGAGCAGGTTCGAGGGGGGAAGTCACTCCTCTGCAACCCTGGTCTCCTTTGTCCAATTTGATGGTTAACCTCGTATCCTAGTCCAATGAGATCTCCTTTATTGGCTACTAGCTTTAGGGGTGGCACTACATTGGAAACCCTGATTTTGATTGCTTCGTCTCGCTTCCCGACACCAAATACATTGCTCCCCTCTACTAATTATAACCCCATTCACCATATTTCTCATTCAGGTCCACATTTGTCATTGGGTCCACAAGGAGTTAGCCTCCCCCTCCCCTTGTCCACACCTTGGATCGGGCTTGGAACGATGCCCCAAAGGTTGATGCAACAAAAAAGAAAAGAAAAAACATATTTTGGCCACTCTTAACTAGAAATGTACCATAAAATGTAAAAGATAATCGAGACATACATATTTAGCACGTGGGCAAAGGCCAACATGAGCTCTACCGTTATCATTACAGCCATCACCTTGGTTCTTAGGGCCCCTTATATCGGCCCCTTTCATCATTAAGGAACCCATGATTGTCCCAACCCCCAGTGGGCGATGAATTGCCCCACCTTAAGGGGGTATTCACTATTATATCTCACACATCATGTTTCATCCCTTGGAGCCCCGAGAAGTTATAAAAAGAAAAATCAATAAAAGGCAAAAGGCATGTGAAGAAGGGTGGAAGAACAAAGGTCGGAGTAACTCATGTACCACGATTGCTCCCTCCTACAGTCATACACCCAAGTGTGGGCTTCCCCTATCATAGTTACCCTTGTACTGTGGCATGTGACTTGGAGCCTTCCCTTGATGCCCCACTTTGTTTCATCATTATAACACGTGTCACTTGCCAATTGATGGATGTACGATGGACATGTCACCCCCTTAGAGGATGAAACCACCTAATAGGGTCCTTGGTTAACCTTCTTCTTGAACTTGGAGACATTTGTACGTTCTAAAGCCCATTACAGAAGGGCATGCCACTATGAAGTGTCCACTTGGTTCCATGATTTGTAAGATCATTTACTTAATTGCACTAATATTGGAAGGTGAGGGGATGCATTAGATCTTATATAGGATTGCAAGTGGGTCTTCATCTAGGGTTTGGTCTCCCTATACAAGGTCCAAGCCCTCCAGAGGGTCATATTGGCATTTGTACGATGAACGTTGAGAGCCACGGTCTCCACCATAGCAGAAAGCAGATTGCCAATTCATGGGATCCTTCAGTTCCACTTATTGCTTGCTTGTGTTCCACCTATTGGATGATAATGATGCACCTCAACCACCTTGCCCACCCAACTCTGCTCCTGCACCACACACTTGGCAACTAAGTTGCACGAAACATACAAACATCTAGAAGTTTCTGAAATGGGGATGGCCCAAAACACAACCCTCGGAAAATGGAAACATCGTTGAAATGTCATATATATATATATATATATATATATATATATATATATATATATATATATATATAATATTATTTTGCAAGAAAATAAAGAATGAGACGTATAAATGACATTTTAGAAGGAAATCCAAATTTATATTAACTCCAACAAATGGTTACATGATGCAAATATCCAAAATTAGCCTTTAAAGATGAGGCTTTACATCCAAGACTCCAAAAATCGCCTTTATCTGTGAGGCTATATGTATTAAAACTAAAATAAAACATGAACTAAAGACAATTATAGCTACATTAACATATCATTACTAATAAAACTCATCATCCTCATCAGCAAAGATAGAACAAGATGCTTGTTCAGCAATAGAGGCAACTCTACTAGTACTTCCAGTTCCACTTGCATCACCACTAGCACAAATATCAAGAGCAGAAAAAGAGAGATCTAAATCTAGACATTTTGCATCCACATCCTAATCTTTATGAGGTCCACTTGTATATTCTTCACCCCTGCGAGACACAAGGCGTAGGTTTGAATACACATATACAGGGTTCTCTGCCTTCTACGATCCCAACCTATTGCGCTTCACACTATGAATTAAATTGTAGGTGCTCCCATTATGTTCTACTGATGAAGAGCTTGCTACTTGTGATAGAATACGAGTGGCAAGACTTTGCAAATGAACATCGCTTGCCCCATGACAAGTCCACCACTTAACTGGGTCCATGGTCCTCCTCTCATCCAAAGTTGATATGTCTGCAAAATCCTCTAATCCAGTAGCAGAATAGGCAAATTTGTGTCTTACATCAGTTTGTAAAGAAGCTGGAAACATCCTTTGAAAGGCTTTCTTCACTCCATTGGCAACCTCCTTGCCCTTACGTGGACCCTTCCTCTTCCCATTGCTTTCAGCAATGAATTCTTCATCATAAAATTTTGGACTCAAAGCATCTTCCAAAGTGTGCAACGAAGTGTTGAAGTTATTCCACTTGGTAACAATAATGGACCTCACTTGTTCAGCAAAATCAAAATCCACAAAAAGAAGAGCGGGAACCTCTTGTGTAATAATTTCCACAGTTTTTTCAACCATGGTATCCATGACATCATAAACCTCTCCTAGGAAAGGTTTATTTGTGTCTGCATCTCGGAGAAGATCAAATGCAGGTGACATGAACTTGAGCAAGAAATCAATCTTGCTCCACCAATCTTCATCAACCAACACCTCCTCACCATACTTCCCTTCTCTAAATCTTCCTGTGTCCACTTAGCCCAAGTTGGACCCACCACCATCCTCAATGCATTTTTAACTTCAACAAGGCGGCGCAACAAGATGAAGTTTGAGGCATAACTTGTCTCAGCAACTTTCAACAACTCCAATTTGGAGTATTCTCGATATATTTCTTGAGATTGGTGGCAGTTGGTGATGAATTTTATAATCTCCCTAGCCTGCCCTGTGACCTCCTTAATCCATTATGTTTTTGCCTCAGTCTCTTCTAAAATCATATTCAAATTGTGGACAATGCAAGGAGTCCAAAATATGTGATTGTATCTACTCTCAACAATCAAACCTGCAGCTTTGCAAACAAGTGCATTATCTGTGATAACTTGCACCACATTTTCTGGCCCTACTTGTTCAATAGCAGGAACTTCGATATCAACAATGAAGTTACTATCCTTTATCTCACCCGAACAATCTTCTTCTTTGATGAACATGGCTCCTTTTGGTGATGATGCAATGACGTTAATCAAAGGCCTGCGCCTTGTATTAGTCCAACCATCTGAGATAATGGAAAGCCTTGTACTACCCCATTAGTTACAAATTGGTTTCAAAACATCATCAAGAAGTTGCCCCTCTCTCTTCAGCAAAATTGTTCTGACTTTTTCGTAGTTTGGCCCCTTGTAACCTTGAGGAGCTTTGTTAATCGCTCTCCCCAAATCCTGCCAATATGGGGATCAAACCATATCAAAAGGGATGCCACAAGCAACGATGGCCCTTGCAACTCTTGAGTCAACTTCTTCTCTCCCTTGACTATCAAGCATTTTCAACAATGTGTTGTCTTGAATTGGAGTTAATGGATTTGATAACTCTGCTTCTACTTCCACTGCCCTCCTCTTTCTTACTTCCTGAACAATCCTTGGCTTAATGTTATCAAGCATGCGAGGATTGGTAGTGCCAGTGCCAATTTTGTTTCTTTGATCCTTCAACCTTTGAGCATCATCGCTCTCTTTCTTGAATTTAGCCTTAACCTCTGGATTTTTTGTATGTGCATACACATCAATACCATTTATCTCTTCAAGAAAAACGTGAGCCTTCACTCGTGTAAGAGCCCTTGAAGGTCTTTTCATTTATGCATAAATTGCACTTCCATTCCCATGTACCACCGGAACCAATCTGCTTCAATTTGGTAACATACTTCCATAGAGTGTAATATTCTTGTTGGCTGGTTGCTTGAGTGGATTAAGGGGCAATTGAAAAACAACTTTGAGAAGCCATGAATGCTGCAAAATTACAAAATGAAAAACTCACCCAATTTAGGGGCACTTGAAACACAACTTTGAGAAGCCATGAATGCTGCAAAATTAGGAAATGAAAAACTCACCCAACTAGTTGTTGCCCACGGCCTTCCTCTTGATGCCCACACTCCAAAACACAAATAAACTCCTTGTTTTTGCTATAGGAAGCTCTTCTTGCAAAATAATGTGTGAGAAATGAGTGAATGAAGTGTCTTTTTAACGAAAAGAAGAGGCTCATAGGGTTTTTAGAGAATTATGTTTTTTTCATTTTCTAGAGAATTCTATTTGTAATTTTTTTATTAAATTTAGCTAACAGCCACATAAAAATTGGTGTATTAGTGTATTGGGTGTTAGAAGGGGCCCACACCCTTTTTTCACCCACTGAGGTGGTCGAAAAAGGTCAAAAAAAAAATATTTTTGGCCACCAAAACTCGGCCTATAGCAGCTAAAACAAGGCCAAAACACCGCCAGTCGTACCGAACAAAATCGTGAAACATTGTACAATACGACCGGCGACATTTCAGCCCTGTTTTAAAGTCGTTTCGAAGTTTCGGGTCATCCCTAGTATTAGTACACCACCATTTTAGGCATTTGCTGCAACATAGCTTGCCAGTTGATCCAACGCCTAGATGAGGATGTGTCTCCTCATGGGAGACAATGGGAGGGCTTGCATCATTCTTCCATCCCTTACAAATGGGATACAGGATTGTTTTCCATGAGGATGTTTTGTGCCCCCATAACTTGGGGACACCACAAGTCATTTGCTTGGATATCAAGAGGCCACCCCCTTTATCACTATGTATGCAGCTCACTCATTCATCTTGGCACACATTGGACTCCATTAGGCCTCCTCAATGGCCCTTCGACCTATTGTATCTATTATTTTTCCATCTCGGGAGGCTTATCTTCTATTATGGAGCTATCTTGGTGGGCATGTCACCAGGAAATGTTATTTTTGCAAATTATTTTATTAGTTGGGGCATTATTAGGCCTTATTAGGCAAATCGAACCCCTTAGGGAGGATATATATTGATGTGATGATCATTTCATTTGATCATCACTTGGTTTTGGACTCATATCTCTTCTTGAGAATTTCGCTAGCCTTATTTGAGGACGAATTGGAGATTCTTGGTTGCATTTTGATGTTTGGATTGATGTTATTCTATTTTGGAGCTTCTCTCTTGCAAATATAATGGATGGATATACTTTTTGTGCCATGTAAGTTTCTCTTTCATATGAAATTTTCAATTTATGTATAATGTACGGAATACTGCATCATGATGTTGCTTGTGCTCTAAATGTATGCAAAAATCTTGAATCACCTAGTAGTCTTGGTCTATTTCATGTGTTATTCAATGGGGCATGGAAAGTGAATGTTCCTAGGGATAATCATTGAAGGTTCAACCTCGAAACTCCATTAATTTGTCAAATTGAAGTATAAATCCTTGTTGTAGCTGGGTAGTTGCTTCATTAGGGCATGTGAAGCTACAATTAGGCTCCTTGATAGAGCAAAAACACTAAATCAATCTCATCCTTGACTCCATTCTCCCAATAGGCTAGGCACTGGTCTAGCCCTAGGTGATCACCAAACGAAGATCTTTTTCACCTCCTTTTCTTTTTTCTAAGCCCTAACCCTAGTAGGATTCCTAGGGCATCACACGAAATTAATTGTAGCCATAAAAAATTGATAAAAATAGGTCTAGAATTGTGCTAATGTGTCCTTGAGAGGTCCTCCAATTTTGAAGCCATTCCGATAGTTGAATCTCAAGTTTTGCCAAGCCCTAGCTCAAGGACCATTTCTCCCTAGGCTTCCTTTGGTTAGTGGCTTCATCAAGGATCATTGCATTAAAAATTCAAGTCAAATCTTATCTCCTTGATCCTTTTTCTTCTCCCTCACTTGGTCAAGATCTTTTGTTTGAAGTTTCACCCCAAACCCTTGACCTCGTTTGGGTCCACTAGGGTTTCTTTGTGGTCCCACAACCACATCACTCCAATTTCGCAAGAATTGCTTAGAAAACCCTATTCCATTAGGATCCTTAGGTTTAGGGATTTCATATAAAGAAATAATCCTCAACCCTAAGTTTAGGTTTCCTTCTAGCCCACCTTGCTTCTTGAGCAACTAACCTCTTTCATATGAGTCTCTCATTTGAATAGGCCCTTGAAATCACTGCTTTTAGATCATTGATATTCCATTCATAGAGGTTTCCTTATTGTCAGGACTCCTCCCATCGGTGAATGTTCGTAAAGTGCAGGGGACATTGACTGAGGTGACAGTGGGTCTTTGTCCCATTGTTGCTATTGGAGCGGGGCTCCCTAAGCTGCGAATTTTGTATATTTTTGTATTAATTAGTCTAACGCAAGGGTTTTGGGGTGGGTCAAAACCCCGCACGCAATGTAATGGGTCAAAGGGTAGACCTAGAGTCCGCAAACCACCGTTTGCCAACCGCAGGATAGCGTAGGCTAAGTCGATATAAATAGATGATTAGTTTGAATTCTAAAAGTAGGAATGAATTGAGACTGATGCTACGTGCGAATTGTTAGATCTGTTTTGGGTTGTTTTGTGTAAGGACTCCTGCTGGCTGTGTGCGCGAAGATCCTCAGTCCTGTTGTGTGCGGACCCTACTGGCTGTGTGCGCAAGCTGTGTTTGGGTTGTAACAGGGTTTTTGGATGCTAATATATGCGAATGTAGTTAAAGTACCTCTGTGTTATCTGGATCTAATGTGTTACTGTTGATGCCAATATTTGGAATCTGTTTGATGCTGCGAATACTGTGAATGTATCTGTGTAACGGTATAAAGGATATCTGTGATTTGTTATAGATGTGTTATCATATTATGTGTTGGGAATTGTTGATACGCACGTGGATGCGAAGGTACTAACTAGATCTGTGCATGGTAATAAGCTCTGTTACGGTTAACTGCAGATTATATTGTTAAAGAACCTGCGAATAGACCTGTTCTGTGCGAATTCGATAGGTTGTGAACTCAGATCTGTCTTGATTACCTACTCTTTCTCAAGGTGCGGAAACCTGGTTCCAACACCCTCCCATACTACTTCAGGTGAGACCTTGGCCTGCGCAAGTAGGTCATTGCCAAAAGGGCCAGTAGTATAGGCGTTTGTTGGCAAACCTCAACCTCTGAACTTGGGTCAGGACCCCTCAAGCCAACAAATGGTTCCGTTGCCGGACCGGGAGCATTTTGAGAGAGAGATTGGGTAATGCCACGAGGCCATTGGAGACTTGAGAAGGCGGAAATTGAAGAGTGGTTCGAAAGACAGGTTCAGGAATTTGCTGTAAAAGAGAACTGTAGCACAAAGTTGAGCGCTGAGAAGTGGAAAAATAAGTACATTTTCACTGAGGTATATGAAATTTTCTTTGTAACCTTTGCACACGAACTACAAGAATGGCTAGCTAGGCTTGTAGATTTCCAGACGTGTTGGAAGGAGGAGCAGGTCACGCAGTGGACTCTAGAGTTGATCCAACAAATGGAAAGAACTGACAATACCATCACCCATACGATAGATCTCTGGGTGGATAGTGTGCTGGGAGGATTTGTGACAGAATTCGCAGTTGATTAGTTCATATCCTATTCAGAAGCAGAGTGGAGGTTCTTCAAAGGATTCCGAAGTAACTTCTTGAAAACATTGTCTTCGTTAATCAAAATGTTACTGTGCGAAAGAGGCATTATGTGCAACCACACCGAGTGAATGACCCTGATCTGGGCGAGAGCACCACACGAAGTGGTAAATACTACCGAACTAATCAAGAAGGAGATACATCTGTCTACAATCCAGTAAGGGATTCGGCTGCACATAGTCCTCCAACTACACCACCTTCATGTCAACAAAGGGGTAAGAACTCACCCATACCACCACCACCTCCACCAGAAGACAATATGGCCTCGCACATGAAGCTACCTACCTTCAAAGGTGTAGGGGATGAAGATATGGACCGATTCTGGTTTGTCACAGAGTCAGTATGGACTGCGCAAAATGTGACCAGCGATGTCGTAAAAAGGGCGCAGCTATCCCTCGCCTTCGAAGGAAGAGCCCTGGACTGGTATATGAGATATGTAGCTCAACATGTGAATGTGACCATTCAAGAGGTTAAGGATGCCCTAAAACAACAGTTTTGGAAGCCTAAGTCTTATTCACAGATAGTGAATGACCTAAAAGATTTCAAACAAGGGCCCTCTAAGTCTGTATGGGAGGCTGACCAGCGACTAAAGAAGGTGATCAGAGAGGGGGAATTTCTGTATGATGACAGACAACACAGGGAATGGTTCATCGCTATGTTACTACCTCACCTGCGTGGGCCTATGGGTCAGCAAGCCATTGACTCACAAGAAAAAGCCTTGGAGATTGCTATGAAGTTGGAAGTCGCGCCGACAGATGATGCTCAGTTGGGGGTACAGCAGATCCAAGGGCAGCTGCAGGCAATGCATCTTGAAATCCAGAACCTATGCAAGGAGTGGGGAAAAGAAGCCAGCCCAGACGTATGGTGCATAAGATGTAGGGTGTCTAGGCACACCAAGGATCAGTGGCCTCTACTGGCAAATTATATGCAAGCCAGGGGGCCCAGCCCATTACGTCCTAGGGAAGGTGCGGGACCAAGTAGCCCGATCTAATGGTGCATTGATTGTCACGTAGCAGGACTGCATAATACCAACCACTGCCCCCGTCTGGCCGCTTATGTTCCAGAATTGAAGCAACAATGGTGCCGATTTTGCTCATCTGTGGGGCATGACAAACAGAACTGTCGGACAAACGACCTAATGATGGACCGATGAAACCTATATAGGATGCAGGCTGACCCCTTATCGCCTCTATCTCCCTCAAGCAAAGGAGGCTACCCAGCCAGGGGCAGAGGAGGGGGGAGGGGTGGAGGCGCAGGTCGGGGAAGAGGACCACTGATTTGTTATAACTGTGGAGAAGTAGGACACTTTGCGAGGGACTGCCCGAACCCTGCAAGGCAATCTTGCAGATATTGTAGACAGCTGAACCATGTGATTGAAGACTGTCCAATTCTGATAGCAAAAATGCAAGAAAAGCAGCAGACACCTACACAGAATGTGCAAAGGGTTAAAGCAGAACCACGAGATGAAGGACCAAGCATCAATGTCATAACACGCAGCGGCATGGCTACTGGGGGAGCTGAGGAAAAGTTGCGGCTGAGCCTCTTATCTGAAAAGCAGCTATCAAACAAGGACGTTTGGACCTACAGAAGGAAAAGGAAACCTTTGTCGCAGCTCACTAAGACTTTACTAAGGCTGAGGCATCTACTTCTCAGGCTCTTGCAACCTCAAAGCAGATAACGAGGTCAAAACATTTTTGCAGGCATGTATGAAGTTGTTGCGCAACCAAAGGGCAATGGAAAATCTTCAAGCACTAATAGACAGTTGCGCAGAGAAAGCTAACCCCTTCACGAAAGTTAAGGATGTGAACAAACTTTATAAGCATAAGAAACACACTGGTCGAGAAATGTGGCTCACTGCGCAGATTGACAACTATGAGATGGATCAGGTCATCTTGGACCTAGGGTCGAATGCGAATGTCTTGCATAAGCAAACGTGGCAGTGGATGGAAGAGCCGAAGCTCGAATGGTTCACTATACAACTGCGCATGGCTAACCAGCAGAAGATCATACCATTGGGAATGTTGTCGAGAATCATGGTAGACATTGCAGGAGTTAAGGTACGCACTGACTTTGAAGTAATCCAGATTGTGGATGATGCGGATCCTTACCCTGCGCTTCTAGGGCTTGATTGGGCTATAGATATGGAAGGTATTATCAACATAAAGAAAAGAAGCATGGTGTTTGAGAATGAAGGAACACGGGCGATAGTCCTGCTAGATCCCGCGGAAGGAGAGCGGTATACAGAAGCGGTGCACGAAGAAGAGGATGTGGACCACATATAAAAATTAACCACGCGAGACAAGATTGGATCAATCCTACGGCTGAGGGTGTGCTCTGCTGGGAAAAGGACAGCGAATGTTTCTCTGACTCCGATGAGGAGGTAGAAAATTGGCAGAATAGGTTACATGATGTCTCTGTGTTGCGCTGTCTTAAGATCACGAAGAGCTTCCGGTGTATTTCCTCAAAGATAAGAGACTTGCCCTACTTTGATGGTTTTGGTAGCATTAAGGAGTTCCTGCGAACCTTTGAAGCTGAAGTCCCAAGGGAACGAAGGCTGCGGCTCAGATCCATACACAACCCCTGCGAGGTTGGGACACAGTGGGCATATTCGTTCATCAAATTAGATCGCACTGAAGACCGTGAACAGTCTTCATATCACATCGAATGGGGTTTGCTCCAGACAATCACAGCGTCGATTCAAGAACGTTCGCTATCTTATGTAGATGCGAAGACGATGAATTATCCAGTGGGCACCTTAGAGGTATACGATGATTGAATCGTATTTAGACAGAAGAGTCATGTCTCGAAACCTTTGCATGATGTCGATGCTCATAGAAGCACCAAATCTCCTCGAATATCAAAGAAGTATATTTCGTTGCATCGCTTCTGGGATCTTGTTGTCAAGAACAGTCAACCAGTATTTATGGTTTACCCTGCCATGGGTGCTTATCATCAACTCGGCAATTTCATAACCGAGAAGCGCGGCGTTCATCCTGACACATGTGTTATTACAGAAGTTTATTCAAGGGTACGCACTAATCAACAAATACCATGGAAAATTGTCAAAAAGATTTGTATCATTCGTTGGGGATTTACAAGGTTGTCGAAAGCTTCAGTTACTCAAGGAGAAGATGGTCACACCATCCTTATTTCCGGACAGTGAAGGTGTTTACGTCCATGTCAACGCCAAAGATCAGCTTTAGGAGTTGTCCTAATTCATTTGTGATAGGGGACACCATCATCCAAGCAGTGTTGTTTAGGAAGTTTCAAGTGTAGAGCTTAAATACTCAACCACGAGCGCGATAGCCAGCCATAGCATACCAGAATATCGGGTATTACTATTGGTGGTATTTTAAGACAACCAATGATCACCTCCCTTTGAAGTACCTATAGTCGTTCGTTAGATGGGAAATATGCTGGCGTATTTTTGTTGTTTCAAGAATATGACCGAGATCATCGTAGTTTAAAGTTAACGTTAATAAATCACCTATCCTAGATTGAAAATGGCGAAGAACCAACCAACCTAGAGGAAGGACTACTGGATGCGCAGCTGTTCACTATTAAGGTAGTAGATGTGCACTTCGCCAACATCATTCACTTCTTGACTACGGGGACGGCACCTACAGCCTATTCAGTACAATAGAAGAAAGAGTTGGTAACCCGCGCAACAGATTTTACCATTATCACAGGTCACCTATATAAGCTGGGAGTTGACGAAGTACTGCGAAGATATGTCTTGGAGCATGAGCGACACGCCATCTTAGCAGAAGCTCAAGGGGGTATAGCAAGAGGTCACTACGTAGGAAAGGCGATAGCGCAAAAGATCCTAAGAGTCGAGCTATGGTGGCCCACACTGCATAGTGACTCTCATGATTATTGCAGAGCTTGTGACACTTGCCAAAAGACGAGAAGACCATCGCGCAGAGTTGAAATGCCTTTACAGCTGCAAGCGTTCGACAAATGGGCCATAGACTTCGTTGGACCCATCAATTCGCCAGGAAAGAAGACAGGTGCACACTACATCATCACCGCGACTGATTATGTGACTCGATGGGCTGAAGCACAAGCTGTAAAGGATTGCACTGCAGATACCGCTGCGCACTTCATTTTTGAACATATTCTGACTAGGTTTGGCTGCCCAAAGATCTTGATGAGCGACAGAGGTATGCATTTTGTTAATGCAACAATCAAGGCTTTGACTGAAGAATTTCGGATCCACCATGCGAAAAGCACCCCACATCATCCACAGGTGAATGGAGTTGTCGAAGCTTTTAACAAAATCTTGGAGCAAGCACTGAGTCACTGACTAAGGTCTGCAAATCTTGATCACAGTGACTGGGACGTGCGCGTTTCGTCGGTCCTGTGGGCCTATCGCACCACATGCAAGACGCTGACAGGGAAAACACCATTCCAAATGGTTTATGGAAAGGAGGCCATTATGCCCATGGAATATATTGTTCCTAGCCTGCGCATCACAGCCTTTACGAACATGGCGGAGCCGGATATCATGGAAGAGCGCTTAGTGCAGCTCGTCACCTTAGAAAGAGATCAATTCATCGCTAACTTCCATCAGCAAGTTCAGAAAACCTGAGAAAAAGCATGGCACGACAGGGATATTCAGCAAAGAGCTTTTCAGAGGGAGAATTGGTCCTGCTCTACGATAGCCAGTTTGCAAAACACCCGGGAAAGTTCCGTCAGCACTGGCTAGGCCCCTACATGGTAAAGGAAATCATTAATGGGGAAGTTGTCTGGTTAGCCACGCTGCGGATTGATATGGTACCAGGCTATGTCAATGGCAGTCGGCTAAAGCCATACCATATCAAATGACTATATGGCCGAAGTAGCTGGGACACGTACAGTACGCGCAGGGTTGGTGCGTGGGTACGCAGGGCCGATGCGCAAGGGAGGTGCTCCTTGCGCTGGGGGATTGCACAATGGGGAAAGTTAACTGTTGAAACCAGACAAGCGCTTGGGGAACCGTGCCCCCCACTTGGGGGAGCGGGTTACAGACAATTAATATGGCAACTTACGAGGACTGAGTACCGTTCCCACAATAATGAAGGGCAATTAAGGCGTTATGAGCTTGCTTCCCCTCAGGATGGCTATAAATTAGGGACTGTTCAGATTGCGGGGTTCATGACTTGGTCTAGCTTCTCAGCCCTCAAATGCTCTGAGATCTTTCGTCTTCTGGTTGTCTGCATGACTTCTGAAGCCGCACCATCTGATAGTAGCTCCACCAAGTTTGTCTTCCAAGCTAGGATGCCTGGTACTAACCGCGGTGGCCCCCCGCTTAAGACGACCTCTGAGGAAGGAGAATTTGATGAAGTTCGCGAAGTAACCAGAAGAAGTCGCTTCCACCTCAGCCATGCGGAAAGGCGAAGGGAAGGTTAAGCAAGCACGGTGGGTGGGCGGCAAACCTCGCAATTCCCCTCGAACTCGGCAGTCCCCCATGTAAATACCTTCGAAGAAATCATTAGTGGCCCTTTCGAACCCCGCCCCTCCGAATCCCATGACTCTTTCAGCAGAAGGTCTACAGGCGACCCCACTGACATGGTTGCCCCCATATGTTCGACCACAGTAGATCAGCGGCACGCATGCCCAACGTAGACATTGTTCGCTCCTGTCTTCGGACGTCGTTGGTCCCTAAGGATGTGCCTCAGCTGGGGGATATGGTTGGCCACCTCCCCCACATCACATTTGACGAACATGATTTGGGTAACCTGGATGCTTTCCTTGCGCTAGCTCCATACCTATATTTAGAACAGGTCATTGAAGATGGCGTACCCAAGGAGTCGATGGTTTGGGCTAAGGGGCTAGCTGGGGCCGGAATCCTGAATTTACTGCATCTTCCTCACTTCGGCTACTACAATATTACTAGCCTGATTGTGCGCCAATTGCTGGCACTGGTTCATGACAGCTGTTTGTGGCCCCAAGAACGCATGAAGATTCCACCCAAGCTGTGACTCAGGACGAGTCATAAGATTGTGTTGGGGGCTTGTTGGAGCAAGGCTCCCTAAGCTGCGAATTTTGTATATTTTTGTATTAATTAGTCTAACACAGGGGTTTTGGGGTGGGTCAAAACCCCGCACACATTGTAATGGGTCAAAGGGTAGACCTAGAGTCTGCAAACCACGGTTTGTGGACGGCAGGATAGCGTAGGCTAAGTCGATATAAATAGATGATTAGTTTGAAGTCTTAAAGTAAGAATGAATTGAGACTGATGCTAGGTGCGAATTGTTAGATCTGTTCTGGGTTGTTTTGGGTAAGGACACCTGCTGGCTGTGTGCGCGAAGATCCTCAGTCCTGGTTGTGTGCGGACCCTGCTGGCTGTGTGCGCGAGCTGTGTTTGGGTTGTAACTGGGTTTTTGGATGCTAATATATGCGGATGTAGTTAAAGTACCTCTGTGTTATCTGGATCTAATGTGTTACTGACAACTGTTAATGCTAATATTTGGAATCTGTTTGATGCTGCGAATACTGTGAATGTATCTGTGTAACGATATAAAGGATATATGTGATTTGTTATAGATGTGTTATGATATTATGTGTCGGTAATTGCTAATATGCATGTGGATGCGAAAGTACTAACTAGATCTGTGCATGGTAATAAGCTCTGTTACGGTTAACTGCAGATTATACAGTTAAAGAACCTGCGAATAGACCTGTTCTGTGCGAATCCAATAGGTTGTGAACTCAAATTTGTCTTGATTACCTACTCTTTCTCAGGGTGCAGAAACCTGGTTCCAGCACCCTCCCATACTACTTCAGGTGAGACCTTGACCTGCGCAAGTAGGTCATTGCCGAAAGGGCCAATAGTATAGGAGTTTGTTGGCAAACCTCAACCTCCGAACCTAGGTCAGGACCCCTCAAGCCAACAGTTGCCACTTGGTCTAGTAGTCGCCCCCTTGGAGCCCCTCCTAGAACCCCTACTAGATTGAGCAGTAACAAAGACCACCAACCATAGACGTTCAATATGAGATTCCAAAGACATAGCTAGAGCTTGAGTTTTCTTGTAAATTGACCGTGTGAATTGCTCCAAACTTCGATGGCCACTAGAGGGGACACTAGCGCAGAAGCCTATCTAAATGGATTTGCAAGATCACCCCTATAATGCAATTCACAAGCAACCCTAGCTATCCGTCTAGGCTAGGGGCCGAAATTTTGAAAAAGGAGAAAAAGTGGAGGGTATACACCAAATTTTCTTGGACTTGTGCCTTACCCTTGGGCTATGGAGTCTATGTGATTCGAAATTCAGCTAAATCATTTCTCAAGGAGGCTAAAAAGTGATGCCCTAGCACATACTTTTCAACAATTACCTACCCAAGATCTATGGACTTTTATGGAAGAAAAACAAGTTTCAATCCATTAGGAACATTCATCTCCTTGTTATTCAATGAGTAACATGTGCAATTCCACAATCTAACAATCTTTACAATGATTTTCAATAAATTAGAGCACAAAAGAAATAGCTAGTTGCAACAATTCCACACATTAGACATTATTCATGAAAAATATTCAACAATATTTACTTACAAGATAACAAAACATATATCTAATCCAAGATCAAGAAAGCAACTCCAAGAGATAACAAATTTAGCTCCCAAAAATATCTAAATGCATCAAAAGATTTCCAATAGACAACCAAAGAAAAAGTGTGAAATTCTCAAGAGAGATAGATCCAAGTGATGATGATGATGATCTCTCTTAATGGGAGAGATCTCTATTTATGTGATACTCTACGAGTTCGAATTAGCCTAAGATGCCCCTAAAATTGCTTTAATGTGCTAAATAACATAACTTTGGTGATAAGCCCACCAAATAGCTCATAATCTAAGGAAGAAGCCTTCCCAAGTTAGCCGAAAATGATAAAATGGTGATGTAGAAGGATCATTTGAAGGCCTAATCGAGTCTTGAAGGTGCCAAGATGAAGAAGAGGGCACCATGACTGATGGTCAAGGGGCTTGCCCCTCAATCCCTGTGCAAAACATCATGGGGTGCTCCAAAGTGGCTTTGGGGCACAAGTAGTGGTCTCATGGGTCTCCTAATGAAAAATAAGCTTGTAGATTGCTCCAAATGAGGGCATAGAAGATGGTGCTTTCCCTCCCATGTCTCACGAATGAGACAAACCTCCTTTGCGCCTCAGATCAACTGTCAGGCCCTATATATACTGTAAAGCTGGTTGAGGGCACTATTGGTCCAAGTGCATCATCTTGCATTAGTGTGGGGCAATGAACAAGTTGTTGAATGTGTTGAGGCTGCCCATGGCATGAAATAATGCTCTGTAACATGATGGAAACCCATGGCTCTCAACACCTCCCCTACAAGTGTCAATTTGATCCTTTGGCGGGCTTGGGCCAAAGTTAAGTTTCCCATCCCATGATGAAACCACCTTCCAATCCTGTATAAGATCCAATGTGTCTCCTCACCTTCAAATACAATAATTCATTAGTGCAATTGAGTGAATAAGCTTGTTAATCAAGGGCAAAAATGACACTCCATAGTGGGTTTCACTTCCAAAATTGGGGCTTTGAACTATCGATTTTCTAGTGAAGCTAGCACTAGAATAGTTTTTCACAACTGATAACCACTTCTAATGATATTAACAGTCCTTATATTATTTTCCAATCATCAAGTAGTTATACATGAAAAACTTCAACCATACAAATCTTCAATTAGAGCGGTAAATAGAGATCGCAGTAGGCAACGAACAGTAGACAAGAGACACTAGGAATTGGGCTCACAGCCAAGGCAAAACCCACAAGGGGAAAACCCAACCAAAGTCTTTCCTTGTGAGAGAGATTCTATTCAATAGTACATCAAAGAATATTTCAACAAATTCAAATCTGACCTCAACATTGTCCCAAGTCAAAACCAATCAACAAGAGAAAGAAAGTCAACTTATGGTCAATGAAAAATAGTCTGCACAGAGAGGTCAATTTTGGCACTAAGTTAACTGAGGTAGAAGGCCAAAATTCGGCTTTGAGGTGGTCACGAGAACCATCAACAAAACCAGTCCAAAACACTTAGTCAGAGATGCGGTCAACACAAGTTAATGTGCCAATGCAGGAAAGAAATATCAATCAGCATGAGTCAACGAACTTCTTATGTCTTCGACCTTCCAAGATGAACAAAACAATAGAACAACATATGCTATGATGCCAAGTTAAACATGGTCAACACAGCTCTAAGAGAAAAGTTAACACAACTCAAACTAGTCTTCCTTCTAATCTGCGCACGTGTGGTATCTCACTTTCAATTGCAGATTGAACTTGATGATGATGGATGGCCAAATGAATGACAACGATGCCCAATATATATGAGTGTGATGTCAACTAATTAGCCCTAAGTGGGGCCGACTTGTACAATTGACAAATATGAGTTTTCTTCACGGTTTCCAATGAAAAATACCTACCATTGCTATTCAAATTTTCGACACTCCCTCTTAGCTAGGGGCATAGTTCTTCATTCTCTCAAGATCAATCTTCTTGACCAGTTCATAGGTCTCATAGCCCACAGCCTAAGGAAGAGATCACAATCCAAGTCTCTCTCTCTCTTTCAAGATCAATCTCATCACAATGAAAGATACATAGCATCCATTTCATCACAAAGCATCTCCCTAGCCATAAGGTCTCACAGCACATAGCCTATAAGAGGAATCAACAATACATCTCCCGGATCACAAGGTCTCATAACACACAACCTACAAGAGGAATCAATAATACATCTCCAGGACCATAAGGTCTCACAGCACACAACCTATATGAGGAATCAACAATACATCTCCCAGACCACAAGGTCTCACAGCACACAACCTACAGGAGATGATCCATAATCTGATGCTATGTAATCAGTTCTCCCTCTCTCTCAGAGAGGGGTTCTCAACAATTACAAGTTGTTCTTTGTAATAACCAAACTTAATCCGGAACAACGGCTTTGTCAACACATAAGCAACTTGCTCATCCGTAGGAACATATTCGAGCCTCACAACTCCTCTCTGGACAATATTCTGGATGTACTGATATTTGATTCGATGTGCTTTGATTTGTCATGGAACATTGGGTTCTCATAAATTTTTACACAACTTTGATTATCACAATATATGATAGTCAGCTCCAACATTTGATCAAACAAATCAGAGAACATTTTTCGAAACCATATAGCCTCACAACAAGCTGAACTAGCAACAATGTATTCAACATCAGTTGTACTCGAAGCAATAAAGGTTTGTTTTCGACTATACAAAGAAACCATAGCAGAGCCTGGGTCAAAACAGTATCCAGAGGTGCCCTTTCTATCATCAGAGCTACTAGCCTAATCAACATCAGAGAAACCATACAGTTGTCATTCCCCATTAGAGGTATACATCAGACCATACTCATTTCAATATGTGCTTAGTTGCAACCCAATGTACACAACGAGACTCAACCAAGAATTGGCTCAACACATTCACAGTATAACAAATCTCAGGCCTAGTGTTCACAAGATAATTCAGCAAGCGAATCAATTTGCGATACATAGTTGGATCAATGAAATCGGAATCATTGTCTCGAATTTCATTCAAATCCGTCACCATTGGAGTGTCCATGGATTTGCAACCCATCATGCCAAATCTCTGAAGAATCGAAACAATGTTCTTGCCTTAGCCTACAAAGATTCCATTAGGCTTTGCCAAATTTCCAATCCCAAATAGTAATGCATGAAACCAAGATCCTTCATCTCGAATTCGGAAACCATCTTACACTGGATAATCGGAACTTCAACCCCTGTCAGAAACAAGTCATCTACATACAATAGCAATATCAGGAGGTCACCTTCAACAACTTTGAAATATAGGTTCGGATCAACATCACTCTTCTTGAAGCCAAAACTTAAAAAATAACCATCAATGCAGGAGTACCATGCACGAGGGGCCTGCTTCAGGCCATATAGGGCCTTCTTCAATTTACAAACGTGTGTCTCTCTATCATGGACCTCAAAACCTTGAGGTTGTTCAATATAGACTTCTTCTTCAATGAATCCATTTAGAAAAGCAGTTTTGACATCCATTTGATGCAACTTCCAACCTACAATAGATGCAAGATCGATAACAAATCTAATAGATGCATACCTAGCAACGGGAGCAAAGGTGTCTTCATAATCCTCTCCCTCTTTCTGAAAGAATCCACGAGCCATGAATCTAGCCTTGTATTTTTCAACACTTCCATCATCAACATGTTTTATCTTGTAGATCAATTTTGAAGACACAACGAACTTCCCTTAAGGTCTATGAATGATTTCCCAAACATCGTTGTTTAATATGGATTGATATTCTTCAATCATTGCATCTTTCCATACTTTCTCTTCAATGGTCTGTTCATAGGAAGATGGTTCGGACTCAATGATCTTGCACATCAAGATTGTATAACCAGAATACTTCTTTGGCTTCTTGCTCTCACTGAAAGTTCCACAAGCAACAACATGACCTTCAACTTCCTTTAATGTTTTCTCTAGCCAAGCAAGAATCTTTCTTGTTTCAGCTATAGGAGCTTTTGTAGATTCAATAGGTTCTTGATCAGTGTCTTCTTCACGTGGGACTTCATTCATAGGTTCAGCTTCTTTAGACCCTGATTCCACATTCTTTGGAGCCACCTATACTACATCATCAAAGTCCAAGTGTGAACCCTTGGACTTCCATAATGCAACATCCTCATCAAAAATAACATCCTTGCAAATCTCAATATATCGTTGCCTTGTTATATACACCCCAAAGGCCTTTGAATTCTCACTGTAGCGAACAAAATTTCCCTTCTTCCCGGATGGTTCCAACTTTGTCCTTTTCCCTTTGGGCACATGAACAAAAACAGGATAACCAAAGATTCTTAAATGTTCAACATTTGGTCTCTCACCTGTAAAGATTTCTTCGGGAGTCTTGTAATCCAAAATTCAAAGCAGGCATCAGTTTTGAACGTAGACAGCAGTCCTTGCAGCTTCTCCCCAAAGAAACATAGGCAACTCTTGGTCATCAAGCATAGCTTTGGTAGCTTCCATTATAGTTTTATTCTTTCCTTTAGCAGTTCCATTTTGTTCAGGATAGTAAGGAACTATTAGCTCCCTCTTAATTCCACCATCCCTGTAGAAATCAATCAATTCTTTAGATACATATTCCCCACCATTATCAGATCTTAGAGTCTTGATTTTTCTCCCTGTAGAATTTTCAACTTGTGCCTTGAATTCATGAAACTTCTCAAATACTTGATCCTTAGGCTTTACGAGATATATCCATGTTTTGCGAGAATAATCATCAATGAAAGATACATAATACAAGCATCCAGCCAAGGTTTTATTTGTCATGGGCCCACAAACATCAAAATGCACAAGATCCAATATTCCTTTGGATTTTTTATCACTGCTAGTGCATCTTCCTTTAACATTTTTCCCAAGAGTACATCCTTTGGATACTCCATCATGGTCTATTTTAAGTTCAAGTGCACCTTTAACAAAATCTTTCAGTCTAGCCAAAGCTTTGCAATGCACATGAGCATACCTTCGATGCCAAATCTCACTAAGTTAAGTAGTGTTGTGAAGAAGAGCTTGGATTGAGCGACCAAGGAGACGATATAGTCCTCCAATTCGTACCCCACTTTAGCAGTTTCAAAGGATTCATTTTTCTTCCAAACTAAGACTTATCCATCAGCAAAAGCAACTCTATACCCTTTGTCTTCAAGAGATGATATGGAAAACAAATTCTTCTTCAAACCAAGAACATATAAAATATTTTTAATAGATACATTACATCTGGATTCCAATTGGAAGGATGACGTACCAAAGCCCTTGACTTCATATTTGCCATTATCTCCAAGCTCATCCTTTTGAGTAATCTTCTTTTTAGTTAATTCAAATAGATATTCATGACTTCTAGTCATGTGCCTAGAGGCACCACTATTCACTAACCAAATTTCATCATGACTTTCAATGGAACCTGTAAGAGCAGAATAAAATGAGTATTCAGAATCATAATCATGTCTTCTATGCCTCCTCTTTGAAGATGGCTCATTTAGAAAAGCAGTAGAAGCATGATGTCTTCCTCTTCTTTTACGGTCATCATTCCTTTCATAGTCATCTCTTCAATTCTTTTGAGGACAATGAGCTTGATAGTGGACATAAGCTTGACAATGAAAACATTGAACATTTAATAGATCATTTCTCTCTTCTCTCTTGAGAGGGAGGAGGAGGTCTTCTTTGTGGAGTAGATTCCTTTCTTGGAGCAGATCTAGAACCTTGTCTTTTACCAGTACTTCTTTGAAACTTACCAAAACTAGGTCTCTTCTTATTTCCCTTAGCATGGGCTGCAAAGGCTTCTATACTTGGATCCTCAATATCTCCTCTAGAAAGGAGTCTTGATTCTTCTTGAGTAAATGTTGCCCATAGCTTGTCAAAAGATGGAGCATTTCCTCTTGCACTAATACCTGAAGCAAACGAATCCCAAGATCTAGGTAGACCACCCAAGACTAGAGCTACCAATTCCTTGAAGAGACTTTTTCTTCAAAGGATTTGAGTTGGGTCTCTTATTTGAGATATCTTGACAAAATATGATGCTATTGTATCATTCTTTATCATCTTGATATTACGAAGTTGTCCTCTTAGATTGATGGATTGATTGACAATGTCAATGGTGTACAATCCAATAATAGAATCATGCATATCCTTGACAATTTTATGTTCAACAATATTGAGAATCAAATGATCCCTAACAAAATCTAATATGATGCTTCTTATCAAAATATCATCTTCCTGAAACTTGTCTTTTCCTGTTTGATCAGATGGTTCAATGACAGAACCTGTAACAAATCCCAATACATTGTTTCTTTCAAGAATTATTTCAACCCTGGCCTTTCATGCCCTATAGCTAGTAACTCCTTCAAGCTTGCTTTTAGTCTTCATGAAGGAATTCATGATGAAGATTGTTGGTCACAATAGAGGACAGAATCCAAAATTCTTTAAAGTACTTTTTATATGCCCTTCAAGTGCTCTTCAAGAAGATCTCATTGCTCTTTTTTCTTCACCAAAGCTCTGATACCATGTTGATTTTCTAGTGAAGTTTAGGACTATAATAGTTTTTCACAACTAATAACCACTTCTAATGATATTAACAGTCCTTATTTTATTTTCCAATCATCAAGTAGTTATACATGAAAAACTTCAACCATACAAATCTTCAATTAGAGCAGTAAATAGAGATCACAGTAGACAAGAGACACCAAGAATTAGGCTCACGGCCAAGGCAAAACCCACAAGAGCAAAACCCAACCAAAGTCTTTCCTTATGAGAGAGATTATTCTCAATAGTACATTAAAGAATATTTCAACAAATTCAAATCAGACCTCAACATTGTCCAAAGTCAAAACCAGTCAATAGGAGAGAGGAAGTAAACTTCTGGTCAACAAAAATAATCTGCAGAGAGAGGCTGTAATTTGTCCCTAAGGTGACTGAGGCAGAAGGCCGAAATTCGGCTCTGAGTTGGCCACAGAAACAATAAACAAAACCAGTGCAAAACCCTTAGTCAAACCACCAGTCAGAAATGGGGTCAATGCAAGTCAATGTGCCAATACAGGAGCAAACTATCAGTCAGCAAGTGTCAATGAACTTATTATGTCTTTGGCCTTCCAAGATGAAGAAAATAGTAGAACAACAGATGCTATGATGCCCAGGTTAAACACGGTCAACGCAGCTCCAAGAGAAAAGTCAATGCAGCTCAAACTAGTCTTCCTTTTGATCTTTGCACGTGTGGTATCTCACTTATAATTGCAGATCGAACTTGATGATGATGGATGGCCAAATGAGTGGCAACGATGCCCAATATATATGAGTGTGATGTGGACTAATTAGCCCTAAGAGGGGCTGACTAGTAGAGTTGTGAGGCCAACTTGTATAATTGACAAATATGAATTTTCTTCATGGTTTCCAATGAAAAATATTGACTGTTGCTATTCAAATTTTCAACCTGAACATGTAATGGTGTTACCTCCCTAGGTAGGAGTGGTTAATAAAAAACCTTATTAGGTGTTCCCAGCCCTTAAAGGGAAAGAACATGTCCAAGGTACATCCTTCAGGTGGTAGGTGTCATCTAGATTCTAGATAATGATGAGGTGGATGGGGACAAAGAGGTCTCAATGCCAAATGCCATGGGCTCAAGGGTGGTAATGATGAGGGATGTCCACATATTTGGGTGTATGAATGTAGGAGGGAGCAACCATGGTACATGAGTAACCTCAACCTTTGTTTTTCCACCCTTCTTCATTTGCCTTTTGCCTTTTCTTGATTTCTCTTTTATTATATTGCTAGGGGCTCCAGGGGATGAGAGCATGATGTGTATGATATCGCAGTGATTACCCCCTTAAGGTGGGACATACATGGGTTCCTTAATGATGTAAGGGGGACTCATTGGGGCCCTAGCAACTAAGGTTTTTGTTTTTCTTGATTTTCGTTTTTCTTCTCCTGTTCTATTGCAGAGTCGAGCTACTTCACTTGCTTGTCTAACCAAAAGAACTCGAACACAAGTCCTTTATATCGTTGTGACCCATCAAGCCGACTTGTTGATCCATAACTAGGTTGACTTTATGGAGGGAGGGCCGACTTGGAGATCAGGAACAAATTTTTACACTGATACAAATTTAATTTCTTTCTTTACAATAGTCATATTTGACATGACTTTTATACAAATACTTTTGACTCTTTTTTACTCTATGGAGCATGAAGAACATGCTAGAGTAAATAAAAATAAATTCAATAGTAACTTTTTCTTTCATTATGAACACTGACTCTAGTTACATTTTCCAACACTCTCTCTTAACTAGGGTGGTATTCATAATGATTCAACAGGTCTATCTCAATTTGAAACATTCACATAAGAAGGGATCTAGATTGATAAGCATCAAAACATTATCATAGTCAACATTGTTACATTACCAAGGCCTTGAAGTACACTCTATCTCTCATTAGATCAGAGCATGATGCTGGGAGGCATTCCAAGGGACACCACACCAACTCACCATGGTACATACTCCACCTAGGATACTCGGAGTATTTTTACCACTTGACCATTTCCTTCAAGGAAATGTCTGTCCATCGGACCATTCTTATCTGAGTCCATGTGATTTGGGATTTCCATCACATTACATGACTCAAGAATGAATGTCCAAGATGCTTATCCAATCTATCATTCTCCTTATCCATGTCTATGTACTTGACCTAGGATATCAATCCTAATCCATCACAGTACCTAACATAAGGAGAGAAAAGCTAATTCAAATCATCATTCTCCCTATCCGTGATGCATGCACTATACTTACGGTTGTTAGTCCTGGTTTAGTACATGACACAAGGAGAATCAGTGTCCAATCTTACTCCCTCTCAACCTGAGAGGGGAAATCCATGCTCACTCCCTCTCAACCAGGGAGAATTTCATCAACAAACCTCAGCTTGTATCAGCAGTACACATATCAGCTATTTGTAATTGTAGCTTTCTTCTACCAGTTCTCTTATTGCTTGATCCTGCTCATCTTGCAACTCCAAGGATTCCAACTCTGCCTCCTAACAGATCATTATCATGTATTTGAGATCTTATCAAGACAATCTCCATACGTTACTGACTCTGCCCTCTAGCTGCTTCTTTTATTCCTCAAGATAGCCAACTCTTAGGGACTTCACCAAATAATTTTCTAGCATAAACAAGCTTGCTCCAAAAGCTAGACAATCTGCCTTCTAGTAGTGACTCATCATATCAGTGTCACTGCACATAAGGTCTTCATAGTACATCTCTCTATATCAACTGTCCTCACACCTTCCTGAGTTCACAGATCATAGAGCATCATAAATAGCTCATACCTCTATCTATTGTCACAGAACTTAGGGCACAATAGACTGCCCTCTTAACAATGATACGGCTGCTCCTTATTCATTGTATCATAGGACACAACCTACTTATCACATAAAAATTACTTCATCCAGAGCATATTTGGCAGCTCATACAACAAACATCAACTATTGTAAAACTTTCAATCATCAAAGCAACGAGCAACTTACCTCCTCAAGAACTCAGCTTCTCTTCTCAAGGATCCTCGGCCTTGGAAACACCTTTGGCAGAAGTTTTTGGCTTCATTTACAGACCTCAGCAACACTCTAACCTAGGGTTACCACAGTCCTTCCTTTTAACCACTGTAACATGCTCCTAAAATCAGAAAACCTTCGCTGATCACAACTAGATTTTGTACAAGAGCTTAAGTGCAGACTTAAGGGCAGACCTAGTTGTTGATCATGTACTAAAGCAGCCCTAAACTAGGGCATTAAACCACTGTCCTAGACCCTCCAACTAGCAAGGTATCTTTACAGACCACAGCTTAGATGCAACTCTTACTACAGAGTACAGACTTTACTTACCTCGGATCTTTGACAAAACTCGGTCTTCATCTACAGGTCAGCGGCCTGTATCTCCCTACCTGTAGCAGCTCTTAATGATGCACAACAGACCTTTCTTTACCTTGTTGTCCACAGAGGCTACTTCAGGCCTCTAGTCCACAATTATACAAGCTTCTCAGACAAGAACAAAGACTCCAGCCAAGTCAGCCCTCTTCTTCAAGTCAAAGTCAAAGGCAGCTTCAGAATTCTGTCTTGCTTCAGCTTTCAATTACAGACCTTAAGCTTTCAATCAACAACTTCGGCTTCCAATGATAAACTTTGGCTTCTAATTGCAGACTTTGGGTTCTGATTACAGGCTTTGATCTTTAATTGCAGACCCTCGTCCTTCTATTTCAGAACCCTGGTGACCACAAAAAAATATTCAGCTCTTGTCCACAGGACATCAGCTACCAGTAGCAGAATTAGACAGCTTCAGATCAGATCACCGACTTCGGTTTATTTTAGGCTTGAAGACTTTACTTGATTTCGTTTTTCCTTCACTTGTTCTATTGCAGATTCGAGCTACTTCACTTGCTTGTCTGACCAAAAGAACTCGAACACAGGTCCTTTATATAGTTGTTGATTCATAACTAGGCCGACTTTATAGAGGGAGGGCCGACTTGGAGATCAGGTAACAATTTTTTAAATTGATACAAATTTTTCTTTCTTTTTTTACAATAGTCAGATTTGACATGACTTTTATACAAATACTTTTGACCCCTTTTGACTCTATGGAGCATAAAGAACATGCTAGAGTAAATAAAAATAAATTCAATAGTAACTTTTTCTTTCATTATGAAGACCAACTCTAGTTACATTTTCCAATAGTTTCCATAAGGCCCTGCCTAGTGAAGTTTTGCACTGGACCTGCTAGATTTTGTGGCAACAATACCCATTCCATCCAGATGAGGATGATTGTACTTGGAGAGTTCTTTTTTGTCCAGAGATATCAAGACATTAATACTTGGAGAGGATGATTGTACTTGGCTCTTTCCCTGGGTTTTATATACTAGCAATCGGAGCTGCTTTTGCATTGCCATTATGTATTTACACTAGATGTGCTTTCCAAGTCCTATGGACCTACTTGTTGCGGTCATTCGTTAAACATTAATAGAATTAACTATCTAAAACTCATAGAATGGAATGATTTCTAGGACTGTATACTATAACAAGTTTTTCTATCTGTGATATTTCATACTTATTTTAGTTCTATCAGCTATTTGGTGCTGTAAATTTGCCATCCGTAGGAAACTTAGTTTTTAAAGGTCAATTCCAAATCCAAACTTGGTGAACAATTTTCACAACAAACTGATACGTTATCTGCATGTGTCTAAGAATAACAATGCCATGTTCAACTTCACAAAAGATAAATTTATGTTAAAAGATGACCTACTATCATGACCAATATTTCTGCCACCACTAAAAGCTAGATCTAAATGTTTTATCTATCCTGTTCTAATGGATACTCTTACTAGTATCAGGTTAAAAGAAAAAAAAGACATTGTAGATACTAGAGATTTCAAAACCTTGACATTCCAATAAAGAAAAATGTCAATTGAAGCACCTCGCCTAAAATAGCATCATGGTGAACAACTGCTGTAGGATGGACAAATTTTGGCTGGTGGAACGCATTGGCAGGAACCTTTTGAATTGACTGCCCATAAAAAGTATCCAATGACAGTAAACCTTCTCTGTCATCACTGTGCTTCAGGTCTGATATTTCTGGATCTACAAACAATAGAAAGTGAACATTTGTCATTGACAGTTTCAATAAAATTATAAGGCAGTTTCCATGTCATATGCCAAGCACAGTACCAAAAAGCAGACATGACAGGCTGTAATTGGTAATTTTAGTACAAATTTTTACCCTGGAATTAACAGGTTCCAACATTGAGACAGTTACAAGAACATTACAAACCAATTGTCAACAGCATAAATAAGCCTGGTGAGTAGAGGTCGATTACTTGAGCTACAGTAGATTTCAGTAATTATTTCAGATTTAACATTCCAATAGTGCTGATGTGAGATTTGAGAAATGTTGAAATAAAAGAAAGAACACTCAGAAAGAATGAGATCAAATGATATTGCATTACATTGATTATGCAGTTTCAATAAAATTATAAGGCAGCTTCCATGTCATGTGCCAAGCACAGTACCAAAAAGCAGACATGACAGGCTGTAATTGGTAATTTTAGTACAAATTTTTACCCTGGAATTAACAGGTTCCAACATTGGGACAGTTACAAAAACAATACAAACCAATTGTCAAAATTTAAAAACATAAAACAAGCCTGGTGAGTACAGGTCAGAATCCAGATTACCAGATCTTGAGCTACAGTGGATTTCAGTAATGGTTTCAGATTTAACATCCCAATAGTGCTGATGTGAGATTTGTGAAATCTTAAAATAAAAGACAGAACACATAGAGAGCATAGGATCAAATGATATTTGATTACATTGATTATTCCATGAAGATAAAATTACACATAAGATTGCATGTGATTCATAACCTGCTAGAAAAGTAGATGTAACCATAGCATTTTATTCAAAATGAAATAATTAAAACATACATTTAATGCAACCCCTAATGTCAAAGTAAACGGAGATTTAATATTTCAATAACCCTCAAGTATAAGCATTTAATACTACTAAGCTGTTGTGAAGTGGGAGCGGGAAACACCAATATACAAAAGCTTCTGAGAGTGAGTAAATTTTATATAATATATTTTTAACACATTCGATGGATATAATCATCAACCTTTTAGTACACATATAACATCAATCATCTAGTAGTTATAACATTGTCATCAAATGATCAACCATAACATCCACCTCCAAGTTTCAACAAATAACATTTGCCATCCTGGGGGGGGCACCTAGACATCCTCCTTTTGGGGAAATGCATCCTCCCCACTGGGAAACGTTTCCCCATCCATTTCCTGAGCTTCCCCCAAAGGGGGCTGTGGGGAAATGTTTCCCAAAGCACCCCCCAATCCCTAGAGCGTGAGAAACGTGGGGAACACTCCCCCCATCCTAGGGGATGCAACCCCATGGAACATTGGTTTAAACTTTAAACATGTCATGGTATGTTTACAAACTAGTCCCTAATAAAGAAAGAGAACTCTAAGTTCTAGAATCTAGTTTCTAAACTAAAAAAGACAGAAAATTTAACTATCTTCTTCTCTTTCCTCTTGTCATGAGAAACTTCTAATTTATTTTCCGTGATCAAAAAACAGTAGGACTGTGAGTAGGCAGAAGACATAATGGAGCATGATTATTAGCTACATGCCCCCATGCAACACTAGAGGCTATGAAGCTAAAGCCACTACATCTGAAGACCTTCTCGTGCTGACAATGATGGTGAATGGGGGCGGCATCTCTACAACATGATTAGCATCATGTTACCCCTCATTTCAACAGGGGTACCTATAGCCCATATTTCCTTTTTGACAACACCATTGTAAGACCAAAGAGATGCAAGTCCAAAGCGTTGTAGGTCATGCGATGATTATGTATTATGGTATCTTAGGCCTATTGTGGTCGGCCATGGACGATCACTCTAGTACCCACTCTCAGCTCCTTTCATCCTAGATAGGGTTGGAGGACTTGTGGTGGATCTATTGGGATACATAATTTAAAGGAGCTATTGGTTTTGTATGGGTCATTGCACTATTTAAGGCCAAACCAACCCATGTCTTGAATAGTTCCAAAAAAATCATGCTGCAACGTATACCTACATATCATCAAAATCATTGCCTATATTGGGATCCTCGTTGTCAAAATGACCCTCTAAGCATTAAAATAAGATAGAAAAAGCTTCAAATGTCAAATTGATATCTTTTTTGAGTGATGGGTACATTTTTACTAGGGTCATGATATAGGAGTTCCACAATTAATGCCACCAGCATTGAGTGTGCTCTCGTTTAAATGCTAGTTCCATACCATCATACATGATAGAATCCAATGGAAATGTTGCAATCCCCACAATATAAAAATCCTAAAAACTATTAAGTCTATTGAATTTTGAGTGGGATCTAAAATTCTACTTTCACCATATGAAATCCAATAAGGTTGGAACCACTCTCAAATATCCTAAAACAATTGATGGTATTGTTAAAAATTCAAGTTAAAGATAAAGGAGAACATTCCTTCATCTTTCATTTTCATCCTTTTTATTTCAAGTATTTCACATTACCATTAATGAACATTACTTTATCTTTCATTTTCATCCTTTTATTTTAAGAATTTAACATTAACATTAATTACATAGCATTAGTAGGTCCCTTTTGGGGAAACGCATCCCCGCATTGGGAATATATTTACCCCTATGTTTCCCCAAAAAGGGAACATGGGGAGATGTTTCCCCAAGCATCCTCCCCATCCTGGGAGCATGGGAATCATGGGAAGCATGCCCCCGCTCTAGGGGACACATCCATGTGGAACATGTGAAAATTTTGAAGTTGTTGCAGTTAGTTGGTTATTATTCTCCTATCAATTGATTATTTGTCTTCAACAAAATACTTGTGCCAAATATTGAATAAAACACAACTGCAACTTCACGGAACATAAATAAACCGCAGGAACTGAGAAATTACTGCACACACACAAATAATGAACACCGATATTTTTGGACAAATTGTCCCTGGAAAAACCCTCAAGGGAAAACCAATTCTGCAGATGAGTATTTTTATTAATTCTTCAGCAAAATCTGTGATAGAGAAATTACAACTATTTTGTCATAATTTAGCAAACCCCCAGAAAATTATTCCAATTACTTTTGCAAGTTGATTTGGGTCACTGGAAACAAATCGGCCCCTTTGATCCAATTCATCCTCCATTTGGCTCATTAAATCGGTCACATGTGCGGCCCTGGCATGTTGAAAATTAGCATGAAACATGATTCCTTCATTTGTGCCTTAATTCAAGGAGTCAAAGACGAGTTCCTTTTTTTGTGCATGGTCAAGTTCCTAAAATTTAGGTGTTTCCCTAAAAATTAGGAGTGCATGAAGCAGTTAACTGATGTGTTGAAATTGAAAGTCAAGTTCTTGATTTTCTAGTGTGTGTTAGTTTGGAAACTGAAAGAACAAGTGGAGGTAGCCTCCTAAATTTTAGGAGGAACTAGTTAACAAGTTGTGTTAACTGTTGTTAACTACAAAAGAACCAATTTGACTTTCCAAACATAGAATTCACTAATTTTAACCATTTGAATTGCCTTTAAAAGGAGCAATGAAGGAACAAGTTTAATCATTGTTTTGGTGACGACGAGTTGGTAAGACCGAGCAATAGGAAGCACAAGTTTGTGCGTGGAGCTTGTGAGAGGAAGAGTGTGCAAGAGAAGCTTGTGCACAATATTGACAGAGGAGCAGAGATTAGTATTCTTACAGGTGTTTTCAAGCCTAGTTTAAGGCTAAGAGAAGGTTGTATTCTCTATTGAAATAGTGTATTGTAAGAGATCAATTGCTCAGTTTTTGCTATCAATAAAATTCTCATCAGGCAAAGGGTTTTTCCAGTTGGGTTCCCTAGAAAAATATTGTGTTTTGTTAGTGTGACTGTGCTTTTATTTGTGTTCCTATTCCACTGCAAAATTTGGTAGAGAAATTATGTGTCTGTAAGAAAACAAAATTTATTTTCAAATTGTTCAAAACACCAAATCAGAATTTCGTGGAAATTCTACATGGTATCAAAGTGTGGATCAGAATAAAGATAACACATCCATGTGCAACAATTCATAAGGAAAGCATCTGAAGTAGGCCGCAGATCAGGAGCAGCTCAAGCTAAGGGAAGGAGGACTTGTTTTAGTGCTTCTTGTGACTGTCTTGAGGGCTGAGTAGATCAACAGCAAGGCTGAGTTGGAAAGAACTATTTTTGGGTTGCTTTTTGTGCTAAACAAGTGTGGTATTGACCTCAGATCTAGGCTGCATTATCTGTGATTGTTTAGGAGAACGTCGAGCCCTGTACCTCAGGATTAGAGGATGTTGTAAGGCATAAAACAGTGTTGGAAGGAGCCTAGTAACCAACAAAGGCAGGGAGCTTGGAGAGGAAAGAAGGTCGCAGTTGTAGAAGGGACGTTTGGAGCAGTAATAAGCAACCCTAAGCAAGTCGCATACCCTACAGTAGTATGCACCAATCTAGGAGTGAGAAAAGGTATATTCTTGATGTTTTCATGTTGATTTGTTGCTAAAGGATAGAGCCCAAGTTGGACAGAGATTTGTTTGGCATCTTAAGAGCAGTGAGGAGGGCTGCTAGTAGGTGTCAAAAGGAGGCTTAAGTGCAGAGCAGAGGACGTTTGGTATGCTTAAGTGCGGAGTAGAGGACGTTTGGTATGCTAGGAGAGGAAATTTTACAGGCCCGAAGTACAGTTCTTGTGAAGGACTACAAGACTGTTAGTGGGCGGGTTTTAGAGAGCTCTTAGGGGAAACGGTATCGCTTTCCAATGGTTGAGAACAAATCATTGTCTAGAGGGTGCATCGAACTTCATAGCTTGGAAAAGGAGAGTTTGAGCCAAGTGGGCAGAGAATTTGGTTAAGGAATATCAGAAGAGAGTTTAGTCTCCCAACATCAAGAAGCAGCCACAAAGATACACAGGGCACATGGCACTTATGACTAAAGTTGTGGACTCGCAGAGCATGGTGGGAAAGAACAGGGCTTTAAAGCAAGTTCCGCAGAAGAAAGCAGGGAAGTCTTCTAGTTCAGAGCAATGTTGCACGACTTGTACTCGTATAAGACTCGTCCGACCATTTACTCGTCGACTCGTATAAGACTCGTCAAAATGCAAAAAAAAATTAAAATATGGTAAATTTTAAGCAGAAAAAGAAACTAATGATAATTCAAGTCCTTATAAGTTATAAAAACCACAATATATGCAATAATTCTTAACAACATCTTATATCTATAAAAGTACAACATAGCATATTAGATTTTTGTAAGCAAAACATTTAGATACTGAATAAGAAAAGGAATCATGATTCCATAATTAAAATAAAAAATGTCAGCCAGTTCAAAATTCAAATACATATGTCATAAATGATAAATGATTGTCTCATAACAATCTTGAGTCTCATCACTCATGGACGACCACGCCTATAATAAGCCCTCGTGGAACTCATGGTAGCATCAAAATGTTGAAGCAACTGTGAGGCAGGTGTATTGGGAGTCTCCATTTGAGATGGCAAACTAGAGAGATCCTCGGTCTCTTCATCAAGCCAACTCAAATCAGGGGGCTCCTCCTCTACAACCCAATCAGGCTCTAAATCAATAGTATCCAATAAAATTGGATCTGTATCCTTTGGTTGCACTTGTTTTGTGAGCATTCGAAGGTTGTAGTAGATGAAAACCAACTTCTCCAACCTCTCATGCTCCAACTTGTTTCTCTTTTTGCTATGGATGTGCTCAAAAACTGACCAATTGCGCTCACAAGAAGAAGCACTACAGGATTGACTCAGAACTCTGATGGCGAATTCTTGTAATTGCGGTGCCTCAGAGCCACAATCTATCCACCAATGAGCTGTAAAAAAATAACAACAAAGAATATCAGTTTGCAATGCCAAACATATAAAAGAGAACTAGTAAAATTACAAGCTAAGTTCTAACAATTTGCACTTACAAGGCATTTTCTTGTCCTTGAGACGTTGGCTTGAGCTGAATCCAAACATGCCAGATGCTTCCTTGTACACATCTCGTTGTCGGTTGATTTTGTCTTGAATATCTACATCCGGGAACATCTTCTCAATGCATATCATGACACCTCTCATCACCTCGGGATCTCTTTGAATGTTAGACCCCTCATTATAGAATAAGCTCGGATTGAGATATGCTCCTGCTACATGCAATGGTGAATGTAGTTGTCTGTCCCACCTAGAATCAATAATTTGCCATATAGGGAGATATTTAGATTCATCTCCCTTATAGAAAGTCTTGATGGCCTCTTTGGCCCTATCCATGCCCTCATAAATATATCCCATTGGAGGTTTCTCTCCATCCATCAATCTCAAGACTTTCACAAGGGGCTCAGTGAAGGTGACAATCTCAGTGACTTTGTCCCACAAACTATCACCAAAGACAGATGCTTTCACAGACAATGCTTCTGGTTTTGTGCTATCTTTCCAAAATACCCATTGTTGACTACAAAACATTCTTTGCAAAGCTTGGTACTCATACAAAAGGCTTTGGAGGGAAAGAAAGTTTGTAGCAAACCGTGTGATAGTTGGGCGACTAAGCTCACCCTGTGTGAATTCCCTCATAAGGTTCAACACCCAAGCATGATTATAAATATACTTGGTAATTTGCTTGCATTCTTGCACAACATCCTGCACCCACTCCAACTTCCCAATATCCTCTAGTATCAAGTCTATGCAATGGGTAGCGCATGGAGTCCAAAAAATCGTGGGATATTTGGCACAAGCAACCTTCCAGCTGCTACATAATTTGCTGCATTGTCCGTGATTACTTGGACAACATTTGCAACCCCAACTTCCTCCACCACATCAGCCAACAATGTAAAAATCAAATGTGCATCTTTTACATTTGCAAATGCATCAATGGATTTTAGGAACATGGTTCCTTTAGGGCAAGCTACAACAAAATTTATTATTGTTCTACCCCTCAGATCTGTCCACCCATCAAACATAATTGTACAACCTGTAATTTTCCATGAGCTTTTAATGCTCTCCAATTGTTCCTTGACACACTCCAACTCCTCATCTAGCTCTTTCCCCCTAAGTGCATTATAAGATGGGGCTTTGTATCCAAGGCCAGCACTTGCAATGGCATCCACCATGGGCTGATAAAAATATGACTTTGCATAGTTGAATGAAAGACTGTTATGGTACCAAAACCTCCTCACTGCCATATCTGCCTCCTTCCTCTTCTTTTCATTAAAACTATCCAAGGTTGGTTGAGATCCTGGAGTTGTACAAGGAGTGAAGAAAGAAGAGGTTATACTCCTGTTTGCTGTAACACTTGAAGAGGAGTTACCAATACCCGGACTTTCAATCTGTGTTTCACTCTGAGATGAAGATCTACCTATCCCAACAATCTCATCCTTCCTTCTTGCCCTCTTAGAAGTTTCTTTTTTAATGGCTTCCAAAGCAGCTGCCATTTCAGTAGTGACTTCATCAGGGCAATTTTGACAACATCCCACACCATTCCCAAGAATTCTAGCTAGGTGGTATTTTAGCCTGTTTATTCCTGCATGCATTGTGGCATTGCAATAATTGCACTTCACATGGTGGTCATTACCGGCAATGATTCATTGACCATGTGCCCATGCCGGATCACGAGACTTTCTATACCCCTTTGGTGGCATGGTGACGAAATCTGGAAGAAAAAAATTAAATTTTTAAAATCTAATTCATATTTTTTATTTTTTTTTTGGTTTTTTGGTTATTAATTTTTTTTAATTTACAATTTTTTTTGGCCCTGTGGTTGAGTTTCTCAGCCACACAGGGCCACTGTGTGGCTGAGAAACTCAGCCACAAGGCCTGCAGGCTCAGGAGGCAAACTATAGGCCCTGTGGCTGAGTTTCTCAGCCACACAACGACCCTGTGTGGCAAAGAAACTCAGCCACAGGGCTTGCATGCTAAGAAGGCAACCCGCAGGCCCTTGTGGTTGAGTTTCTCAGCCACACAGGGCCGTTGTATGGCTGAGAAACTCAGCTACAAGGCCAAAAAAATTTGCAAATTGCAAGTGAACCAAAAAAAAAAAAAAAATTTGAATTGATTAGATAAAATTTAAAAAAAATTACATGCAAGCAGCTAGTTGCAAAGCAATGAAACAAAGATCATGAAGCCTACTTGGACAGTGTGCTGAAACTCTGCCTATGCTGTGACTCTGCCTGTGCTGAAACTCCGCCTGTGCTGTGACTCTGCCTGTGCTGAAACTCTGTCTGTGTTGTGACTCTGCCTGTGCTGAAACTCCGCTTGTGTTGTGACTCTGCCTTGCTATTACTATGTGCTACTACTCTGCTAGTGCTCACTTCGCTAGTGCTGCTACTCCGAAAGGGAGAGAGGTGCTTATAAAACATTTCCTTCCCTCCAAATTCCCTTTTCCTCCACCTCATTTCCAAAAAAAATAGAAAAATAAAAAATAAAAAATTGAGAAAAATCCAACAAAAAAAAATGCTTTTTGTTGTGGGACGGGTCTTATAGGGGTTCGATACGGGTGCTATTAGAAAACCACGGGTCTTATGCGAGCAGGCGGGTTTAATGCGAGTTTGCTCGGGTAAGGGTAGAGAGCACGGGTTCTATGCGAGTGACCCGGCTCGCTTTATAACCCGCGGGTACCCGCAGGTCTTATACGAGTGGTGCTTCACTGGTTCAGAGAGAATAGTTGCAGCAATAGAGAACTTGGTAGAGTTGAAGACAGATCCAGGTGGACGAGATTCTTCCAAGAACACCTTCCTCACTAACAGGGAGTGTTGAGAATTAGCGAGAAACGTGATTCCTTGATTTGTGCCTTAACTCAAAAAATCTAAGTCAAGTTCCTTTTTTGTGTATGGTCGAGTTCCTAAAATTTAGGAGTTTCCCTAAAAATTAGGAGTGCATGAGGCAGTTAACTGATGTGTTAAAATTGAAAGTCAAGTTCTTGATTTTCTAGTGTGAGTTAGTTTGGAAACTGAAAGAACAAGTGAAGTTAGACTCCTAAATTTTAGGAGAAACTAGTTAACAAGTTGTGTTAAATGTTGTTAACTAGAAAAGCACCTGTTCGACTTTGGAAACATAGAACTCAGTAATTTTAACCATTCAAATTGCCTTTAAAAGGAGGAACGAAGGGACGAGTTTAATAATTGTTTTGGTGAGCACGAGTTGGTGAGGCCAAGCAATAGGAAGCACAAGTTTGTGCGTGGATCTTGTGAGAGGAAGAGTGTGCAAGAGAATTTTGTGCACAAGATTGATAGAGGAGCAGAGATCAGTATTCTTGCAAGTGTTTTCAAGCCTAGTTTAAGGCTGAGAGAAGGTTATATTCTCTATTGAAACAATGTATTGTAAGAGATCAATTGCTCTATTTTTGCTATCAATAATATTCTCATCAAGCAAAGGGTTTTCCCAGTTGGGTTCCCTAGAAAAATATTGTGTTTTGTTATTGTCTGACTGTGTTTTTATTTATGTTCCTATTCCGCTGCAAAATTTGGTAGAGAGATTTTGTGTCTGTATGAAAAGAAAATTTATTTTCAAATTGTTCATAACAGCAAATCAAAATTTCGTAAAAATTCTACATGGCACTTTGCCCCTATTTGGCAAACTCGCACTACAAGGAAAATCAACTCAGCCTCCCTGGAACTCAAATCCAACTATAAAACTCGACCTCCTTGTGCATATTGATCACTCTGGCAAATTATCTCCTTGTTCCAGCAACTCGGCCTCTCTGAAGCAACTCGCACCTCTGGGAAACTCAACCTCTCTGCAAAAAAATCGATCTCCAATCAACTCTGGAAATCGCTGTGAAGAATCTATCCGGAAATCTTGTCTCCAAACATTATTGATCTCAATCTACTAGTGCCCCCACACCATCATTACGCCCTTGCTATCACTGCAAATCTATGACTCACTCTCTCAATGATGTGTTCTCCAAAAACCCCATGGATTTCCTTTTATAATCTCTCGTTAAGCAATCCACGGCCACGATCTAATCTCAATCGATGGGTAAGATCGTCTTGACTTCTAAAAATAGCTTTTCTAGAAGCCACTAGAGGAAAATTGATTTACCTCAATTAATCCCAATTAATTAAGCCATTTCCCTAAGTTAGACTTAGGAAAATTAATAAAATGGCTAATTAATTCTAATTAAGGCATTTTTCCTTAGAAACTTTTAATGGGTATTGAAGAAAAATAATCCATAGTTTCCTTAGCCTCATAGACACAATCTGATACTAGAACACCTATTCGAGCTACATAAACTAACAGAACACTAGCAATTGATGCCCATCCCATACCTAAATCTGGAAACTTGCATAAGGTCTTAAGCTAGTGTGAAGTTTGAAGAAAATACCTAATGTGATATATACTTACAAGGCTTTTAACATTAAAAATTGTCCACCTTTTATGCTTCAATGACTCTTGTATGCATGTTGGTTGGTCAAGCTTGATTCCTTGAGCATATGCTTCACGATGATCTGAACACGATAATGGTCCAATGTTGATGATGCTTCTCCTCCACTTTATGAATGATGCGACACACCCTTTGGAGGGAATTACACTAGATGATGGACATTGGACACTTGATGATGAGCATTGGAATCGATGATGACTTGGGGCACCTTTTTGATGATGAGATATGACTCTTGGATAAGGAGACATGACCTATTGAGGATACATTGCACATTTTGGGGAGAGACATGTTCTTTGGAGCATTTGCACCCGATATTGGAGATGATGTCACCCTTTTGAGGCTTCTACACTCACATTTGTGACCTTTTGGAGGAAATCTTTCACGTTTTATCATTGTATTTTCATTTAGACTACTTTGGGGATCAACTTGAGACCTATCCACATTATATCATGGAATTTATGGATTTAGTGAATTATTATCCAAATTACAGCATAGTGCTTGGTTGCCCTACTATAAATAGGAAAGCACTAACCTTATTTTGAATCAATGCACAATTGAGAGAGATCACTTCTGAGTTCTATTACATACTTGTCTTTTTCTCTAATACACTATGAAACACTAGTTGAGTGACTTCTCTTGAGACATATTGTTTTGTGGATGGTTTTCTTTTTACAAATGATTATTGGTGAACTTTGATGACACATGTGATTTAATGCGAGTTATATTCTTCTAACATTGTTTATTGTTGATGGATAAGGATTAGTATTCACCATACTTTTGTTGGTATTTTTATCTCTTTACTCTCCTTGAACAAGGTTTCTCATCAAGCTCTTTGAGGTTAACTAAGTTAAGCTCCCTCCCTTGTTTGTCTTCGAAAATAAAATGTGAAATTTTGGGCTACCAAGGTGTTATTAACCCAGTTAATTATTTCCTGGTACTTATTCACGACAAATTAATTCTTTTGCGGAAGTAATGAATAATAACATGAACAACACCAATCACAAAAATTAAATTACTAGAAATATACAAGAAACCAATCACACAATTTACAATAGTATTTTTGGACAAAATGACACTAGAAAAACCCCAATGTGGGAAAACCATTTTTCAGATATGAGAGTTTTTATTAATATCTTCAGCAAAACTACTTATTGAGAAATACAATTGCTTACCTGACAATGGCAAAGCTCTAGCAATATTTTTATCTCCACCTCTGAACAAATCGATCTAAGAAACTTCACTATCTCCCTCTGCAAATTAACTCAGCCCTTTCCTACAATTCACACCTCCTCTAGAACTTGCATTGGCAACCTCCAACAATTCATACTGGCAATCTGTCAACTTCCAAAAATTTGATCTGCCTTTCCTTTAAATTCGCACTAACCTTTCCTACAATCACACTGCTCTTCCTACAATTCGAACTGCCAGTAGAAATCTCGATCGATCTTTCTCGACAACTCATATTGCCTCTGGGAATTCGCTCAGGAAAATCGCACCAGTAAATTGGCAAGCTCGAACTAGAAAATTCGGCATCCTCCTACATAAATAATTCACTCTCACTATGATACTCAGAAACTAGAAATCTCCGTGAAGAATAAACTTCGGCCATTTCTTCCCAATCACTGCTACTGAAACCCTCTTGGTGTCTCTGAAAATCACCTACTCGATATGCTTTGTATCTTCTTTGTATTTGTTGGAACGTGTAACTAGGTTCGGTCTTCATAATGACTTGTAATTACGAATTTATGTAATGAAGAAGACAAAGATAATAAAATGTATTTTGTAATGCTTGCATCATGGGTTTCATAAGCAAGGAGTTTTTATTATAGGTCAAAGACTTCTTCTTGATGTCTTTAGGAATTTGCCTTGTCATAAATATAATTTGAGTCATGTATATGAAGTCATGTTACACTCATGTGAAGGAAACATTATTGATGCAACTGTATGCTCCAAGACCGTGTCACTATCTCCTTGAAGACGGCCTCAAAACAGAGAATGCACAACTCAAGTCGGCTCAAAGTGAAGACTCGTTTATTCATAGGTCATGTCGGCTCATTATCAGTGTCAAACCACTATATATACCCATATAGACTTCGCACAAATGACAGACAGATCAGTTCGGATATCTCTAAGTTTTCGGACAAGAAGAATAGTTCGGATCTGTGGTATTTCAAAAGGCATCTATGAAAGGACAGCGAGGAAGATAAGGTTTGCATATTGGTGCGTAAGAGAGGAGATATTCCAGCGAAGAGAAGAGGAAGTACAGCGAAGAATTAGGGTTCTCAGTTTGAGTCTAAGTTTGCGATATAAGTCCAAATTGCAGTGTGGAAGGGAGATTGTTATCAATTTAGAGGAGAGGCAGTGCTAGCCTCTGAATTGAGGATATTTCCTATTCCGTTAAGGGCTACTACAGTAAAGGAAAAGGTCTTCTATACAGTGCGTGAGAAGGCTGCTATTAGTGCGTAGGAAAGGTTGTACAGCCTCGGTCTTGGATCATCCTATTTGGAAAGGAACCAACGATATATATATATCGAAGAGAAGAAAAGGAGAATTATGTCTTGGGCATTAAGGACGAAGAAAGGTAGACCGAGGAGAAGTGTCTAGGTGACCAAGGAAGAAAGAATAGAAGGCTAGGGACCGAGCTTCCCTAGGGCTGGTGCAGTTCAGTGCAGAAAAGGAAGGTCATCATAAGGAGCCGAGAAGAGCAGTGACAAGGGTCTTGGAGGCATATTAGTGTCAAGGGTCTGTGTCATGGTAATGGTACTCGTCAATTGATCTATAAGAAGAATTACTTTCGGGTTTTCCCCTCCAAGAGGTAAGGTTTTGGCCCTGGCTTGCTAGCCTAAATTTTGTGTCTCTTGTGCATTTGATAATTGACTTGATGAAGAACATAATAATGTAACAAAGATAAGATCTAAGTGAAAGAAGCATAACGAAATCACAAGTAATTATCATGAAAGAGAAATTGAATTAAACACCCTCATTTCTCAACATGGTTTCAGAGCTAGGGTGTTGAAGACAAGTAAGGGCGGTTTTGCAAGAAGACACAAGGATCAAGTTTTGAGAAGAAAATCAAAGATCAGTTTTTCAAGGAAAGCTTCAATGAAAAGGGATCTACATTGAAAAGTCAAAACCCTATCCAAGGAAGAAGACCTTCATTCAAGGAGCATATTTGTAGAAATTGAAGAAACCCTCAAGCCATCTCAAGAAGATCAACCTTACCATCAAAGATTCTACAGACATTTGGTGACGAAGTAAAATCAACATTATTGGAGATATCATCAAGCCACCTTGCTGAAGTCATCATCCTTGATCATCATCATTATCAAGGATTCAAGGTGATCTAGCTCTCTTCACATCTCTTCGAGAAGCCAACCTAAGAGGGAGCTCCTGCTATCATCTATATCATCATCAACAAGGAAGCTAATAGAAGAAGAAAGCATATATTCAAGTAAGTACCTTAATATCTTTATCTGAATCTGTTAAAATAACCTTCTGCAAAGAAAGCAACAAACTGGTTGGGGTTTCAAACTTTCTTGCATAGAAGAAAAGGACAGATCTAAATCTTATTAAGAATGAGGTCATGAACTATATCAAAAGGTTAGCATATAGACCTTCAAAAGAAGATACTCACGCACATACCTGAAGGGAGACATAAGAGCTCAGAGGATTCCTTATAGAATCCATAAAGGACTCTCTCATCCCCTATGTATCAAAACTACAATCTTCAAAAGAAATATATGACAAATTAGTGGAATTGTTCTCGGAATTGGGAGAAGTAATGTTTGATAGAGGAATGACTACAGTAGTACTGAATGCTCTACCGGAGGGATTGGGAAACTTCACTTCAAGTATTTATGGAAGAAAAAAGAAACACCATTCCAGGATCTATGGTCTCTATGTAAGATAGATGAGACTAGATTAAAAGCCAAAAGTTGATATAGGATCAAATGAAGAAAATCAAGCCTATGTTGCCATGTCAAGAAGAAAGGGAAGATTTGGTAATTTTGGACCTCAAAAGAAAAGGAGAAACATGGATAAGTTATGATGCTATGGATATAAACTTAGACACTATAAGAAAGATCGTCCCAAATATAAGGATAAGAGGAAACAGGAGGAAGCTCATGTTGTTGGAGAAATAGAAGAACCTGATTCAAAGAGGCCTAAGAAAGAAGAAGTGAAAGATCTCTACTATGATTGAGGATCATCTTCCTCTTTAAGAGGAATCTGTTGGTTGTAAAATAGTATGTAAGGAAGCATCGTATATTAGATAGATACATCACTTTAGAATTGGCATCATGATGAAAGCATTGAAGGAGGAGCACTCATCGTAGAAGGATGTCTATAACACATATGTGACAACTATGCTATGAGATAAGTGGCCCCTGGGAATGTCACTGAAAACAACATTTATGTAAGGCAATCATCTAGATCAAGGGTCATCATTCAATAATCAATATGGAAACAGGTGCTGACAGTTTCTAATGGAATCCTATTTGGATTCACTGGGTTAGAAAGAAAGCAAAAGGTTTTTTCGAGAATTCTAACTTGCAGAATTCTAGGATTAGAATATGATGACATATTGATGAAGCAGGTCAAGAGAATGAAACTTTTTCATTCTAAGGAAACCTCCTGCAAGATGACTCAAAAGGAAAAGAATGAGGTACATGTATATATATGTTGGCATTGGATGCTATGAAGTCATGTCATGTGGTTGCAGGTAGTATACTTCTATGTTTAGAAGTATGATCAAAATAGAAAGCAGAAACTCTTCCGATGCACAAGTTTCCGAAAGGCATGATCTACTCTGTCCTCATATGGAATATGAGGTAATTTTACATTATCAAGGAACTACATTGTGGAAGTTCCTGGGAATGAATAAAACTGTGGATAAAGAAAAAGGAAGAGATTGTGGAAAGTACAACCATGGAAAGAAGCAGTCAACATCCAACGAAGCCAAGAAGATTTGACTAGAAAAATCTCCTGGGAATATATGTAGACTCTGATAGAAGTCTGGAAAAGATGGAGACCCTTGACAATACATATCTTTAGGAGATGTGTCAATTTGTAAATAAAGGATGTCGATGCCTACAAGAAGATGTCATGGTGAAAGATCATCACTAAGGTAACTTTTGATTTAAAAGTTCATATATATAATTAATTAATATCTGATGAGCTTATGCAGGGCTGCCAAAGAGAAGTATATGTCTTCCACAAATTGATAACTATATGACAAGATGAAAGATCCTTGGGAGAAGTATGGTTCGAAGAAAAGCAACATGGCATGAAGTTAAACCAGATGAGAAGATTGATGGATCACCTTCTGACAAAAGACGTGACTCTTGGATGAAAATGATGGATGATTTGTGCCCTAATGAAGAGATCCCAATGATGAAGGCTCCTCAACAACAAAGAAATTCAAGACATTGAAGGAAGGAGTTCTTCACGAGCAGCTGGGTGTTTTCATCATTGTTGTTCCAGGTCCCTAATTAAGAGGGAGCCTGGTAATAAGTTTCTTACTTGGAAGAAAATCCGTAATTCCTAAGCCAAGAGGGAAGCTTAGGAACATTCCTTTGTGGAATATGTCCTCCCTAGTTGTTAGGAAGAGATAGACACATCATTCTGGTCTTCACCTGGAAGACAGAATGCAGGATTGGGTAATCATCTGGCATCCGATACTCTTTTGGGGAATGTATTAGGGCTTCCAAGGAAAGAGTAGTCGTGGAAGGACGGGTATTCTTTGAGGATTAGCTATCCCGATAAGAATAGTCCTAGGAGGTCATACTCGGTGAACACCCGGGTGGAGTATGTTAGGTCCCGTAGTCCCTTATTGTTGTTAGTGTAGCCCCCTTATTGTTATTATTGTACCCTTGTAACCCCAATATTGTTATTATTGTGCCCTTACATTATTATTGTTAGGTCGGCTAGGATTATATTATGACCCCATGGACTCTTATATATAGAAGGAGATGATTTCATTTGTATCATCAAAGAATTGTTCATTTATGTAATGGAAAGGAGGTTGCCCCCTCGAAGTGGCTTATTTCTAAGGTGTTGATCTCTCTTTTCTTCTATTTTTGGAGTTGGTTTCATAACATTTGGAATCAGAGCTTTGGGATTCTAGGGTTTCGCTGCTCCAAACAGGTCATTGTGGCATTTTCGCTATAACTTTTTCTACGAAGGTTCAGAAGTTGAAATTTTTGCCACGCGAAGCCGAAATCCTGAGGAACGTCCTGTAAAAATTTCAAATCTTGGTTCGCAATATTTTCGGAGATATGATTTGTGAAAGTTAGGGCTTTTTCAGGCTCCCGAATTTCAGCTTAAAGAGGTGACCGTGGGAAAATCGTCATAACTCTCTCTCTCTCTCTCTCAGCATCGGATTGGAATCTGTAAAAAGTGGCCGCAAGTACACGGACTGTAGTTTCCTGTGTATCAATTTTAGAGCCGAAGGAGGAAACAGTGACACGTGGCACGTCGTACAAGTTCGCTCTACTGAACTAGTCCATAATTAGGTCATTGTGGGAGATTGGGCATAACTTTGCCTTGAAGAATCCAAATCAAGTCAGACCTATGGCATTCGAAAGAAGATTCAAAGGGCTACTACAGGACCGAATTTCAAATATTGAAGATCCAAAATCACAGAGATAATTCAGTTTCAATCTCGAGCTCCTCAAAAGCAAGAAAAAGGTGTGTATATCTTTTTTCGAATTGCATAAGCCTTGTTTGAAGAATCAGTTTGAATTGATTCCAAGGGCATATTGTAGAATAGATATCAGTATTGGGTTCTAAAATGCCCCCTAAAAAGAATTCAACACCCATTAAGCCTTCAGAAGGCTCTAATATGACTCATGAAGACGAAGAAGTGCAACATGACATATTGTAATATCCCGGATGGGATATTTTAACTAAAAATGCAGAAAAATAACTGAACTCCACATTATGTCGTAAAATCAACATTTACTCAAGAGAAAATTGCCATGTAAAATTAAAAAACACATGACACTGCAATCCAATACCACATAGAACAAGAAGAATCTTAGCTTTTATTATAAATAATAACGGGGGTTACATATAGATCTGACCCAAAAAGAGTTGAGATGGAGAACTGGCCATCAAGATCATATGTTGCACCGTTACACTACAATGGCCTCCAAAACTGAACTGCTGCACTCTCCCTCCGACAACAGCTACCACTGAATCCACTGAAGCACCTGTTGAAGATCTGAATGATCCTCACTCCGATATCTCTGAAACTTTGCGAAACTTCTAAATGAAGTCCCCTCAAAGAGAGTTGGGTTTCTGTCCAACACTCACAAATCACCCAAGGGTTTCCGTCCTGGGGCTACGACTGAAGTAGAGAACCACGTCTCAAACCTCTCATACAAGAAAATGATATGATCCAAAGATATCTCTCAATGGCCTCCTCCCTTTCCTTTATAGATCTCTTGGAGCCTTCTAGAGTCTTGTTTTATTATTATTTTATTCATGGACCACTTTTCCCTCTTATTAAAATATTCCTTTTTAATGCAGAAAAGAGTAAATCGGCTACCACGTCTCCTCCAATCACTGAAACTCATGTCCAACCATCCCATCCTGGAGGTTTCCTCGTCTCGATTCCAATGAGCTATTACACTAAGGTGTTCTGTCATGTATTCCTCCCGAAATGCCACCTTGAGCGTAATTCGCTGAGTTAAGCCCATAAATAACCCAAATTTCCGAAAGTTGTCGAAATGTACCGAAACGAAAGCCAAACTGCTCGGACGATGGAATATATCAAGCGAATACCACCCGACCGCATAGAAACTCCTCCAAAAAGCCCCTGGGCCCGCTGATGACACCAACCTGTACCTGTGACAGGTCTGCTCCTAACTCTGGAAGTCCATCCTAGCCCTGTCATAGGTAACCAAAAAAGAGAATATTACACATATCAAAATTACACGAGCAAGTGCACCAAATTTCGCTCTCGCAAAGAGCAACAAAAAATGAAATGGAAGTTTTGAAGAAAGGCGTGGAAGCTAAGATGGATGGTTTGAAAAATGGCATGGAAGCTAAGATGGATGGCATGATAGTTGGCATGGAAACTAAGATGGATGACATGGAAGCTAAGATCGATGAAAAAATGGAAAACATGAAGAATGATCTAAAAGAAGACATGGCAGATTTGACAAAGTTGATACAAGAAATTTTTCCTAATGGCAAAAAGATATTAGAGGAAACTCATGATGAGAACAAAATAAATGTTAATCGTGGTTTCATAAACTCTAATGATGGATGGAAGACCCACCATATTCTAAAGATCGATATGAGGAAGTTTGATGGCAAGGATCCCGTAACATGGATACTACAGATGGAGCAATATTTTGATCTCAATAATGTGCAAAACACACAAAAGGTATGCATTGCAACTTTATATTTAGTACAAAATATATTTGTATGGTATCGATGGCTTTTCTCCCGTAAAAAAATTGTCACTTGGTCAATTTTTACGGAGGAAATGATAGCACATTATGAGGATACAAATAGAACACTTTTTTTAGCCAATTGATAAATCTCAAACAAAAGGGTTCAGTGGTGAAGCACATTGAGGACTTCCAAAAATTGAATATAAAGGTAATTGATATTCCAGAGAAACACAGGATTGATGTCTTCATAAGGACTTTAAAGGATAACATCCAACATGAGGTTCGCGTTTGGGAACCTGATTCATTGGAGAAGGCATTCAGGTTGGTAAGAAAAATTGAATGTAAAATTATGGTGACAAGGAAGCCTACCACTCACATCTATAAAGATGGAAATGTTGCTACTCTTAGACTTCCACAACCTACAAGGTTGACACCACAACAATTGGAAGAAAAAAGAGCAAAAGGGCTTTGCTACAATTGTGATAGCAAATACACTAAAGGTCGTAAGTGTGATGAGAAGAAATTATTTTACATAAATTTTGAAGAGGAGGAAGAAAATGAACAAGAAATTTCAAAAGAAGAGGATATACACCAGGAACCAACCCTATAAGAAGAAGAAATGAGTCCGACCATATCATGTAATGCATTGGCAGGAATTACCACTCCTCAAACTCTCAAGATAGAAGGACATATTAAGAAGAAAAAGGTAATAGTGTTGATTGATTCAGGTAGTACCCATAATTTTATTCATTGTAAGGTAGCCAAGGAATTGAATTGTTTCCTATACCCAACACCAGAATGTCAAGTGATGGTTGCAAATGGAGGAACTATAAATTGCTCTGGAAAATGCCATAATATCAAGCTAACCATGGGGAATATGTATTGACTAGTCCAATGCTTGCCATTCCTATGGGAGGTGCTGATGTTGTACTAGGAGTACAATGGTTACAATCTTTGGGGACGGTAGCTTTTAATTTTCAAGAACTTTTCTTGAAATTTTTTTCAGAAGGAAAGGAAGTCGAATTACGGGGTATTGCGGGGAAGCCAGGAAGGATAATAAACTCTAATGTCATGACAAAGCTTCTAAAGAAAGAACAACGAGGCGTAATTGCACAATTATGCTCACTAGAAGTTCCAACATCAAAATCATCTATTTCTGCAGATCTCCAAAAAATCTTGGACAATCATTCCAAGGTGTTTGAAACTCCCAAAGGACTCCCACCTATTCGTGATCATGATCATGCTATTCATTTGATTCCAGGAAGTGTTCCTCCAAACATCGAGCCTTATAGATATCCTTACTTCCAAAAGAGCGAAATTGAACGTATGATTGCAGAAATGTTAGAGGCGGGTATAATTCAACCCAGTCAAAGTTCTTTCTCTGCTCCTGTAGTATTGGTACACACGAAGGATGGATCATGGCGAATGTGTCCGGATTATAGGGAGCTCAATAAGCTCACCATTAAAGACAAATTTCCCATTCCTGTGATTGATGAATTATTGGATGAATTACATGGAGCAATTTATTTTACCAAGTTGGATCTTCGTTCAGGATATCATCAAATTAGAATGAAGACTGAAGATATTCCAAAAACGACATTTCGAACTCATGAGGGTCATTATGAATTTTTGGTCATGCCTTTTGGCCTTACCAATGCACCTTCTACATTTCAAGGGTTGATGAATTCCATTTTCAAACCCTTCCTTAGAAAATTTGTGCTAGTATTTTTTGATGATATACTAATCTACGACAAGTCTTGGAAGGATCATGTTCAACATGTTGACAGGGTGCTCAAACTATTGCAGGAGAAACAATTATATGCAAAAACATCCAAATGTTTCTTTGGAGTACAAGAGGTGGAATATCTGGGTCATATTGTATCTCACGAGGTTGTTAAGGTAGACCCTAACAAAATTAAAGCCATTAAGGAATGGAAAGTCCCCACAACCATAAAGCAGTTGCGAGGATTTCTCAGGTTAACAGGGTATTATCGCAAGTTTGTTAAGAATTATGGGAGAATAGCAGCACCTCTAACAACAATATTGAATAAAGATGCATTTTCATGGACTCCTGAAGCAACTAAGGCCTTTGAACATCTTAAAGAGGCAATGTGCCTAGCACCGGTCTTAGCTACGCCAGACTTCACAAAAACCTTTATAGTGGAATGTGATGCCTCAGGAAATGGAATTGGTGCAGTTTTAATGCAGGAAGGAAGACCCATTGCTTTTGAAAGTCGTCCAATCAAAGGAAAGTATTTACAGAAACCTATTTATGAGAAGGAAATGTTAGCAATACTGCATGCACTAAAGAAATGGCGAACTTACCTAATGGGAAGACACTTCAAGGTAAAAACCGATCATGATAGTCTTAAACATTTTTTGGAACAAAGACTATCTTCAGAAGAGCAGCAAAAATGGGTCACAAAGATGTTGGGTTATGACTTTGAAATAATCTACAAAAAAGGAAAGCTTAATGTTGTTCCAGATGCACTCTCAAGAAAGAATGAAGAGGTGGAAGCATTGCTTTGTGCCATTTCTATTATCCAACCATATTGGATAACCGAAGCAAGAGATGAATGGAAGAAGGACAAATATGTATGGACACTCATTCAAAAGTTGCAGCAAGATCCTAGTACATCTGATACATTTAGTTGGAAAATTGATTCCTTATGGTACAAAGATCGCTTATATCTTTGTAAGAATTCTCAACTAAAACAAAAGATTCTTTTGGAATTGCACACTTCTCCTTTAGGAGGACACTTAGGATTTTTAAAAACTTACCAGAGGGTGAAGAAAGAATTTTTTGGGATGGCCTTAAATCTGATATTCAAAAGTTTGTGGCAGAATGTTTGGTTTGCTAGCAAAATAAAGTTGAGACAATTAAGACCCCGGGTCTTCTACAGCCTTCATCCATTCCAAGTCAACGTTGGGAGGAGATTTCAATGGATTTTATCACAAGTTTACCTAAGTCCGAAGGAAAGAGTGTCATCATGGTTGTAGTTGATAGACTTACCAAGTATGCACACTTTTGTGCACTATCTCATCCATTTAAAGCAAGTACAATTGCTACTACATTTATGGCAACAATTCAAAAGCTACATGGAAACCCAAAGATTATTGTAAGCGACAGAGATCCCATTTTTACTGGAAATTTTTGGACGGAATTATTTTCTTGTTTGGTACTCAACTAGCTCATAGCTCATCTTATCATCCTCAATCTGATGGTCAAACTGAGATAGTGAACAAATGTTTGGAAAGATATCTTCGTTGTTTTGTATTTGATAAACAAACACAATGGGTCAAGTGGTTACCTCTCGCTGAATGGTGGTATAACACTTCCATCCATATTGTAGCAAAAATGACCGCATTTATGGCACTTTATGGATATCATCCACCGTCCATCACATCATCCTTAAGAGAAAATTCTAAGGTTCAACCATACAAACAAATGTCCCTCAAGCAAGCTAAGAAGGATAATAAGTTATCGCCCAAGTAATATGGTGCTTACAAGATGTTGCAAAAGATTGGTACTATGGCATACAAATTGGAGCTTCCTGCTTCGTCACAAGTGCATCCAGTTTTCCATGTTTATGCTTAAAGAAGGTTATAGGTGAAAAAATTCCAGTTCAAACAATATTGCCAGAACTTCATGAGGAAGGAAAAATCATATTGGAACCTGAAGCGGTCACGGAAACAAGAACTTGACAGCTACGAAATCAATCAATTTCAGAGTATCTCATCAAGTGGAAGAACTTACCCATCAAGACTACATGTAGATGATTTATACCTCAGAGATGTTAAGCACCTGTAGCTATCGTTTGAGGAGCAACACTTGAAGGAGAGGGGCGTTAGGTCCCTCATATTACTAGTGTCCTTTATTGTTGTTGGGTGTAGCCCTTATTATATTGTTGTACCCTATAACCCCAACATTGTTATTATTGTGTCTCACATTATTATTGTTAGGTCATAGGGATAACATTGCGGACCTCATTAAGTAGACTTACAGAGAAGGAGGGTTTTTTACTATTTGTATCATCTAAGTATTTGTCTTTATTTATGGGAATAAGGAGGTTGTTGTTCATGGGGTTTGTCATTTCTGCCAAGGCAATTTCTCTTTTTCTTCTATTTTTTGGAGTTGGTTTCTCACAGCACCTTGAGACAAAGATTGAAGGCATCTATATCATTGGTCTCGCTTTACTGCAGCCTATGATCTGTGGAGACGAAGCCGTTAAATAAAGCCTTGCATTGTAACAATGTTGGTTAATATGATGCTATAACAAATGGATTACCAATCCAAGTCTTCTTATGAGATTATTCAAATTGAGAGTGACCATGTACCATTATGAATACCTCCCTAGTTAAGAGGGAGTGTTGGAAAGTGTAACTAGGTTCGGTCTTCATAATGACTTGTAATTATGAATATATGTAATGAAGAAGACAAAAAGATAATAAAATGTATTTTGTAATGCTTGCATCATGGGTTTCATGAGCAAGGAGTTTTTATTATAGGTCAAAGACTTCTTCTTGATGTCATTAGGAATTTGTCTTGTCATAAATATAATTTGAGTCATGTGTATGAATTCATGTTACACTCACGTAAAGGACAAATTATTGATGGAACTGTATGCTCAAAGACCGTGTTACTATCTCCTTGAAGACGGCCTCAAAACAAAGAATGCATAACTCAAGTCAGCTCAAAGTGAAGACACATCTCTTCATAGGTCATGTCGGCTCATTATCAGTGTCAAACCACTATATATAACCATATAGACTTCGCACAAATGACAAACAGATCAGTTCGGACATCTTTGAGTTTTCGGACAAGAAGAATAGTTCGGATCTATGGTATTTCAGAAGGCATCTATGAAAGGACATCGAGGAACATAAGGTCTGCATATTGGTGCGTAAGAGAGGAGATATTCCAGCGAAGAGAAGAAGAAGTACAGTGAAGAATTAGGGCTCTTTGTTTGAGTGAAAGTCAGTGATATAAGTTCGAATTGCAGTGTGGAAGGGAGACTATTATCAATTCAGAGGAAAGGCAGTGCTAGCCTTTGAATTGAGGATATTTCCTATTCCGTCAAGGGATGCTACAGTAAAGGAAAAGGTCTGCTATACAATGCGTGAGAAGGTTAGCCTTCTATTCTTTCTTCCTTGGTCACCTAGACACTTCTCCTCGGTCTACCTTTCTTTGTCCTTAATGCCCAAGACAAAAATCTCCTTTTCTATGCATGAGAAGGTTGCTATTAGTGCGTAGGAAAGGTTGTCCAGCCTCGGTCTTAGATCATCCTATTTGGAAAGGAACCAAGGATATATAGGGAAACTCAGTCCCTAGCCTTCTATTCTTTCTTCCTTGGTCACCTAGACACTTCTCCTCGGTCTACCTTTCTTCGTCCTTAATGCCCAAGACAAAAATCTCCTTTTCTATGCGTGAGAAGGTTGCTATTAGTGCGTAGGAAAGGTTGTCCAGCCTCGGTCTTGGATCATCCTATTTATCCTTGGTTCCTTTCCAAATAGGATGATCCAAGACCGAGGCTGGACAACCTTTCCTACGCACTAATAGCAACCTTCTCACGCATAGAAAAGGAGATTTTTGTCTTGGGCTATCCTTGGTTCCTTTCCAAATAGGATGATCCAAGACCGAGGCTGGACAACCTTTCCTACGCACTAATAGCAACCTTCTCACGCATAGAAAAGGAGAGTTTTGTCTTGGGCATTAAGGACGAAGAAAGGTAGACCGAGGAGAAGTGTCTAGGTGACCAAGGAAGAAAGAATTGAAGGCTAGGGACTGAGCTTCCCTAGGGATGGTGCAGTTCAATGCATAAAAGGAAGGTCATCATAAGGAGCCGAGAAGAGTAATGACAAGGGTCTTGGAGGCATACTAGTGTCAAGGGTCTGTGTCATTGTAATGGTACTCGTCAATTGAAGATCTATAAGAAGAATTACTTTCGGGTTTTCCTCTCCAAGAGGGAGAGGTTTTGGCCCTAGTTTGATAGCCTAAATTTTGTGTCTCTTGTGCATTTGATAATTGACTTGATGAAGAACATAATAATGTAACGAAGTTAAGATCTAAGTGAAAGAAGCATAACGAAATCACAAGTAATTATCATGAAAGAGAAATTGAATTAAACGCCCTCATTTCTCAACAGTATCCCCAATGTTGCCCATCAATCTCCCTTTATAATCTCTCATTCACGAATGAATGGCCACTATTATAAGTTCACTTGATCCAATCGATGGCTAAGATCATCTTAGAAACATTCTACAAGCTTCTAGAGGAAAATCAAACTTATCCCAACTAATGTCAATTAATTATCAACTTTTCCTAAGTTTAGACTTAGGAAATATTTAAAAATCACTAATTGACATAATTACGACAATTTCCCTAGGTGAAACTTAGGAAAGAATTACATGGCCTTGGAGATAATTAACTCCTCCATGCTCCTAGCCTCAGTGACACCTCTCAACACTAGAACACATGTTTGAGATACAATATTTAACAAATGTTATGGTTAGAGGTATAGGGGACACAAGTTAGTCCCCCTTAGTTCCTTGAACTCACATCCATCTCTTTTCTTCGAAAGTTGTTACTCCTAGACTTCATTAACCCTAGATTAAGAACGGCACTAGTCCTATCTCTTGTGTTAATCATTTAAATCTCTAAAATCCATTTTCATTCTTTGTTTTATGGTAAATTGGGGTTTAATTAGAGCAAAAGCATATATTTTCCACACTTAGTCTTAGATGTTATTGTCCTAGGGTTTGAAGCTGTGTGGAATACAGTAGAAAAGCAGAAGTGTCATTAAGTGTATTTTCATAAATAAATTGAGCTAAGCCTTGAGGGTTAGCTCAATTGGTCAAAGTCTCGTTGCTAAAGCACCTCGCCATTGGGAGGTCACAGGGTCAATTCTCCTCAACGCCCTTAGGGTTAGGCTCTGATTAGTTTGGCCGATGGAATGTGATCTCTTTGGGTGGATCTGCCCAGATTTTCTTCGAAGAAAAAAAAGTTTAAAAAAAAACACATAAAATTGTAATTAATTCTCTAGTTTACTCTTATTTTTAGCCCTCATCTTGTCTATTGATGCAATTTCTGATTTTTCATGCTAGTTTACTCCAGCAAAGTGTAATTTCTTGATTGTGAGCATTTAGGGACCTTCTTTGAACCTTTACCATTCAATCTAAGCCTATAGAAGAGCCATTGGACACTTTCAACTCAAATCTGGAAATTACCTCTCAAATCACGATAAACCCTAATTGCTTAATCCTCTAGAATATTGGTGATAGAAGTAGAACCCTTAGGGGGCTCTTGACTTGGTTTGACTAGGCCATTTGATTCCTAAGATGTACTAGGGAATCCTCCCTTCTGTTCAATAAAAGTACTTCACTAAAACAAGGGGGTAGTTCCTAAGGTGACAGTGGTGACACTCCCATTGTTGCTTATTCTCTGGGTCACCCAGTGAGACTTTCCACCAAGGTGCTAGATTTTGTTGTAACAAGTCTGACCATTTCTACAAATATATCTATGCATATATCTCAGATCATCCACAAATCCATCAAACTAGCAAGCAAAGGTGATGGCATCTCCTCTCGAATGTCCCCGCACACATACCCACCTTGTGGAAAACACAACATCTCTGAAATTATAAGTCTCCGAATGGTAAATGGAATAAAGGAAGACCGGCAATAACCAAATTTCCAAAAAAGCCATGTGCTGTGAGCTATCAAGGTACCCACCATAGGACTATCTCCTTTTAAAAGATATCGCCAATTTGACAGATGCGCACTCAGTGCATTACTGCTAGCGTTGTGACTATAGTTAAAAACTAACAGTTAAAAGAATGTCAGCTCCATTAAACCTGATCCACACCCATACAAACCGGAAACAGATCACTAAACCAGAAACCAATCCAATTAAGAAAAAGGCAACTTCAACTTCTCCAAATCCAATCTAGACAAGCAATTCTGTGGTTCCAATGAGAATTGGGTGCGGGTGCAAGCATTCCCAGGGGGAAATTCTGGTAACCCTGCCATCAGCTTTATTTTTGGACAAAAATGCATAGAAGCCTTTTCCACAAAAATAGAATTTAAACTTCCCAACCATGCGTGGAAACCACAGTTTTGGAATCCATCCATCAAAGACTTTTGGAGATGACCAGGATCCAGTGAACTTTCATATTTTCAGCCAACGGGCCCCATCTAGCTTTATAACAAAATGACAATAGCCTTTTGAGCTACACTCTTTAACTTTCCATGTAACAGACTCAACAAACAGCTAGAAGGCATTAGAAGCACCTCATTAAGAAGGCAGCGGGTCAGAGCCTGAATGAGGGAGCAGGGAGCAGATGTTGCTGTCTGCAGCAGACCCCCAGGGCACCCCTCCCCCAAGCAACTGCCACACAGCCTCAATGCAATCTGTCAGCCTTATTTTGAACAGAAAAGTATATGATCCTTTTCCAACCCTAATAGAATCTAAGGTTGCCACCAAATTGTGGTAACCACATTTTTTAATCCTTGCCAAAGACTTGAAATGACAGCAAAGATCCAACAAACTCACCAATCAGTGCTGTTTCAGAGAACAGCTGTGCATTGTTCCACGGGATACCAGTAAGATTTGAAACCAAGGAGCCCCGTCTAACTTTTTAACAAAATGCTGGGAGCCTTTTGAACCAAGCTGGCTTTCTTGCAACACACTCAATGAGCAGTTTGAAGGCATCAGAAGCACCTTGCAAAGAAGGCAGGCCCTGAACTGCTGAGAGGGCAGTTAATACTCCTTCCCACCCTGAAATCTCTGTCGGCCTTATTTTCAAACAGAAATTCATAGAAGCTTTTTGGATGGTAATAAAATCTAAGCTTCCCTACCACATGTCATGACCACAGTTTTTGAATCCATCGACTGACAACTTCTAAACAGCTGGGATCCAGTAAACTTGCCATCAGGGCAGTTTCAGAGAACAGTAATGCGTTGTTCTTTGGGACTTTTGAACCTAGGAGCCCATCTAGCTTTTTACCAAAAAGCTGTGAGACTTCTGAACTAGACTATTTAACTTTCCTGCAGCAGACTGAATCAGTAGCTAGAAGACATCAGAAGCGCTTTGTGAAGAAGACAAGCGAGGGCTTGTACTAACAAGAGGTCAGCCAACACCACCACCACCACCCCCACATCCCATGCACCCAAAAATCTCTGTCAGCCTTAATTTCGAATAGAAATGTATAGAAACATTTTCCACACTCTTAGAATTTAAGATTCTCACGGTTCACCCATGTATAATAACCATAAATTTTAAATCCATCCATTAAGGACTTCTAGACAGCTAGGAATCAGGATCCAGTGAACTTGTCCAGCAGGGCAGTTTCAGAAAACAGCAATAATTTGTTTTCCAGGATTCCCAATGAGATTTTCAGCCAACAAGCCCCATCTAACTTTTTAACAAAATGCTGGTACCTTTTGACCTAGACAGTTTAACTTTCCCAGCAACAGACTCAAGGAGCAGCTTGAAGACACCAGAAGCACCTTTCAATGGCCTGAACTAGTGAGAGTGGAACAAATTCCACACTCCCCCACACAAGAATGGAGACGAAAGAAGGCAAAAGCAGAGATCGGAAACCCTAGCAGAGTGCGATTTAGGATATCATAAACTATGTGTCTAGTCTATTCTAGACTATTATTAAGAATGAAGCGTACTAATTTAACACACCATCCAAGAAACTAGTTTAGTACATTCCCAATTTACCTCAATTGAGGATAAAAGAATTGGCACAACTAGATAGATTTACATTAGCACAATACAGAGATTTTACAGCCATAATTGGATGCAGTGTCACATGGGTTTGATCTTGAGGAAAAAATAATTCAGCACATTATCAAAAAATACATATGGCATCTTTCAGGATTAATTTAGCATACACTAGCCTGCTTCTAAAAGTGACGAATGAGTGGTTCATGCACCATTACAGAATCCATTATAACAATTTGGGAACATTTACTAAACATTTACTAAAGTTAATTTAAACATTTACTAAAATTAATTTAAACTGGTACTGAGAATGATTGACCATTGCGTGCATAATTTCAGGAACTTGCTTGAGCTTCATGACAAGATTGAATAGGAATAGATTTTAGCATGCTTTCGAGAGATTTTTTTTAAAGATATTGAGAAGGGCGCATTACACATCCGCAAGAAACCTAGTTTAAAGCTATTATTTCACCTGAATGGTCGCTCTCTAGCACGCTTTTATTGAGAAATGATTCAAAGTTCAAATACATTACTGTGACAGGGGATTTATCAGGCACATTATGGCCAAGATCCAAACATATTACCAAAGCAGGCAAACACTCTTCGGCAGCTTTTGGGCATTCTGCAGAATGCGGTAGAAGAGCTTTTTGCACCCCCACTACGTACTCACACTGGTTGTATTTCTGGGTCCTATCGACCCACTATTATAGCCATTAGTTGGACATTAATAAACTTATCTTGCCTTCTTATCTCACCTACTGCTGACTGAAAGAAAGCATTCTGCCAGACAACTACAAAATTTTAAACTCCCCAGTTACAGTAGGAGTCTTGAATCTCGAATAATCATCTGGCAAAACATTAGAGAGATTAACATAGCTGATCATCTGGTGCACACTAAATATTAAATAAGATTCAGTCGAAACTGCTTATTGCGAAGAATCATCCGCCGTGCTATTGAAAGTGTGACCTAACATAATAGATCATCCAGGCCACGACGAGTAAGATTCAGTCCAGCCTATCACCGATTCCCAGGAATCATTCTCACGCAGAGCTACTGTGATTTAAGCTAATCTATTACAGCCTCGGGAATCCTGCCGCCCGATATTACAAGACTGTGTTACCATAGCCAGCTAACCGGTCCACAGTTACGAAATTTATTCTAACCTACTGTGAATTCAAGAAATGGGTAAATGTGCCTACGATCTAAGCTAACCTAATATAGCCTGAAGAATAATCCGGCACACTATTACAAAGATTTAGCTCAACATAAGCAACCATTCAGTGCAACGTTCGTAACATATAGCTTAAGTTTCGGCCAATTACAGGAGATAATTCATGCCTTGAACCTGTGAGATTTAAAGACGAAGCCAAAACAGTCTAAGTAATAATTCTGGCACAGTATTAAGGAGATTGAGGACTGTTTTGAGCTGGAAGATAAATTAAACTACCGTTTAGACTGGATTCAATTTGACTCAAATAACTTCCACTAAACTCCAGCGTTCTTTGTCAATGTCATGAAGTACTTCGAGAAATGTTGCTCTAATTTATTCATTCTGCAGAAGAAAAGTCATAGAGAATGTATTTTATCCTGACTTATCAAGCAGTGCAACCGGCCGTTTGTTTAACATAACATGATTAGCCGACATAGTCAAGGAGACTAGGTTATAATAGTCAGCTGTTAAGATTAGCACTATTACTGAAATTTAGCTTTGGCGAAACACGCACCGTCATCACAATTATCAAATTACATTAAGATAAGCTACTTACCGCTATGCATTCTGCAAATCCCTCCCATTCTCCTTTCGCCTAAATGCCAGTTACGGCGATGTTTTCCGCCATTTAAGAAATCCTGTTAAATGACAGATGATACTTCAAGTTCTTGTCCAAGAAAAAACAAGCCAATAAATCTCAAGACTTAGCTCTTTCAGGAGATAAAGTGTAGCTTTATACGTACTGAACTTAGGGAAAAGAATGTGGAATAGACGCGAAAATGCTTCTGCCGCAATAACACATTGTCTATGTCGCCATTTCCAAGACTCTGGTTCACATATTTGTGATGCGAACAGGCATATCGGCCTGTTAACAGAGGAATTGCAATGCAAAACATGGCGTTTTTCTGCCTGCAGAAAATGCCAGCCGAGAGAAGATTTCTTATCATATCCCCGTGAGGTAGAGAGTCTAACAACCAGGCCGGATAATAGCGGATTATTTATGCCAAGCATTTCTCTGCCCCGGTCTCTGTTCTCTTTCTGCTCTGCAGAATTCGTATTCGTTTACATGTATGATACGGTATCCGCATATGCTCAGCTTCTCGTAAAAGGTGAGTGTATAAAGCCAAGCGCGGAACGATGTGCATTCCAAATTCTCGCCCGTCCTCGTTGCTCATTTACAGGTATGAAATTATATATGGTGGGTTTGAACCTAAAACCGCTCGTCAAAGAATGTCTTTTACCATTCATATTGACTGACAATCCTGCTTTTCCATGACTTCACCATTCACATTTACTGACAATCCTGCTTTCTCTCATCTAAAATATTCAAATTTTTATGAAGACATTGAAAAAGTAATATATCTATATATATGTCGCTAAAAATGTGTTTACTTTAATTTAGGTTTTTAAATTTTTTATTTAGTTATTAATTATTATTAAGTGGTTGCTAAAGATTTGAAATATTTTAGAAAATTTTTTATAATATTTATAAATTAAAATTGAATTTTATTAATAATTATGTTTTTTTCTATTTAATTAAACTTATTAATTTAAAAACAAAATTACATATATAAAATTATGATTTGGTAGACATATATTATATTGATGAGTTATATAAAATCATGGTTTGGTAGACATGTAGTATAGATGAGTTATAATCTATTTATAAATTAAAAATATTATAAAGTTAAAATAAATTTTTATAATTAAAAATCTTGTGGTATGTGTTTTTAAATGTATATATGTTTAACTTATATATTAATTATTTTTGTAATTAATAATAATAATAATTTAAATAAAGTTAATTTAGTTACTTTATTGTGTCGAGAGACGCTTTTCACCTCAGTATGATCGAGAGGCTCTTTCCACACCAGTGTGATCGAGATATAATGTTTAACATTTTGAGTAAATCAAATTACATAAAAATAGAATTAAATAAAAATCTTAGTGGTTGGTGCTTTCTCTTTTCTTCCCCCTTTTTATTCTTTATAAATTTTAATTACTATTATTATTATTTTTATTTTTATTTTTATTTTTATTTTATTTTTTACAAATTAAGTAGATATTATATTATGATTTAACTTAGTAAAATTACCTATTAAGTAAAGTAAATAAGAATTTTTGATGATATTCAAATTATATAACATATAATTATTAATGTATTTTAATTATATAACATATTAAATTATATTCAAATTATAAATATTAAATTATATAACATTTAATTTTTTTCATTAAATAAATAATATGAATAAATAAATAATAATACCACACTGGCTCGTGACAAAATTTGTTTTGATGTGATTTTCACCAAAAGATTTACACATAATGTGAACATTTTAACTCGATCAAAATAGAATAAAAAATACAAATAGAAATAGAAATAACCCTATAAAAACAAAATAATAATAAAATTGATGATGATGATGATTAACGTCCACTAAGATCAATGCGCTCTATCAGACATCAAGAAAAAAAAAAGAATATAATTGTGATTTTTCAAAATCTTGTTTCTGTGATCAAAACGAAGAAAAAGAAACACTCCAAGATCGCGATAGTTGGATTGGCTTAATAAGTTAAGAAGATTGGAAGTGTGGCAGATGTTAGTGAATCGAGAGCGGATGTGAGTAAGAGTCTGGCAATCTAAAAAGAAGTTTTTTTCATCTTCCACCTCCTTCGTATCGCAAATATGACAAATGATATCATCCCAAGGAGTCTTGGCTGTAGACCACCGTCCGGTTTCACTTCGAAGTTCGTGAGAATTAGTTCTTATCCTAGCGATGTTCAATTTTTTCTTTTCTTAGTATTGGTCAACACAGAGAGATAATTATGGTTATCAAGGGTGGGGTTGATCACCTCCTTATAGTATTTGAGATTCATTTTACCCTCCAGCTCCTTATCATCCCACAACTTGTCCTTAAAATTAGAGGTAATAGTATCTTTGACACTATCATTGCTTCCCATGATGATCTCCTCCTTAATTTTCCAATAGTTGAGCCAAGACTAGGCATCCTTATGCCATCTGCGCTTGAGGCGAAGTTGGGGGTTTTGACTAAAGTTATAAGCAATTTTTGGGAGCCTCTTGGATTCCATGTTGTAAAGCTTCTTATACATCAGATATCCAAACATAGTCGTACTTTCAATGGGGGATAGGTTAGCTTCAATCAAGAGGATAGGATAGGGAGTATTTCCCTCGATCTTTAGGTTGTAGGTTATGAATTGCTTTTGAATCATCTCAGTATTTCTCCACGACTCTCTGGATATACTACAACCCATGGTATTGACCCATGGTATTCATGTGGAATGTAACCTATTTAAAGGGGGAAATTAAACCAGCGTAGATCCATCTTAACTTCGGATCTACCAAGCGCCTAGAGGGATCAAATCTCTTGATATGCAAACCTCTTTTAGAGTGAAGAAGAAAAAATAAAAAGAAAAAATAAAAAAATCTCTCTCGACCCTTGGTAGATCCTAAATTAAGTTGGATTTAGGCTCATTTAGGCGCTCTTCAACCTAGTATAGTAGAGACATTGTAACGTTTAACATCTTGCGTCACAATAAAAGGAAACAAAATTAAAACTAAAATTAAATTAAAATATTTTTTCTCGTGATATTTTTAACCCATGGTATTCTTATTTAATGTAGACTATTCTCCATGGTATTCTTAACCCTCATGGTATTTCTCTCTTATGTTTAAAGGCTAATAATTAAACCAACTTAGATCTATCTTAATCTGTAAGTGTTGAGAAGGATCAAATCTCTTTTCACTCTGAAAAAAGGTTTGCACCTCAAGAGATTTGATCCTTTTATGTACTTGGTAGATCTCAATGTTTAATGATTGTTGAGGTTTACTAGCCATTTAATTATATAATTATATTAGTATACAAATTTATCTTTTATCTTTGAAAACAAATATTTTTATTTATATATTTATTTTTAATAAATTAATATATAATATTATTTTTCATATTATTTATATTTAATATATTTATTGTATTAAATTATAAGTATATATATAACTTGAGTGGACCTAATGGTTAAGAGCATGTGTTTCCTCCTAAAAAGTCACAAGTTAGTCAAATCTTTAGTAGGTCCTTTGTCTCACAAACAAAAAATTCTCTCTTATACACCAATTTAATGTCTTTGTAACCTTAAAATTAAATTATTATTATTATTAATTACTCTTAATACATAATAACAAAATTCATTAATATAAACAAATATAAAATTATTTGATAATAATCACACAACTTTAAGTTATACTTAATGATATCATAATCAAATGATTAATCACACACAACTCTTAAATTCTAAATGATGAGATGGAAAAATCATTAAAATAGGTTTTCGCAAAAGTTATATTAGAAGAGGATTCCAAATTATTCATATACTTTAAGATATACTTATTGAGATCCTAATCAAGTGATTAATCACACACAACTCTTAAATTCTAAATGATGGGATGGAAAAATCATTAAAATAGGTTTTCACAAAGATTATATTAAAAGAGGATTCCAAATTATTCCTTCGATTTTTCAATGGCAAAAGTTCATAGTGAGTGGACTGGTTTATTTTTGTTAATAATATCGAAAACATCGTCGTTAAACAGGTAAAATAAACGTGAAACCGTTGGTGAGAAAAACTTCATAACATAATAATATTTTTATGGATATATTTAATGGTTAGGTTTTTAGGTTAATACTAGATAATGATATATCTATATTATTTATTTAATAAGATCGATTAGTTTTTTTTTATTTTGTTCTCAAGATGAATTATATTAGTTGGTTTGAAATATCTACCAAAAACTAATCCAAAAAAACATTTATTTTCTTGAGAAATTATATAATTAGAAATATGTCATAGTGAAAATCTAACTTGATATTTTTGGCAAATTTCTCTTAAAAATGTTTATATCGAACTTTGGGCTCAAATTTGAGGTGGGCTCAAATTATTCATTATTTTGTTCTCCTCGTCTATTCAAAGAATACATTTTTGAGTTGGTAGATTGTACATTCATTAATATGTGCTAAATCTTTACTAAATCCATTTGAGGTGGTCTCAAATTATTTATTATTTTATTTTATTTGTTTATTCAAAAAATACATTTTTGAGTGGGTAGATTTTACATTAATCTAATATAGGCTAAATCTTAACTAAATCCCCATGGGTTAAATCTTAACTAAATCCTCTCTTAACAGTGGTTTTTTTGCATTTTGAAGTGATTTTTCTGATTTTTCTTTAATTAAAATTTTAAAATTGCAATCTCATTACATTGATGTTGTGATTTCATTTACTTATAATTATAGTTCAAGGGATTTTGGAGCTATATAAATCAATTCAAAATATAAAAAAATATAATTAAAAAAAAAACAAATATATATATATATATAATATTGTCAAATTTCAATTTAAGTAAACAATTTGTTAGAATTTAATTAGCATTTTGATAGTGAAATTAATTTTGGTCTCCTATCACCTTTTTATTCTCGAGGTTTTTTCTTCCTCTCACCATTCAACTTACTTTGCTTTCGCCACCCATTTCGAATTGTTTTTGAGGTCTTTTAGGTTTTATGTTTTTCTTATGTATAAAAAGTCCCCTCGCTTTCTACCCATTATAATGGAAGATGCAAATTGTTGGAGAAGACTCTAAGGAGGTGGTATTTTTATTTATAAAAAATAGAAATTCCAGTATGGTTTTGATAAAATTTGGTGGATTTTTTTGGAAAATTAGGCTATAGTTGTTAAGTTTTAGGATTTTGAATGTTCTAGGGGTTTTCGATGGCTTTGAATCCACCATTAAAAAAAACACACACACTCTCGCAGTGGAATTTTTTTGAAAAACAAAAAAAAAATGATCATCCAAACAAAATTGTCAACTCAATAGACCACACCAATTCTATCTACTCAAATTATAATGAGCGATTATGGATCTAAGGTTTTGGATTATGAAGTCTGATGTAAGATTATTAGTTATTATTAAACTTTTGTATTGTTTTATATCCAAGTCTTTGATATTTTAAAAGACATTTAGAAACAAACATTTGCTTAGTTTAATTATACACTGTGAAAATAAATGATATTAAATGGTATTTAATAGAATGTGAAAAAACAAAAAATCATTTTCATTTTAAAATAATATTAAAAATAAAGATATTAATGTTTTCATATAAGGAACTTATATAAGGTATTACGGAATTAATTCATTATTATTTGATGAATTTTATATTAAATTAGAGAAGAGTTGAGAGAGTGGGGGTCAAGGCGGATGGAACCCTAACTACCTTGGCCATCGGGTTTACTTCTTTTCGTTCTTGAGGCCAAGGGCTTCTTCATATGTCATTGTTGGAGTTGTTGTGTATTCGCGGATGCTCTTTCCTCAGTGTGTTGTTATGCGTGGTCGTGTATATTTGTCGGGGTTCCTGTAAGGGTTTTTACACGTCGTCATCTAGTCTTTTATCATCATCGTTGGAGCCCTACATTGTTTTTGCCTTCATCGTTCACATATTGGGGTCATCATTGGTTTCTGCTTGGACCTTGTGGCCGCTTTCTTATTTTGTTGGGGGGTTTCGGCCCTGATGTAAGGTTATTTTGTGAACCTCTTATGTTTGGGGAACTATTCTTGGAGCTTTGTGTTCATTTTTTTGTAGACCTTAAAGTCATAACTAAATGTGTTTCATACAACATTTACAAAATGTAATTTTGGTTTCAGTGATAAAATCACAGGTTTTTTCAAAGGAAAAAAATGATAAAGTTTATATATGTGTGTGTGGGGTGTTATTAGTAATAATTTGAATTTATAATAGTTAAACATCAAATTGATATGTAAAACCTCTTTATTTGAGATAATGGATTTTCTCTACCCGAATTATTAAATTTCACAAAAATATACATACTTAATATTCACATATTAATTTAAAACATTTACAAAAACCTTAAAAGCATAGTCTAACAATTAGCCTTTTTTGTCTTATTCACCAAAGTTTTTGACAATATGATTTTGGGCGAAATTATGATTTTTTGTGATTTAAAATGTGTTGTTAAACAACACCTTGAAAAACCATTGAAACACTCAAACATTACAAGTTACACAACACCAACTTATAATTTTAAAAAATCCCTACTAAATTTTAGAGAAAATTAACCAAAAAATAATTAAAAAATAATAATTAAATTACACTTATCCTAAATCAAACTTCAATTTATATTTTATTCATTTACATTATTATTTAAATAAATAAATAAATAATAAAAATAATATATTAATAATTATTATAAACATTAGGCAGAAAATAATAATTAAATTGCACTTATCCTAAATCAAACTTCAATTTATATTTTATTCATTTACATTATTATTTAAATAAATAAATAAATAATAAAAATAATATATTAATAATTATTATAAACATTAGGCAGAAAATAATAATTAAATTGCACTTATCCTAAATCAAACTTCAATTTATATTTTATTCATTTACATTATTATTTAAATAAATAAATAAATAATAAAAATAATATATTAATAATTATTATAAACATTAGGCAGAAAATAATAATTAAATTGCACTTATCCTAAATCAAACTTCAATTTATATTTTATTCATTTACATTATTATTTAAATAAATAAATAAATAATAAAAATAATATATTAATAATTATTATAAACATTACGCAGAAACACATGATGAGTATAAGATGCATGTTCCCCCATAAGTGCATTATGATAAGATCATGTCATATTTGTGACCTCTCCATAAGTCATTACTAGATCTAATTCTTCCTTAAAAGACTAGAAAGCGAATGAGAATCTTATCTTTAGATTTGATATATAAAGTGCACTTGTAATGTACTTTTTGGTCATATACACTTATCCTAAATCAAACTTCAATTTATATTTTATTCATTTACATTATTATTTAAATAAATAAATAAATAATAAAAATAATATATTAATAATTATTCTAAACATTAGGCAGAAACACATGATGAGTATAAGATGCATGTTTCCCCATAAGTGCATTATGATAAGATCATGTCATATTTGTGACCTCTCCATAAATCATTACTAGATCTAATTCTTCCTTAAAAGACTAGAAAGCGAATAAAGCGAATGAGAATCTTATCTTTAAATTTGATATATAAAGTGCACTTGTAATGTACTTTTTGGTCACTTATCCTAAATCAAACTTCAATTTATATTTTATTCATTTACATTATTATTTAAATAAATAAATAAATAATAAAAATAATATATTAATAATTATTATAAACATTAGGCAGAAACACATGATGAGTATAAGATGCATGTTCCCCCATAAGTGCATTATGATAAGATCATGTCATATTTGTGACCTCTCCATAAATCATTACTAGATCTAATTCTTCCTTAAAAGACTAGAAATAATAAAGTTTTTAAATATAATCTTATCTTTAGATTTGATATATAAAGTGCACTTGTAATGTACTTTTTGGTCGTATACACTTATCCTAAATCAAACTTCAATTTATATTTTATTCATTTACATTATTATTTAAATAAATAAATAATAAAAATAATATATTAATAATTATTCTAAACATTAGGCAAAAACACATGATGAGTATAAGATGCATGTTCCCCCATAAGTGCATTATGATAAGATCATGTCATATTTGTGACCTCTCCATAAATCATTACTAGATCTAATTCTTCCTTAAAAGACTAGAAAGCAAATAAAGCGAATGAGAATCTTATCTTTAGATTTGATATATAAAGTGCACTTGTAATGTACTTTTTGGTCGTATACACTTATCCTAAATCAAACTTCAATTTATATTTTATTCATTTACATTATTATTTAAATAAATAAATAAATAATAAAAATAATATATTAATAATTATTCTAAACATTAGGCAGAAACACATGATGAGTATAAGATGCATGTTCCCCCATAAGTGCATTATGATAAGATCATGTCATATTTGTGACCTCTCCATAAATCATTACTAGATCTAATTCTTCCTTAAAAGACTAGAAAGAGAATAAAGCGAATGAGAATCTTATCTTTAGATTTGATATATAAAGGGAGTTGTCTACCGAGGCCGCGTTTTGGCCCGGACGGCAGAAATCCGCCGGAATCCGGTCAACTAAATTTGCAAAAATCAGGTAGTTGCAGTGCTTGGAATCCATTTTTGATAGTGGAAATGGATTCAGCGCTATCAAAAACCCCTGGGGCACTCAAAATACTAATGTTTAACAACTATAAACAAGTTTCTGGGCAAATCTTTGCCGGATTTTCTGAAAATCGTTCCCGGATTTTGGGTCAAAACGCGGCCTCTTTAGACTACGCTTATATAAAGTGCACTTGTAATGTACTTTTTGGTCGTATTTTGGAGAGAGGAATTAGTACACCACCAACGAATAAGTGACGACTATATCTGGGGAGATATTTAACAATTTTGAACGATATAATAATGCACCGTGTTTTATCAACCAACCCTCTAAATCAAAGCATATATTAAAAAATAGGAAATTAGGGGAAAAAAAAGAAAGAACATGTGAAGTAATATTATTAGCATTTGCATCAAAAGGGTGTAAAGACATGTCGATAGAAGTGTAGATGAATGTAAAGCGACACAGAAGTAGCACTACAGGAAAGAAAGATGTGGACGAGGAAGGAATGAGGAATCAAGAGGGTAAAGTATTGGTAAAGTAGAGATTTGCAAGGGGGTAAAAGTGCATTGTAGAAATTGCAATATATTAGTTTTTTATCACTCCATCATCACAATTTTGATGACAAGATTCCAAGTTTATGTTTTTAATTGTTTTAATTGATAAAAGTAAGTTTGACATAAATCATCAGTAAAATGGAATTTGATGAGAAAATTACGTATCAGATGGTGATAGACAAATTGTCTATGATAAGGTGATTTGCCTATTCAAAACAGCTAAAAAAATGTTGCTGCCCATATTCCTTTTATGATAAAATAAACCAAAAGAATATTAGAGTTGCAAAAAAATTCAAATTTAACATATGCTTCAAATTTGAAATTCCAGCCCAAATAATCCTCACACAAATTTTAAAAAAATTATAAATATAATATTTTGATGCCCAAGGATTATAGAACATAAACCATTGAACTGACTAATTACTAATTAGTCACTAAGGAGCATTTTGAGAAAGGGCTTGTTTACCCCCCGTTTCGAAGTTTCAGGAAAATATCCGCTCATATTGCAGCAAGAGTTGCAGAAAAAACATATGAACTTGGTATGCATCACTTGTCACTTACTCTAGTTAGTTGGAATTAAAATGCTAAAAGAATGTGAACTTAAATACTAATTGAATTGGTAGTTAGGTTGTCATATTGTTTTTCATTAGTTGGATTTTAGTGATTAGTTCATCCCATTCCCCTTTTAGAAAAGCGATTTGTGAGATAGAAGTTAGTCATAATTATTAGTCATGGAAGGATTTCATTATTATGTAAGGAGATATATTCCAGCTGATTGGCCATGTATGGAGAAATTTAGTGAATTGTTTGGCTGAGTTTGCTACAGGCTAGATTTGTGGCTTAAAAATTGCAAAAAGCTTTGCCTGATTGTGAATTGAATTTCTGTACCAATCAACATTTATAGTCTTCTTTCAAATTCTATCTAATTCATAATAGTTATTAGGTACTAATTATCTGAAATGCGGATGGCAGAAAAACCATGTAATTCTCGCACTATTTCTAAATAAGCCAAATGTGGTGCCCAATAACTCGGTTTTCATTAATGCGGTTATTTCTAAGTTAAGTGCTTGTTGTGAAGGTGGTGCCTTGTCGCTCATTCTTCATTCCCACAGTTTTGTGTTTCACTAATGTTTATTTTATAACAAGCCACTTGTGACTGCGGTGCAAATGTAAATGCAAAAACCAGCTACCCAATGGGCCTAAGAATGTGATGCTTTCATCACCACTACTACGTGGATTGTCAGTAAGGACAAGCAGAGGGTATAAAAGATGATATGGACCAGTGAAAGGTCACATTTTTCTATGCATTCGCGTAGATGTAGTGGTGGTCACCACGCTTCAGAAAAACATGGTTTGGAGTATGGAAATTTTTCACTAACACTGCCACATGTGAACCCTATAAGGTTTTAAGGTTCAAGGAGTTTTTTATGCGCCTTGGAAAGGAGAGACATTTTGTGTTCAAAATTCAAATCATGGTACTTTACAATTCTACTTATTTTAATGACCAAGGACCACGTGAACATAAAACCTAATAAGCTGCAACGATGGATAAATTTTTGGAATGAAAATTCCCATTAAAATAATCACAATCCAATTCCCAGAAACAACACATAGCGCTGGATATATCAAGTTCCCCAGAATGAGAAAAAAGTCAAGATTTTGGTCCTGGATAAAAAATACGATAAGTTGGTGCTCGCTCTTACCTGAAAACTAACAGCTTCGCCAGTCACAACCCCTTTCCTCAACTTCCCTAGGCTTGGCATCTCAAAAGAAATTTGGAAAGGTCCAACTTCCTCAGCAACAACAACATCAACATTTTGGCTATCGGTGGCAATATCAACTAACCTATAAGCCTTGTGAGTGTGTGTATTTATACCTTGTGTGCTTATCAACTTCTTGGTCTTTAGTTCTAACTTGGTTCTCTTCTTAGTTCCATTCTCGGGTCTTTGTGCATTGTCAAGAAGCAGGGCGTGATCATCATTTTGACAGGATTGAATATAAAATAAAATAAAAATAAAATTATATTTATAAGACCTGACTTGAGCACAGAGGGCTTTAAGGGAATCCAAGCAACATTGTTCCTCTGCTTCATCTATAGCAACTTTTTCCGCGACCTTCTGCGCCTTCTGAAAGAGCTCCACAGTCCACTAAATCCTTTTCCATGACCCATTGCTCTACTGCTGCTGCTATTACCTAACCCTAACCTTTGACCTACCTCAATATGAACATCAATAGAGAGTGCCAAAACACACCAATTTATGTTGCTATTGCTTGAAGCAAATTCTTCAAAGAAGGTGAAATTGTCCACAATTTGCTATTACATGGATAAATTGTCTCAACAGAAGAAACAATCTCCATCCTTGCAGTTTGACAGCAAGTAAGTGCATAATTTGGCAATTTGGCAATTTGTATAATTTGGCAATTTGCCTTAGAAATCTAAACAATACCTTTGCGATTGATGCCGAAAGCTGCGCGATTAAAATGAGCTGGTTGTCCATAAATTTTGTGAGTTCTAACCTCCAAAAAAAAAACTCAAAATCCCATCTCAAAAAAAGCAAGTGGACAAAATAAGCATATCATTTTCGTGGTTAGTTTAGACAGTGAAACGCTTCGAATCTTTCCATTGCAATTAGGAGGAGATGATGCCTTAGCACTTGTGGTGACAACTTTTGTAATGGGCAGGGCTGATGATGTCACCTCACGAGCTTTCTTCAAGAATGTTGTTTATACAAGAAATACAGTGAATCAAAAAGGCAAAAAAAAACAATGATACAGCAAGGAAACCCCTACCTTAACATTTACCTTTCCATCGCGCAGGTATCAGGTGGTTTACCTGCTTTTCTTTTTCTTCAAATTGTAATATGCTTGATTCACGGAACCAAATTTCAACAGGGGTGGTGGCACAGTTGGTTAGCGCGTAACCTCCCTCTTTGTCTTTACTAACTCTATCTTCCCCAATATCCCCATATTTATCTCTAATAACTTTTTCCCCACCTTCATCGCTTCCATAATGGATACAAAATGTTACTAAGCTTAATGGATACAAAATGTTACTGTAAAATTCGGTTGCTCGCAAGAACCGTACAGTGAGCTTTCACAATACCATAACCCTTCTTGAAGAAAATAACTGTGGATATCTAATATTCACTTCATATTTTGAGGCATTGCAACATTTTAACAAACAAAGCAGCGGAAAGACCACCATAGACATATAGGGCAGAGAAAAGATAGAGACAGACACTAGTGTCATCTTACTTCTGGATCTCATCGAACTTTTAACATGAATCACAACTGTCCACCATACTTAAAACTGTCAAAGACTTGAAAATGATGAGAACCCATACCTGAAGAGTAACAAAGTTGTCAAGATGAGATGGGATGAAGAATGATGCATAGGTCTGATCAAATGCGAAAACCTTGATACAGACTGCTAATAGCACATACACTACCTGAAACAAAATCAATTGGAACAGATAAGAATATAATATCATATAGACAGAATAAAGTGATCGCATCAAAATTACATGAATTCGAGCGGATAAGAAATTCACAAGTAATTTCAATGAGACAAAATATTAAGACACAATAAAATGAGTGGCAGAGAAACACACTAAATTTAACCGATACCAAGCAAATTCCAAGAATGATACTAGATTTCCCAACAGTAAAAATATACATTGTCAGACAAATTATTCAGTTATTGCAGTCAATTTCGAAATCAAAACTTTCGTTTACCCCTAAATCTCAGTCAATTTCCAGTAAATCGAAAGTATCAACCTGAAGGTGAATAGATCGTTAAAATTTCTCAGACTCGCCTAAATCCCCCTTCTTCTCGACCAATGCTTGCTCCCATGGTGAGACACCTACAAATGGGTCACTTTTCCTAACCCTAGTTTTATGCTCTGCCCATGTGACTCGACCCCTTGACGTCTATCCACGGTCTTCTTGGAGGACACCTAGTCGTCGACCTGGTCGGCAGAGGGAGGAGCAACATGAGCGAATTTCGGTTGCTCGCAAGAACCGTATAGTGAGCTTTCACAATACCATAACCCTTCTTGAAGAAAATAACTATGGATATCTAATATTCACTTCATATTTTGAGGCGTTGCAACATTTTAACAAACAAAGCAGCTGAAAGACCATTGTAGACATATAGGCCAGAGAAAAGACAGAGACAGACACTAGTGTCATCTTACTTCTGGATCTCATCGAACTTTTAACATGAATCACAACTGTCCACCATACTTAAAACTGTCAAAGACTTGAAAATGATGAGAACCCATACCTGAAGAGTAACAAAGTTTTCAATATGAGATGGGATGAAGAATGATGCACAAGTCTGATCAGATGCGAAAACCTTGATACAGACTGCTAATAGCACATACACTACCTGAAACAAAATCAATTGGAACAGATAAGAATTTAATATCATATAGACAAAATGAAGTGACGACATCAAAATTACATGAATTCGAGTGGATAAGAAATTCACAAGTAATTTCAATGAGACAAAATATTAAGACACAATAAAATGAGTGGCAGAGAAACACAATAAATATAACCGATACCAAGAAAATTCCAAGAATGATACTAGATTTCCCAACAATAAAAATATACTTTGTCAGACAAATTATTCAGTTATTGCAGTGAATTTCGAAATCAAAACTTTCGTTTACCCCTAAATCTCGGTCAATTTCCAGTAAATCGAAAGTATCGACCTGAAGGTGAACAGATCGTTAAACTTTCTCAGACTCGCCTAAATCCCCCTTCTTCTCGACCAGTGTTTGATCCCATGGTGAGACACCTGCAAATGGGTCACTTTTCCTAACCCTAGTTTTATGCTCTGCCCATGTGACTCGACCCCTTGACATCTGTCCACGGTCTTCTTGGAGGACACCTAGTTGTCGACTTGGTCAGCATGAGAGGGAGGAGCAAGAGGAGTGAATTCTCTTTGCTCTATGAACTTCCTATCTCAAATGCCTCCTTTGACTGCTACTCCTGGATCTCGATCGTGGGACGTGTTAGATGCATTTCCTTTTGATGATGAGAAAATGGTGGTGTCCGGAAGAGGGCGGGATCGACGCCCGTGGAAATCTTTGAAATAGTGACTCTTCTTCTTCCTCTGTTTGTTAACGTTGGCTGCCACGCTGCTGCCTCTCGTGCTACTCTCTCTTTATGTTTGGCCTCTTCGCGTTCGGCTTCTTCCGCCCAAGTTTCAATCCATCCATTGTTTTTTTGTCGTCGCCATTGTTGTCTGAAATGAAATCAAGAGTAAACCCAATTTGAAGTTAAAGAATGTGATGCAGATACTACGAGTGACGAGAATTTGGTGTTAAGAGAGTTTAATGCAGACTGAGATGATAATTTGGCGGCAGAGAATTAACTCAGGTGAAGTGACTGGTGACACTGTTCAGATTTTGGGACAGCTGTTGAGAACGACGAATCTCAACAGTGTCCCAAACAAAAACCCCATAATAAAATGCCTATCGGCATAATTATAGATGTATCTTAAGCATGGATTTAACATGATTCAAGAGGGATCTAATTTTTTTCTATGCAAACATTTTTTTGAGTGTAAAATTTGAAAAAAAAAGTGTATTCTTTTCATCTATTGATAGATTCCAATGAATATGTAGTGGCTCTCTCTCTCTCTATATATATATATATATATATATATATATATATATATAGTCAATCAAACTTCCTTCATTAATTCATCAAAATACTCTCTCTCTCTCTCTCTCTCTCTCTATATATATATATATATATATATATATATATATATATATATATATATAGTCAATCAAACTTCCTTCATTAATTCATCAAAGAGCCTCTCTCTCTCTCTCTCTCTATATATATATATATATATAGTCAATCAAACTTCCTTCATTAATTCATCAAAAAAGTACATGTGATTTTCAAAGGACTCCCTACTCTCTCAACCTCACTTTGACCAGATTTGTTGGCCAGGAGAGACAGACAAAAACTAGAACCAAAATGCCAAAAACTACAACATAACCATGACCTAGATACACCTAAACACCAAAAGACATTTAGAATACATACTTTACTAGTTTGCATTAAAAATTATGAGGTTGAGTTGGGGGTTTCCCAGCTTACTGGCCCCTTGTGTGCATGAAACTCTAGATGTTCCATCTACCCTTCCAATTAATCTAGCCTCTTCATGATGCGGCACTGACCTCTGCGGATGGAGTTGAATCTGTCAAGCATAACCCATTGATTGTGTCGAAGAATGTTCATGAAGGTTATAAATTTGTTCTTGTCATCATGTCGTTGTTGTTACATCTCAGTCAAGCTCACTACTACACCATGAATTTATCTGGCAATGGACTCTAGCGACAGTGGTTCTTGCATAGGTTCGTGAGCAGGGACATTTTCTCGAGCTAAATCTCCATCTGAAATCACCTTCGGACCCCCTTCCTCGGCCACACCCTCCCTTATTTCTTGACCTGCCCTTTCTCCACGTAGTGCCCCTCCACATTTGGCACGCCCCTGTTGTCGGAGCATGACTCCAACAACGAGCCTAATGCACAATTCATGCCACATCCGCCCCACACATTCATTGCTATCGAGAACTAGAACCCCACTTGAAGAGCATAGCTATCCCCTTTTATTGATTAACAAAGGACAAACTCGTTCCAAGTAAGGCTCTACTCAAGGCCACCAGCACTCCAAAATTTCTAGAGCCAACACCACAAAAGGATTGTAACCTAGACACCCCCTCCCTCTTGGCGAGACCCGAAACAACTCCTGCTACTTACTCCAATCAATTACCTCTAGCGCTATGCAACATAAGCAGATTGCAGACTCTCTCACACAATTCCCTACACTTATCAGAGAAACAACCCACACAAATAAGACAAACAACTAGAAAACACAGGTGACAGAACATGCCTCTTTATCAATAGAACACTTAGAAATGAAATTGGCATCATCGTTAGTTACCCAAATTGCAGCAACACCTGAGCTAGGGCAGAACGTTGTTGACTTTACGCCCTACTACGTCCCCTGGCTCCATGCTACATCTGGCCACCCTCTCTCACTAGGATCCCAAACCCACACATTCCTTTTTCTGCCCAAGTCTCTCTCACCTTCACTCCCCTTTGCATAAACCACAATGTGAACAGTGCACCAGAGAACAAGCATGCACAAGTGATTTTCATATGCATACTCGACATACACCTCGCCCCCTCCAACTCCCATAACCTGCTAGAATGATTGTCGAAAACCTTGCTCAACGTTCAATTTAACCCTCCTTAGCTTCTTGAAAGGTCCAAGCACCTAGCTCCCTACACTCCACTTGTCTCATCATTTTGTGTGAGAGTACTTCTTGGAAAGCATACCTCCCTGCTTCCTAAATTTAATATTCCCTATTCTAACACCCCCATCATATATATATATATATATATATATATATATATTACAGTATTTTTGGATGTTATATAGAGTACATGACTTAAACTTGTAAGTCCAAAAAAGTTTGTTTTATTTTCACGAAAATACATATACCTAAAAAGGATTAGATTGTAAAACATTGAGACTATTTCAAACGTTTTAACCATAAAGACTTATTTTTCTCAATTTCTTTATATGATATATACACAATATTTTTAAAATAACATATAATATATACATATTTGACATTAAAATATTTTACATAACACGTGTATTGAGACAATTTATTTGCACACACTAAAATGGTTTTTTTGTTACTAATATATTTTTAAGTATACATCAATATTAGTCCATATGAAAATATTTTATTGATAACCCACATTGATTTGTTTTTGTTATTATGAATATTTGTTAAATGTCACATATTAATTTTATATCGAGAATTGAATTTAATCACGTGTTAAGATATTTTTGAAAAGTATAAGGTTTAAAGATCTTATTGACACTTTTTTTTTACTTCTAATTATTTTACACAAAATTATATTGTGTCATATGGACAACTAACTAAACATCCATAACATATTCATTTTTATTTTTTATATTGCTTTTCTATTAGAGAATATTTTAGTTTTATTTTAAGAGGGACATGTGTCAACTCCATGTTGAGCACGAATGGAATTACACATCGTCCTCATACTGGGATATAGAATGAGCCTCTCGACTCAATGAGTTGTTAAATTATTAGATATGTTATTAAGCAAATTGTATCTAGAAGGGGTAATATATGTACACCTTCATAAATTTTAATAGTCAAATTGTTATGCAAAGAAGATCCTTTTTCTCATAAACAAAGGGTCTTATACACCAATTTGATGTTTGGCTAGGTCGTGACCATAAAATTAGATGATGATAATGATAATTATCATCACTATTATTATTAAATTATGTTCATCTTCACCTTTTGTTTGGAAATTGCATAATTTGTATTCAATGGATACCTAAGGAGTGATGCGTAATTAGGTGTAGCAACAAAGCCTAATGATTTTAACATTTTTCTAAAATTATCTTGAAGTTGCATGCGTTTGTGAATTGATATTTGTTGTTGATATTGACTATAGGGTTTGCATTCCAAGGAAGAGCAATGAAATGGAAAAAAGATGATGATGAATGCTCTTTTCTGGGTAATGGATTACCACCTACAACAAATATGTATCCATTATTAAGAACTTGAAATTTTATTACACTTTTTAAGAGCTCCACGAGAGATTTTATAGTGTGTTCTTGGTTTGGGGGAGCATACTAGGTTATAACAATGAGATGTTATTCCCCTATATCTGAGGTTCAAAAGAATCTAACAAGCATTCATTTCATGTCTTAGGGAAATCAAATAACGTGGTAAGCATTCATGCTCTAGCATTTACTTAGAGATTTTCTTCATCAGTTACCAAGCACACAAAGCAAGAAGGCACAAACACCTAGAACAAAAATAGATTTTCCCAATTTATAGATCCTTCTCACAAGAGGCCAATAGCCCCACCTTAGTTGAGTACATTTAAAGGGGTAGTAGCTTATGTAAGTTGTGCAATGTGATTGCCTTGATAAGATTTACCCTATTCCAAATAGGTCCAAGGGTTATGCATTATAACTCACATCCAAGGTAGATAAATTAAGGTTCAACTAATGGCAAGTGAATAATTCATTAAAGTGTAGTATATATTTAATAAGAGAACCTAATAGCTAAAAAATGATTATGCTATTTCTTAATAATAGCAAATCATCTTTCTTTCTTTTTTCCATAGAAAAAATGCATATATTTTATTTATAGAAATAAAATACATATGTAGTAAATGCCTCAACGTTCAAAAGGGCCCCATGGCCTCAAAAAAGTTATAGTTTGTTGTACTCAAACCGCAAGAACATTATATAAAAAAGATTGAACCTCAAAGTATGATCCAAAAAGAGAACAAATCCAGTAGAAGGTGTGCATAAATATGAGATTTTTTGTTGAGTATACTACCCAATAGAATGAACATGATCTATATTAAGCGTGGATATTAGAAATGTTGCTAGTCAAAATGTTAAAGATAAAATTGCCATAAAAAGTAGAAGTTGACAGTCTTTTCATAGGAAAAAACCATCAAAATATAGTAATATTAAAATAAAAAGGTCAATATTGTAATCCAAAACGATCCCCTATTCCAAAGTGAGTAGTTTCATGCAAAAAAAAGAACAACAATTGAGAATATTTGTTGATCGCCCAATATGAAAGAATAAGAATGTTGCTAATCCTGAAAGACTGAATATGTTGATAAATCGATTGTTGAGGACCAAACAAATATGACAGGGGAAAGTATTAGAGAGGAGCAAGCCAAATGAAATAGTCTAGAACCTGTTGCAACCCCATTGAATCTAATATTCAAAAGAGATTGATGTTAAGATTATGATTTCCTTGAAAAATCCATCATAAATATAATAATCGCAAGTAAGATATATTGAAGGAAAGCCAATTAATATATGCTTCATAAGATGAGATAAGCTAGTAGTTTTGGGGTTGTGGATGAAAATTTTTCTACAAATTATGCCCATGGGAATAACTAGTGGATCTTGATGATGCCCTCATGGTTTTCAAGAATTTCCAACTGCCCTTTATCTAATGACAATCCTCTCTTTGAAATTTGGTCGATTGATTGCTTTTGTTCCATGTAAATATGTGTTAAGGATACACAACAAAAGGATTTGACTTTATGAATGATATTTTGATAAAGAAGAACCAGGGTGTAGTTATTTAACTTGTAGGATCCTTGCATCCATTGGAAGACAACCAAGGAGTCTCCGTAAATATGAATCTCACTAAGGTGAAGATAATAAGCAATCTGCAGGAGCAATTTTAGAGCAAAAATTTGTGCATAATTGTTTGAAGCATGTCCAATGTTACATGGGAAAGTGAAGAAATAAGAGTCAGACAAATAGATGGTTCCTCCCGAGCCTCCTCTAACAAGAGTTTTTTGAGATTTCCCATCAGAGAAAGACCATGGTTTTTCTTTGATGATTTCTACATCATTTCTATTCCAGATTTAAGTAAAGTTAGGAGATTTCAGAATATATGATAATAAATCCATACTATTGACAACCTTTCTATGAAAGGATTGTCCTTAATTGTTAAAAATGGAACTATTTATTTCCAACCAGATTCCCCAGCAGACAATCAGAGGGAAAGCTTGAATTTTTGTAGCAGGTTTCCTCTTCAACCATTTTTTTAGACACATATCCATTGAGGCCCCATTCTATTTATGTTTGTTACTAATAAAATTCTAAACTTCAATCCAAAATTATATAGTAAAAGGAAAGTTGATGAAAATATGTCGGATGTCCTCAACATTTTCCATACAGGATGGGCATCTACTAGGCCTAGAGAAGTATCTTTTCTATAAGTTATCCCACGCCATCGCTTTGTTTGTAAAGAGTGGCCACATACATATTTTTGTTTTGGGCAAACGATTTTGTTTCCAAATACTTTTTGCCCACTAGGGAGGATGGTAGGCCTGAGGTTGATGGGTAAGTGACAGATAACCAAATTTGGGATTGTAGCTACATGAGGGGGGATTTGACCAAACCATAGTGTCTTCAAAATTAGAGAGAAATACTAGATTATGATAGAAAGAGTCAATGTACCTATTCCATTCTACAATTAGATCCCCTTCTAATAACAAGTCAACAAACAACTTCTAAGTTATGAGCAAATGTTTCCACACGAATGATATGGAAGTTGGAAATCACTTGGGAGTATGAATCCAATCCATAAAATAAGAAGGGCATATATATTTTTTTGCTATGACTTGTTCCCATATCCTTGTACCCTCAATTAACTTCCAGATCCCCTTAGCAACATGCGCATTAGAGAACTAAATGATATTTTGTAAACCCCAACTTCCTTGTTGCTTGGAGATGGCTATGGAAGACCATGATGTAAGTGTAAGAGGGCGACAATACATGTAACCTTCCCATAAATATCTTAAATATTTTTTATTTTATTTTATTTTGTGTAATATGACTGGAATAACACAAACAAGTGAGGCCTAGTAAATAGGGATTGCCTCAACTATCGCCTTGCAGAGAATCAACCTACCAGCTCTGGAAATTCATATGTTGCACTAGTACTTAATTCAGACTTCAATCTTTATGATGAGCCAATCTCGTTTTTGGTTTTCTATAGCCATTAGGTTGTATATAGAACCCTAGATACTTGATAGGATCTCTTGAATTATGTGGGGGGACAAAGAAGATCCTAGAGACATAAATGATGTCGTCTTGGCTTAGGGAATTCTCGATTAAGTAGGAATTTACATGGTTGATTATCATACCAATGGCCAGTGACAATAAATCAAAGATATTATTCATAGTTTGGAGACAACCAACGTCCATTGCAAGAAAGAGAATGATATCATCCACACAAATATCTGAGATAAAACAATCCAAAGAGATCTCAATACCTTTAATGAAGTGACGATTTTTTGCATCAATGATGGTCTGATTGAGGGCTTCAACCACGAGAAAAAAAATAAGGGGGGACATGGAGTATCCTTATCTAATACCTTTTTGGGAATTGAAAAAGAGGGATGTTAATCCATTGATTAAGAGAGCAATCAATGATGAAATAATACAACTGTAAATCCAACAATTAGCAAAGGAAATGTAGGAGAATTAATCTTATGAATATCCAATACAACTTGTCAAAATCATTAGAAAAAACTACTTTGTATATAACAACCCTTTGTTTTTAAGTATGAATATATTGAAAGCCTTTTTGAACTATCCCAACAACTTCATGAATTTGTTTGTCCTTGAGGAAGCCAAATTGTTCCAATGAAATATGGTCTGAAAGAAAGGGTTTAATAGAGAGATAATTAATCTTAGAGATTGTGTAGCAGATAGTATTCTAGAGAGAGACTGGATGGATCTGATCAAAAGAGTTGGGCTTATCAAATTTGGGGATAAGGGAGAGAAATGTGGAGTTGAAAGGGGCTAGAATATTCCCATGTTTTCTAGAGTATTCCACAACCAATAGAAAGTCATTCCCTATGAAATCGCAATAGGATAGGTAAAATTCAATGGAGAGGCTAATATGTCCCCAAAATTTTGTCTTTTTGGAATCTATGAAGGACAACTTCCAATTCTGGTTCTAAAACCTCCTTTGCAATCTCTTCATTAACATCCTCCTCAATGAATCGAGGAAATTAGGCCACTATTTTTTAGAATCTCGTCAATTTTTTCTCTTCCCGTCGATTTGAAGATGTCATTGAAATAAGATAATCGTTATGTTCAAAATGTAGCAAGGAATGGCTTCTTTGACTTGTGCCTTAGTCAAAGATGCCAATTTGAATTCAGTCTCATAGTTGCTAGAGTTAGCTTTCAGTTAACATGTGTGATCTAATCTATCACTGAGTTATAGTTAGTTAATTCAAGTTAGATGGCATGCAGTGATTTTTGGACTAATTGATGACTAAAATTAGTTATCTAGTGGAGTTAAATCTAGTGTATGTCAATTAATTGATCTCTAGTTATAGAATAGAGATGGACATGAGTTTAGTTGAGTAGATTGACTTTGTGTTAACTCAACATACTCTTAGTTAACATTAGCAGCTGCTAAATTTAGCCCTCGTAGGTCATGCAATTTGAATGGCCTAGTGAGATTGAAGGCACAATTTTGATCATTATTGTACATTAGTTTTGTGTAAAGGCTTGAGGGTCAAGCAGAGCTATTTTTCTCTTAGGATTTGCTCAAGGAAATGGGGGATTTTAATATATTTTAGGAAAAAATTGTGCTAGGAAATATAAGGCTCTTATTAGGCTTTATTTTCCTAAGTGTTGGGCAAGTCTTGTCGAGATTTGTTCAATATTGTAGGGAGCTTTAGGCTTGAAGCAGTTTCTATGTAATAAATCAGATTGATTAGTTGATTCAACACAAGCAAGCATGGGTTTTTCCGGATTGGGTTCCCTAGATACATTTTCCTTTCTATGTGTGATTGTGTTTCTATTCATTGCTTTCTTTTCACAGATATTTGGTAGACAAATCTTGTGTCTTTTGTGATCAATTTTCTTTCATTAACAGTTGCAAGGTTTCAAGGATTTTCTACACATTCTCATGAGATATCCTTGAATGAGGTAGCTTTTGATCCATCCTCTCTTTTTATTTCCGAGATGGAATTTATAGCCTTTCTATGATTTTCTATTTGGTGAAATAATTTTTTGCTCTTGTACCTTGCCTTCAACCAAAGGGTTCTACTTTCCAAACGTCATTCCTTCTCCTTCTCCAAAAGAAGGGATATTTTATTCACTTCTAGATCTTTCAGTATTGATATTTGATCCTCAGAGAGAGAGGAGTGATCCCTATTTAAGTGGAGGGCCTTTAGATTTTCCTTAAATTAAATTAAATATCTCTCATATTGGCATTTATTTTCCTTGGCCCAAAGAGAGATGATAGGTTTGGCCCTTTTTAAATTCTCCTAAAATTGAATCATAGGGGATGATCCTCGAGTTGAATCAAAGGGGTTCCAACGAGCCTTTATTTTATCAATAAGAGAAGGGTGATTTAACCAACTAGAATTTAGTTTGAAAGTTCCTAGAGGCTTTTGAGCATAAGGAGTCATATCCAAGAAAATAGGTTAGTGGTTAGATCCACATCCCACGTCCAGTCACTAACGAATACGAAAAGGATAATCTAGAAGGCTTTATTATATGAGAAAATTGTTGAGTCTTTTAGCAACATAAGAAGGACTGGTTCTATTATTTTTCCATGTAGGGAGGAGTTTTGTCAGAAAGACATCCACCAACCCCAATATTTCAATCATGTCCACAAAATAAACTGCCATTAGGTCTGAATGTGCATAGGGCCCCCAGACTTCATACTACCCTAAGTAGAAATTCAAGTCATCTGCTAGACAAATGAAATCCAATCCAAAATAGGGGAGATTAAAGATGTTTTCCTAGAATAATTTTCATTCCCTATAAGCACCATAAATATTCATTATAGTGAATGCAATCCCACCACCTTTGATAATGAAAGAAGTAACAAGGCATGAATTTGATTCCTAAGCAAGGGAACGATTTAGAAAAGTTGAGTTCCAACCATGATCATTCCACTTGATTTCCCCTGAGCATCAATATTATGAAAGGACCAATTTGGTAATATAAGGGAGAGAAAGGGTTCAACCTTAAGTTCATTGATGATATTTTTCTTGTGGAATGATGATATGAGGCAAGTGGGATACCACAAGCTTCTTCAAAGCCAATGATTTTGAGGATTAGGCCAACCCTCGAGTATTAAAAGATAGGAGTCTCATTTGGAAACTCTTTTGCGGTCAGCTGCTTTAAGAGCCCAAATAATAGACCTTTTCTTCCCAAGATTCACCTCTAAGGAGAATTGTTACGTTGCAAGGGAGGTATGATATTTTCACCCCCTACCCGGGATCAGAGGTAAAAAAAAAAAATCAATAGATCCCAAACCCCCTTAGAGTTTAGGAAATAAATTATTTTTATGAATATTTTCCTTAACCCATTCAAAAGAAAGGGAGTGGAGATTGTAATGTTATTTGTGAGATGCTGAAGGGATAGGGGGAAAAGAGACCTTTGAGAGGAGGAAAAGGTTGTTAATAGGAGAAGGGAGGGGAACATCATTTTTTTTAAAATCCAAAGGGGGACAATTACAAAGAGACAAAGAATTAGAAAAAAAATTAGGGGAAGGATCATGTGGAGGTAACATACTAAGAGAAGAGGTTGGGTCAACTACAACACCGAGATGCACATTGCCCTTAGGTTGCTCTAAAGCAACGATACAATCGTCTTTATGCTCTTAGTATTTTGGTTAGATGCATAACCCTTAGATTAATTCCTTGTAGAGATTGAATTATGAAAGGGGTCATTTCCAGAAGCCAAAACTTTTTTCCCTTTTTGAACCCATTTTTTCTTCAACTTACCACTAGGGCAATCCTCTCCCAAGCGTCCATATGAGCGGCATCGAGCACATTTATATGGGATTCCTTCATAGTCAAGGACTTGCTTATCTGATTTTATGCCTATTGTGATTGTAATAGAATCATGAAGACTGAATGCCAAATTTAGTCCAACTAGTATTTGAGCCATTGCCATATAACCCAATTACTTGAATGAAGCTTGAATGAAAAATTTTGCATCATAATAAAAACCAAGGATGTTCCTGATTTCTTGGAATACCTCTTTAAACTAATACTATATGGAAGGGGAAGGAAACCTTACCCAAATCAAGACCACTAGGAGCCACTCTAGACAAGCATCAAATTCCACAAACCAATTTTTAAGAAAAAGGGAATGGGAATCCCACTATTAGGATAAGAGAAAAAGTGCATTTGCATCATCCCTTGAACAAGTGATCCACCCTAGCCACCCTTTTTTCAAGCAGGGTATTTTTTAAGGATTCAAATATTATGTCTATGTATAGTATTATAGGCGACTATCCTGTTTTGAAAAGTCATACATATATAATGTGGGCTAATATTCAATAAAAAAACATGTAATTTACTATTAAAATTGGTAAAATTTTTGTCAATGTTAGTCATTTAATCATATATTTGTAAAAAATGGGTGAATGTTTAAGCAAATGAGCGAATAATGTTTTAGAAAATGTGCAAAAAATAACCAATTAGTGAAATTTTGCCCCTAAATTTTCCCTATTAGTGAAAATGTGCAAGATTATGTATCTTGGCGAGTATCTTATAGTTGGAGCAAAATGTTTGACCGTTCAACATCACATAAAAACCATGTCCATCCTTTTACTCGCAAACCTACCCACTACTTCAACTTATTCCATCCTAGAGATGTCATTTTAATTTGATATCTGCTCCAAGGGCTAAGCTAGGCTCACCTGCCTTCCTCTTCACACATTTTTCTGCTAGATATCAATGCAAGTTTTAGAGGCGACAACCGAGAGGGCGATCAAGGAATAAAAAAAGAGTCACCTAAGAGCATTTCTCCCATAAGAATATCAAACAAAAATCATGATGAGGAAGGTAAAGCTATGGGGCTACCGAAACACACAAGGTTTCACTGTCAAAGATGTTTAATAAATTATGTTGATGATAGGTCATGGTAGAGGGCGCAAAGGATTCTAGTAGCGAGATAGAACATAAATGGGAAGAGGGGGAACCGTGGACCGTGGTTGAGACTAGGTATGGGGTCGAGGGTTGAGAGGGGGGAAAGTGTAGAGAGACAACAAGGAACCACATGAATTATCGACACTAGAAGGCTTTAGATCAACAATCAAGAACTAGTAGAGGCGGGGAGGTTAAAATAGGTGGGGAAGACCAAATGTCAAAAAGATCATATGGGTCATCAGAATAATCAAGTTGGTCAACATCCATCTTGGCTCCAAGGAGAATAAGACTCATAGACCTTGCGACTGGAAATCGAAACAAAACCCTAGAAGCCTGATTTCTTTACCATTGTTTCCGCTAAAACCTAAAATGACCAATTCAAGCTTCCACTTAACCTACTCCTATTACAATTCATCTATATAACAAAATTTTATAAATATTATTTTCCTTAATATATTTAAAAATAATGATGTTATTATTAAAATTGTAAACCTTTATTTTACAAAACACACTACACTATTCCATTATATATTAAAAATGTTAAATAACATATATGAAATATAATAAATATTATATATACATTTTATTTATTACATTTCATAAAATCTACAGTTACATATTATATTATATCGTATAGGCCTATGCATTCCATATGTGGCATCATCGCCCTTGAGGGCTACAATGTTAATTGTCCAAAAAATCTATTGATAGACACAGCTTTACAAAAATCAACACTCAAAAGTGCCACTGAAAACAACGAAAAAATCAGCCTTCTGTCAAAACTTTCCAAATACCATTGGGCCTCCCTGATGGGGAAAACAACCCAAATAATACCATATAGAGTATATCATATGTCCCATTTTAAACAAAATAAAACGTTGTCCAAACAATTATGTACATAGAACTCCATAGGATATACTTCATGTGCTAGAGAAAAAAAATATGATAAGTAAAGATAGACCCTTTTTAGTAAAGTCTAATTTTCGACACACGTACATCTTCATCAAATTTTTCCATTATGAGCCACACATCGAGATCTTGTTGTAAGCCCTCCTTAGAAAGACAATCAACTTCCCTGTTCTGTTCCCTATAAATATGGCATACAGTAATGAGTTCAAAAGGCAATTTTAATAAATGCATTTCTTCAAGGATATGAAGCAACACATAAATTTGACATCTTTGTGAATTGTTGAACCAATTTATGAAATTCATGGGATCCCCAAAATTTTGAACCGAGCCAATACCCAAGTGGATGAGCCAACACAATAGTAGTTTTAGAGTAAAAAGTTTAGAATAGTTGTTTATGCCACTACCAATTCCCACTGAGACTGACAAAGAACTGTTCAGATTTGTGTGAATAACAATACCAAAGCCACATCTCATTTGTTAATCCGATGCCCCATCGAAATAATCCCACGGGATGTCATGGTTTATTTTTTCAATGCTAATGCTCTTAGGTAACTTGATATGATTAGATTAAGGAAGGAAAGAAAATATCGAAGCACATTCAACTGCAATTACAGAGGGGGAGGTGGTAATGTCCTGAAATATCCCTTTATTCTGAGCCAGCCAGATGATCCACAAGATGATTAAAGGGATGTTTCTTTTATTTTCATCAGTATTTTCCAGCCACCATTTTTTCCATTCCTCCCCACAGTTTGCACAATTCCATGGTTAGTTAATATTTAAAAGAGACTATGTAAATTCCAATTTTTTTTTAGTGAATCGGCATTCAAGAAATAAGTGTTCAGAGGTTTCATCTGCATCCTTACATAGGATACACCATCCAGGGCCATGAAAATGTCTCCTCTGCAATGAGTCCCAAGAAGGCATTTTTTTCCTTAGGATACACCAAAAGAAAAGTCTAGTTTTTGCAGGGTATTCAGCTTCCATATCGGCTTGCACCACCATTCCTAGGCACCCCACCCCCTTCCCTTCATCAAGTGTTCATAACCAAATTTTGGGGAATATTGACCAAACTTTCCATGGACCCACCAGATTGTGTCTCGGTATTTTTGTATCCTGACCTTTGTGTGTTCTAATTCCTGAGTATAATATTACCATTCCTGCCTCCATTGAGGACCAATTTGGATTTCCTCAATTGATTTCCATCCCTGTTTCCAAATAGAGGTATAATCCTAATTAGAAATCTGATACAAGAAGAAGATCCCTTTTTGGTGTAATAAATCAATCAGACCCCTTGAAAGAGTATACAACTCATTGCAACCCACCCATGGATCCAGCCCAATGTTATGAAACCAACTCACAAAATAGAAGAAAAGAGAGATCAACAACTTAAAAATCAGCCACTTCCAGGGGGAAACCTCCTTTACATTACATAAATGAACAATTCTTGGATGACACAAATGAAAAAACCTCCTTTCTATATATAAGAGTCCATGGGGTCACAATATAATCCTATCCGACCTAACAATAATAATGTAAGGGCACAAAAATATCAATAATGGGATATTATGGGGCACAATAATAACAATATGTGGACTACATGGGTAAACAATAACAATAAGGGGGCTACACTAACAAAAATAAGGGACTACACTAGTAATATAGGGCCCTAACACACCCCTCTCCTTTAAAAAGGTGTTGTCCTCAACACTTGAGCAGTTCTGGATGCTTCTGTATAAAATTCTCATCCTCCCATTTGGAATCTTCAGTGGTTAAGTTCTTCCACTTGATGAGATACTCCGAAATTGATCAATTTCGTAGTTGTCGAGTTCTTATTTCCATGACTGCTTCAGTTTCCAATATGATTTTTCCTTCCTCATCAAGTTCTGGCAATATTGTTTGAACTGGAAGTTTGTCACCTATAACCTACTTTAAGCATGAAACATGGAAAACTGGGTGTACGTGGGAAGATGCAAGAAGCTCCAATTTGTATGCCATAGTACTAATATTTTGCAAGACCTTGTAAGGACCATAGTACTTTGGTGACAATTTATTATCCTTCTTAGCTTGCTGGAGGGACATTTGTTTGTATGGTTGTAGCCGTAAAAGTACCCAGTTGTCTACATAAAAAATTCTCTCGTTGCGATGTTGATTTGCCTGTTGTTTCATTCGATTCTATGCCAAATTTAGGTTATCCTTTAAGAGTTGGAGAACTTGTTGTTGATGCTCGATGTGATCTTCCACTGCTTGAACCTTAGAATTTTCTCTTAAAGATGATGTGATGGACGACGGATGATATCCATAAAGTGCCATAAATGGGGTCATTTTTGCTACAGTGTGGAAGGAAGTGTTATACCACCATCCAACCAGAGGTAACCAATTAAGCCATTGTGTTTGTTTATTAGATACAAAGCAACAAACATATCCTTCCAAACATTTGTTCACTATCACAGTCTGCCCATCGGATTGAGGATGTTAAGATGATCTATGAGTTAGTTGAGTACCCGAACAAGAAAATAATTCTGTCCAAAAAAATCCAGTGAAAATGGGATCTCTATCGCTTACAATAATCTTTGGGTTTCCATTTAGCTTTTGAATTGTTTCCATAAATGAAGTAGCAACTGTACTCGCTTTAAATGGATGAGATAATGCACAAAAGTGTGCATAATTGGTAAGTCTATCAACTACCACCGTGATGACACTCTTTCCTTCGGACTTAGGTAAACCTGTGATAAAATCCATTGAAACCTCCTCCCAACGTTGATTTGGAATGGATAAAGACTGTAGCAGACTGGGGTCTTAATTGCTCAACTTTATTTTGCTCGCAAACCAAACATTCCACCAAAAACTTTTGAATATCGGATTTAAGGCCATCCTAAAAAAAATATTTCTTCGCCTTGTGGTAAGTTTTTAAAAATCCTCAGTGTCCTCCTAAGGGAGAGGTATGCAATTCCAAAAGAATATTTTGTTTTAGTTGGGAATTCTTACAAAGATATAAGCGATCTTTCTACGATAGGGAATCATTTTCCAACTAAACGTATCAGATGTAATGGGATCTTGCTGCAACTTTTGAATGAGTGTCCAGACTTCATTGTCATTCTTCCATTCCTCCCTTGCTTCAGTTATCCAATTAGGTTGGATAATAGAAATGGCACAAAGAAATGCTTCCACATCCTCGTCCTTTCTTGAGAGTGCATCTGCAACAACATTTAGCTTCCGTTTTTTGTAGATGATTCAAAGTCATAACCCAACAACTTTGTGACCCATTTTTGTTACTCTTATGAAGATAGTCTTTGTTCCAAAAAGTATTTAAGGCTATCACGGTCAATTTTTACCTTGAAGTGTATTCCCATTAGGTAAGGTCACCATTTCTTCAGTGCATGTAGTATTGCCAACATTCCTTCTCATAAATAGATTTCTGTAAATACTTTCCTTTAATTGGATGGCTTTCAAAAGCAATGGGTCTTCCTTCTTGCATTAAAACAACACCAACTCCACTTCCTGAGGCATCACAGTCCATAATAAAGGTTTTGTGAAGTCTAGCGTAGCTAAGACCGGTGCTTGGGACATTGCCTCTTTAAGAAGTTCAAAGGCCTTAGTTTCTTCAGGAGTCCATGAAAATGCATCTTTCTTCAATAATGTTGTTATAGGTGCTTCTATTCTCCCATAATTCTTAACAAACTTGCGATAATACCTTGTTAACCTGAGAAATCCTCACAACTGCTTTATGTTTGTGGGAAATTTCCATTCCTTGATGGCTTTAATTTTGTTATTGTCTACCTTAACACTCTCCTGAGATACAATATGACCCAGATATTCCACCTCTTGTACGCCAAAGAAACATTTGGAGATTTTTGGATATATTTGTTTCTCCTCCAATAGTTTGAGCACCCTATCAACATGTTGAACATGATCCTTCCAAGACCTACTGTAGATTAGTATATCATCAAAAAATATTAACACAAATTTTCTAAGGAAGGGTTTGAAAATGGAATTCATCAACCCTTGAAATGTAGAAGGTGCATTGGTAAGGCCAAAAGGCATGACCAAAAATTCATAATGACCCTCATGAGTTCAAAATGTTGTTTTCAGAATGTCTTCAGTCTTCATTCTAATTTGACGATACCCCAAATGAAGATCCAACTTGGTGAAATAAATTGCTCCATGTAATTCATCCAATACTTCATCAATCATATGAATGGGAAATTTATCTTTAATAGTGAACTTATTGAGCTCCCTATAATCTGGACACATGCGCCATGATCCATCCTTCTTGTGCACCAATACTACTGGAGCATAAAAAGAACTTTGACTAGGTTGAATTATACCAGCCTCTAGCTTTTCTGCAATCATACGTTCAATTTCACTCTTTTGGACATAAGGATATCTGTAAGGCCTGATGTTTGGAGGAACACTTCCTGGAATCAAATGAATTGCATGATCATTATCACGGATAAGTGGGAGTCCTTTGGGAGTTTCAAACGCCTTGGAATGATTGTCCAATATTTTTTGGAGATTTATACAAATAGATGATTTTGATGTTGGAACTTATAGTGAGCACCATTGTGCAATGATGCCTCGTTATTCTTTCTTCAGAAGCTTTTTCATGATATTAGAGCTTATTATCTTTCCCGGCTTCAGCGATACCCAGTAATTCAACTTCCTTTCCTTCTGAATTTTTTTTCAAGAAAAGTTCTTCAAAAATAAAAGCTACCGTCCCCAAAGATTGTAACCATTTTACTCCTACTACAACATCAACACCACCCATTGGAATGGAAAGCATTGGACTATTCAATACATATTCCCCCACGGTTCGCTTGATATTATGGCACTTTCCAGAACAATTTGTAGTTCCTCCATTTTCCACCGTCTCCTGACACTTTGGCGTTGGGTATAGGAAGCAATTCAATTCCTTGGTTACCTTACAATGAATAAAATTATCGGTAATACCTGAATCAATAAGCACTATTACATTTTTCTTCTTGATATGTCCTTCTATCTTGAGAGTTTAAGGAGCGGTAATTCATGCCAATGCATTACAGGATATGGTAAGATTCATTTCTTATTCCTCTAGGGTTGGTTCCTGGTGTATACCCTCTTCTTTTGAAGTTTCATGTTCCTTTTCTTCCTCCTCTTCACAATCTATGTAAAATAATTTCTTCTTAGCACACTTATGACCTTTAGTGTAATTGCTATCACAACTATAACAAATCCCTTTTGCTCTTTTTTCTTCCAATTGTTGTGGTGTCAACCTTGTAGGTTGTGGAAGTCTAGGAGTAGCAAGACTTCCATCTTTATAGTTGTGAGCAGTAGGCTTCCTTGTCGCCATAATTTTTCTTTCAATTTTTCTTGCCAACCTGAATACCTTCTCTAATGTATCAGGTTCCCAAAGGTGAACCTCATGTTGGATGTTATCCTTTAGATTTCCTTTGAATACATCAATCATATGTTCCTTTGGAATATTATTTACCCTTATATTCAATTTTTGGAAGTCCTCAATGTGCTCCATCATTGAACCCTTTTGTTTGAGATTTATCAATTGGCTAAAGAGGGTGTTTATCTTTGTATCCTCATAATGTGCTATCATTTCCTCCGTAAAAATTTACCAAGTGACCAGTGTTTTACGAGAAAAAGCCATCGATACCATACAAATTGATTTTGTTCTAAATATAAAGTAGCAATGCATACCTTTTGTGTGTTTTGCGTATTATGGAGCTCAAAGTATCACTCCATTTGTAGTATCCAAGTTATCGGATCCTTCCCATCAAACTTCCTCATATATATCTTTGGAATATGGTGGGTCTTAAATCCAACAATAGAGTCTATGAAATCATGATTAACATTTCTTTTGTTCACATCATGAGCTTATGAGTACACTAGTATTTGACGTGGTTAAAACCCTCGAAGAGGGAAACAATCCAAATGCACTATTATCAAGATGTATGTGAAGTTGGCTTCCTTCATGATGTAATCAAGGAAAAAGCATACTTGGAGCTAACTCAAGGCTTTGAGGCACATGAGATTAGACTCATGATTACAGATTGAAGAAATTCTCATATGGACTTAAGCAATTCCCCTCGACCTATCATGCTTGGATTAATGGACATTTGATGATTCCAAACTTTCTTCAGGGTTGAATGTATTTGATATTTGGTTTTGTATGCAAAAAAATTATTTATGACAAAATCATATCATGTTAGTGTTTAGTGCTAGAGGGAGCTGACCTATGAGACCATGTGATCAACATCTTGAGATTAGAAGTGTAAAAGAGATATGCTATTCATTGTTAAGGGAAGTATGTAATAATTTTCATGATGGATTACACTGAAGTAGTTGAGATAGACTCTTCTTCAGATACATATTTGATGGATTCTGCGATGAAAAAGCAACTAGATGGATCCTTGATTCGTAGCATGCACTCATAGCCAAATAGAACTTGGACATGCATATTGGGTTGTTGCTAAACATATGCTGAGATATCTACATGAAACTATTAGTCATGGATTGAGATACACTACTAAACATATTGACACATTGATATTGTCTGGGCTGGAAATGTTGTTAACAGGAAGAGCACATCTTGGCGTTGCTTTAGCTTGGGGTCTGCCATGATTTCTTGGATGAATTGGAAATAGAAGTTTGTTGCTTTGAGTTTAGAAAAATCAAAGTAAATTGCTGCTATCCTGGCTAGCTTTGAACAAATGTGGATTCAAAAAGAGATTTGTTTGAGCATGTGTTGGGCATGACTGTGATATTTTGCAACAATAAAAGTGGGATTCGTTGTTTAGAGAAAGCCATGTTCCATGACCAATCCAAGCATATTGATATTAGATATCACTATATCTGATATATGGTATATAGAGGAGTAATAATGCTCCAACACATTCATCTGATGAGCATATGAGCAAATTGTTGGAAATACTGAAAGGGGGGTGAACCAATATTTCCCTCCTTTTCAATTGGTTAGTTAAACTTTTAACATTTAGATTATTCACAGCATGAACAAGAACATGAAACCATTGCATCATCATCACATCAAGCAGATAGTAAAAAATATTTGGCTCAAAAATTAGCTCAGTTATGTATGATGTACATACAACAATTTACTTGGTAAACTTGGAAGGAAGTACAAGACTCCCATGGGGTTTTACCAACAAACTACAAGGAAGCAAATGCTCCATGAAGGATGGGCCCCTGTACTAGGGATAATGGCCAAGTATAATAAACTTCTACCACTACAACTGGCACTGCTTCCACTTCTGCTACTACTCCATTTGGCCACTGTTGTCACTCTTCCTTCATCACACTACTGCTACATCTGCTCTTCACTGTTCCAATATTGTCCAGATATTTTGGTGTTGTTGTTTCTGCTCTCTCTGTCTCTACTGTTGATGTCCACACTCAATTCCTCTTCACAGCCTCTGTTTATGTTGTTGTTGCTTAGATTTTTCAGGAGTTGGTCCCAATACAAAGCAAATTCCTAGAATCAACACTCCTTTCAACCGCTTTCGGGGTTCCCTTTAAGAATCACAGAGGAAAATCTATTAACAGTTGGAGGAGCCAAAAGGATGAATAACTCTACCCAAGTATGGCCAAATATTTTCTTTTATTCTCGGGTTCTATAGCAAAACCTTTGCAACCCTTTTTTATGGCTTAGTATCATGCCTACACAACACCGTCCACAAATACCACAATAAATAATGCCTTGCCCAAAACTCCATATAATATCTCTAACCTGCTCTTCATGTCCCAATGCAATGGGAAAAAAATGTTTGCAGAGGCCATTAGGTAAGCCCTCCGGGTGGGACCCACAACTAATAGTCTCGAGTCACTCTATATATATCCTAATGCAATGGGAAAGTCGCTTGCAAAGACCGTCAAGGTAATACCTCTGGGCGAGACCCACTTGGGTGATCTTTATAGAATGTTGAACTGTCCAGTGATAGATCCCGACTTCGTTAAATGACATATTTCGCTGCAAATAAAATCGGCTAAGTGTTAGCCCCTTTGGTTATGTTGGTTACTTATGTGAGCTCAATGATTTGTTCCTCTCCCCCTCTTCTAGCTCTCTTTTGGCTTTGCCTTTGTGCACCTAACACCTCTTCACGCCCTCCTGCAATCACTTCAACGAACAATATATATAAAGCCACTCATCCCCGTCAATAAAATATAATGTTATTAAAAATGGAATTGTGCATCGATCATAAAGATTGCAAAAGGGCTAGTTATTAGAGAAACCTTCTCACACCAGACTCTCAAACCCATTTTTATTAAAATAAAAATAACATAAATATTACAATGGTTCAGTTCAGATCCACGAATGTAGGATCAAAAGACCGTTTTTGGGGAAAATAACAAAAACTACAAACATTACAAAAAATTGCCTAATTTATAGAATTACATGGAATTTTCAAATAATTTCTATCCTAACAAACCACTCATTGAGGAACCAACCCATCTGGTAAATATTTTTGACCTCTCGATCAATGAGAATTAAGAATTCCCCTGCATCACTCCCATACTAGGGATAATGGCACAAGTATAATAAACTGCTACCACCACTACAAGGAGAAGACCCTCTAGCGAATGTTTTTGAAGAACCCCTTATAAAAATAGCCTAGACATTCGTTTGTAGCGGAGGTTACTAGAGGAGGTTGGTGGGTGGAGGTTTTTGTGGATGTTTTTTGTCCGTTGTGTTTCTCATCCTACACCACATCGGTGCATTCCACTAGAAAAGCATTGGTGCGAACTGCAAATTGGCACACCAGGGCACAGTGCTCTCCATACAAACCCTCCTAGTGTGTCTAATTACTATAACGCACCGGTTCTCTATACAGATTCAACTCCGGTGCATCCTAAAAACACAATGTTACCGATGAAATAGGTAACCGCACTGTTACCTACTTTTTTTTGGTAGCATAAAAAGCACTCGATTTTGAAAAGTGGTGATGCAGAATCACCTTTTTTTTTTAGCACATTTTTGACACTCTAATATTTTTATTTATGAAGTATGAATATTTGTTTTAAAATGTTAGTGATTTTCATGCTAATTTTGAAATGTATTGATGCAGCATCAATTTTTTTTTTTTTAGAGCGGTGATTTTCATGCTAATTTTGAAACGTATTGATGCTGCATCAACCTTTTTTTCTTAGAGTGGTGATTTTCATGTTGGTAATAAAACACAAAACTTAGATAAAAATATATATATAAAAACAATGAAAAAAACCAATAAAAATGTAAAAAAAAACAAAATTAACTCGTAAAAATAAAAAATTTAAACAAAAATAAATCAATAAACCAACAAAAAAAAATCGAAAATTATATCAAAAGAAATGACAAACTTTGAAAAAAAAACACATAATTTAAAGAAAAAAAAAATTAACCAAAAAAAAAAAAAAAAACATCAAAAACATTTTTTTCTAAGTTATTAAAAAAAACCATATAATTAAAAAGAAAAAAATTAAATAGAAAATTTAAAAATAAATTAAATTACAAAATTAAAATTTAGACAAAAAAAAAAAAATACAAGAAAGAAAAAAATAAATTTAAAAATTCAAATTAAAATAATAATAATAATAATAATAAGAAAACAAAAATACAAATTTTAAAACTAACAAAAAAAAACAAATTAAAAAAAAAAAAAAAAAAATTAAAATAAATTATCTTCGAACCACACCGCTCGGTTCAAACGCGTCGACCAAATTTATTTGGATGTGATTTTTACCGAAAGATATTTTTTCACAATTTATGAATTATTGGGTATAATATTCCTAAAAAAAAATTATCATTAAAAACAAAACCACGCATAAATAATTAAAAACAAAATATCCATAAATTTACTGTTTTTTTATTTATTTAAATGAAACAATTTATAAATTTTAAAAATGAAAAACTAAATAAACTAAAAGATTAAATTAAATTAAAATTTAATAAATTTAATAAATAAATTTTAAATTTTAAAAAATAATTAATCTAAAATATTAAATTTAAAAACAAAATTTGAAAAATAAAAAATAAAAAATAAAAAATAAAATAAAATTAAAACAAATTAAATTTAAAATAAAAAATTTGAATTAAAAAAAAAAAATTTATATTTTTTTGAATTTTTTTTTTTTTTTTTTTTTTTTTTTTTTTTAATCAAATTAAAAAAAATATATTAAAATTAAAAGAAATAAAAAAATAAAAAAGATTTTTTTTTGATTTGTGGTGGCGCCACTATCGTCCCGCAATGCAGTCGATTCCCGTGAATCGCCACCCTTCTCGGGAGGGTCGATTCCTAAGGAATCGCCGCCCGCCGCCGGGAGTGTCTAGATTGGGAATCGCCCTCCCGGCGGCAGAGGCCGATTCCGCGGGAGGGCGTACTTGGAATCAACTCCATCGCGGAGGGCAATTCCTCGGGAATCGCCCTCAAAGCGATTCTTTTTTAATCGACCTCTCCCTCGCGGGAGGGCGGCTCTGGATCGGCCTCCCGCCGTAAGACGGATGACCGCTTTTCCCGGCAAGCCCCGCCCCGCCGCCACCGGGTTGGGAGGCCGATCACCTGCGCTCTACCCACAATATATATATATATATATATATATATATATATATATATATATATATTTTAAATTCAAAAAATTTAAATTTAATTTTTATATTTGAAATTTAATTTGTTTTAATTTTTTTTGTTTTTGTTTTTGTTTTTTAAATTTTATTATTATTTTTTTTTTCTAAATTTTGTTAATAATCTTTATTAAATTTATTTATTATTATTATTATTATATATATATATTTTCTAATTTTTTTAATTTTATTTTTATATCATTAAATTTTAAGTTTAGTTTTTTCATTTAATTTTTTAAAAATTATTAAATTTTTTTTTTTTTTTTTGAATTTAATATTTTTTTTGAATTTTTTATTTTATTATTATTATTTTTTTAATTACATAAAATTTTTATATTTTTTTATTTCAATTAAAATTGTGTATTTAAAATTAGATTTTTATTTTTTGTGTTTAACTTAATATTTTCAAATTAATTTGTTTTTTATTTTATTTTTTTATTTAATATATTTTATTTAATTTATTTTTTTCAATTTTTTAATTTTAATTGATTTTTAAAGTTTTTTAACTTTTTATTTTAACAATGATTTTTTTATTTTTTATTATATATATATATATATATATATATTTTAAATTTATTTGTTTATTCATTTATTTATTAAAATTTAATATTTTTTTTTAAATTTAATTTGTTATTTTAATATTAACCTTTTTTTTAATTTAATAAAATCTAATATATATATTTTTAATTTAAGTTCATATATATATATATATATATATATATATATATATATATATATTATTTTTTATCATTTAAATTTAATTTACCTTTCAAAATCTATTTGTTTTTTTAATATATATTTTTTTAAATGTAATATTTTTATTGTATTTTATTTTTCATTTTTCATTTTTAATTAATTTTTAATTTTTTACTTTTAATTTCAATAATGTTTTTTTATTTTTATTTTAAAGTTTTAAATTTATTAAAATTGAATATATTTCTTTAAATTTAATTTTTTATTTTAAAATATAATTTAATTTTTTTAATTTAATAAACATTTTCTTTTTCTTTTTTAAATTTAATTTCTATATTTTATTTTTTATAATTTTTTTTTTTTTTTTTAACTTGTTCTCTTTTTTCTTCTTCTTCTATGTTTTTGTTTTTTTTTTTAATTTAATATTTTGTTTTGTTTTTATTTTTATTTTTTTATTTCTATACATTTTGAAATTTTAATCTTTAATTTTTTTATTTTTATTTTTATTTATTTATTTATTTATTTTTCTTAAATTTTAGGTTTTTTTTAATGTTTGAATTAAAATTTTTGTTTTGTTTTTATTTTTATTTTTTTATTCCTGTATATTTTTAAATTTTAAGCTTTAAAATGTTTTTAATTTATTTTTTTTCTTTAAATTTTAGGTTTTTTTTAATGTTTGAATTTTAAAAATTAAAAATTGTTATTTCTGTTTTTAAAAATGTCAAAAATATGACACAATTTTTTTTTTTGTTATTCCAGCATCAACTGGTTTTGTTTTGAGGGTGTTTTTTCAATCCTTTTTTCAAGAAACAAATTTGTTTTTAGCATAATTTTATAAAATGTCTAAATTTGACCTTAAAAAAAAACCAAGTGCGTTCTGGAATACACTTTTTTTTTTTTTTTGGGTGTTTTTTCATGTTTTTGAGTCTTTTTGGGCTAGAGTTCCCGTTTTGAGGTCAGGTTACCTATTTCATTGGTAACAATGTTAAAACCCACACCAAAACTGAAACAGCTCGGTGCGGTTAGAAGAAACCGCCCGATGCACGTCAAAAACCCGCGCACCGGAACAGGGTTAAATAAAAAAAAATACCGCCAAAAATATGCATTTTTCACTTTCTAGTGCTCCAGATCTCTCAAGCATCAATGAAAATTTACCTTGTGTGAGGCGCCCTACCATCGGTGCTCCCATTGCACGCACTACTGTTGTCCATTGCCCACCATCTCCATTTCAAATTTTGCAAAATGGTGGGCAAATTTAGTTTTACAAATTCTACAGCGAATATGCCTCATCGACGCCCAAATGTACAGGTATTTTACTTGTTTTTCCATAATTAAACTTTTTAGCATATTAGTTTTGTAAAATAACTTAAAATTCACCATTAAAAAAAAAAAAAAAATTTCTTGCACGGTGCGCTCGAGTTGTTCAGCTCGCACCGGTTAGCGGTGCTGCCTATAAATTTACAGGCCGCACCACGACTAGTGTTAATGGTATCCGCACCGGTTCCGGTGCGGTACCAAAACGACACACCGTGCTTTTTTAAAATTACAGAAATTGCAGTGCGGTCGGTTACCTGGCCCCACCGTTGACCATGTCCAAGTTCGGGAGGGCGGTGAGTTGACCGAAATATGCGCCCTAGGGCAGATATTTTGGTCAGTGCACCGCCCTCCCGAACTTGGACATAGTCAACGATGCGGTCATGTAAACGACCACACCATTGACCATGTAGTGATGTCAGGAGGGCGATGCGCTGCCTAAACTATACGCCCCAGGCGGATAGCTTGGTCAGCACACCACCCTCCCGATACTGGTGCATAGTCAACGGTGCGGTTGGTTATATCATCGTACTGTTGATCATGTAATGATTCCAGGAGGGTGGTGCGCTCACGAAACTATCTGCCCCATAGCGAGTAGTTTGGTCAACGCACCACCCTCCCGAATTTGTACATAGTCAATGGTGCGATCAATTAAACGACCGCATCATTGACCATTAGCTGATGTTTGGCAGTGTGTTGACGGAATTATCGGCCTCGGGATGGATGGTTTAGTTAACACACCACTTGAGAAAGTACAGGTCATGATGTGCGGTGCGCTGCGAATTTCCAGGAGCACTACGGGCGGTGCGCAATAAAAACAGATGCATCGGTACCGGAGCATGCCTGTTTTTTTGGGCGCATTGACAATATATATATATATATATATATATATATATATATATATATATATATATATTCTCTCATTTAATAAAAAAATTGTATTTACTATGTGAATCATTCAACGGTGTCAAAGGGGAGAAGAGAGGGAACAACAACAACATATGGCAGACCAGTATAGCGTGGTTCGCCTTTGGGAGGCATGAGAGAGGGAGAGAGATATGTACCCTTGCCCTATTACAGCAGCCACCCAGGCGCTCCTAAGGGAGGTAGGCCTCCTCAAGTTCTATAAGGAGGCTACATCCCTAAAGGGCCATGGTGGGTTATTTAGACAACTTATCTTCAGGTGGAATGCCCACCGACAAGCTTTCCGGGTTGGTCCTAACCAATGGTACGCACCCACTGAGGAGGAAATCTATTTTATTACTGGCCTATCGAGGAGGGGGCATGATTTTCCCTCAATCCTAGAGGTCCCCGTCGGTTATGCAACAGGGAGTCAGTTGGTGTAATCCTAGAGATACATTAGCGCCGATATACTGTCTCCTGCAGATTTTCAGGTCTCCGATGGTCAGTTACAGATTGCTTCATTTGGTGGAGAGGAGGTGAAGTGCCTCTCACTACTGATTTCGACCATTTCCGACCATACCAGTGACAGAAAACACATTAGTTGCCCACTTTTATTTTATGTTGATTCTTTATTATAGGTGCCATGACTTGTGAGGTGGTTTGTGATTTTTTTGCAGCAGTTCTGTACAGCTTTAGATAGATGTCGTGCTCAATGACAAGGGAGGGTGAACTTCCCTTTTGCTTCAGAGCTATTTTGTTTATTTTTTGAGAGGTTTTTAGAGACGAGGCCTACTTTTGTTCGGCAGCCTCGTAGGCCGATTTTACATGTACGAATGCAGATGTGGGGACAGATGGTGCCCAAGAAGGGCAAGCCAGACTTTTCCACGAGGATATCACATGATGCACTAGAGTTTCTAGCCAATGTTGATGAGCATGCATTCGTTCTGGTCCCCTGTCTGTATGCTGGTTTAGATTGGCGAGGGTGTGCCAACATCCTCTTCATAGATGATGAGCCACCGGATGATAGAGGTAATATTAGTGTTTTCTTTAAATTTATTCTAACACGTTCTTTAACTTCTTTTTTTTATTAAACTGTTTAATGAAATTGTCTAATTATCGTTGTGTACATATATATATTTTGCAGACATTGGTTCATTTGATGGCGATGAGATGCCACCGCCAGCAAATGATCTAGGTGTAGATCTTGGTGATGATCAGGAGATGGCAGATGTCGAGGACCAGGTCGGTGCAGACAGACCTGGTCTTCATGTTGCGCAGGTACCGACTGGTGTGAAGCATAGGACTCACACTAGATTTAGGATGGAGTTGGGCGACCAACTCTGTGGACTGCTTGTGGAGGAGGGAGTCAGGCTGGCCAATATGAGAGAGATACAAGCCAATGATAGGCTGATATTGATGTGGAGAGGCATGCCACGTGATATTTTGACCCTGATGCGGCATGTCGTAGGAGCTACCAGCTTAGTGGCGCGGTTGAGGAGGGCCCTTCGACATAAGCATGGTCGAGACACAGTTCATCTACAGTCGAGCAGTGACGCATCATCTAATGATCACGATCCGAGGAGTGATCTTCGTTCACCTCGCGTCACAGATGAGCAGCATGCAGCATCGACCAACATTCATGATCATGAGCAGGTTGAACCATCCACGTCGAGTCAATCTGCAACATCCAACAGTCATGATCATGAGCAGACTGGACCATCCACGTCAAGTCATCATGATCAACAACCTGCAGCATCCAGTAGTACTCATGATCATGAGGAGGCTGGACCATCCATGTCGAGTCATCATGGGTAGGCAGTGGATCCCGATCAGCATGAGGCACCACCAGATCAGTAGGCACATGATGATCGACACCTATCTGAGCTTGTCGAGGATACATCATTGACTGAGCAGGGCTCGACTAGTACTACTATTGATGATATACCACCAGCTGATATTTGACATATATATATATATATATATATATATATATATATATATATATATATAGTCCATGTATTTTATGTTCATGTTGCATATGTACTTAATTTACATGTTGGTGATCATCATGATGTATATATTGTTAGGTCATATTAGATATGTTCATTTAATGTGCAACTTGCAAATATATGTGTATGTGGTAGTAGTTATTTGACATGAAATGTATATTTGATGTTTGTGTTGTGATGATGTTATACAATGCTTGTGTTTTGTTAGATGATCATGATCACGATGATTAGATAATGTTAGCGAATTTGAATGTGTTTTTTAGTCGAATATGATGTTTGTATAATGGTTATCATGATTGTGATGTTTATTTTTAATATTAAATTATGATATTTATTAAATATTATGTCGTGATTGTAATTGAAATTTTAATTTTAATTGTATGTAAAATTGTAATTGTAATTTTAATTTTAATTGTATGTAAAATTGTAAAATATTTGTAAAATTGTAATTGTAATTGTAATATTTAATTCATTATGAAATGATTGTAATTGTAATTGTATATATGTAAAATTGTAAAATTGTAATTATATATAAAATTGTAAAATTGTAATTGTAATTGTATGTGAAATTGTAAAATTGTAATTGTATTTGTATGTAAAATATTTGTAAAATTTTAATTGTATTAATGTGAAATGATTGTAATTGTAATTTTAAAAGTAATTGTATATACGTAAAATTGTAATTGTAATTGTAAATTTAATGTAAAATTCTAAAATTGTAATTGTAATTGTACGTAAAATTTTAAAATTGTAACTGTAATTGTAATTGTATGTAAAATATCTGTAAAATATTAGTTGTATTAATGTGAAATGATTGTAATTGTAATTGTATATAAAATTTTAAAATTGTAATTGTAAATATTGTAATTGTATGTGAAACTGTATAATTGTAATTGTAATTATATGTAAAATATTTGTAAAATTTTAATTGTATTAATGTGAAATGATTTTATTAAAATTTTTAAATTTGTAAATTTGTAAAATTGTAAATAATTGTAAAATAATAAATCTAGAATAATATGAATTTTTGTAACATAATAAAGTTGAAAAAATAATGCAAATAAATTCATGTACTTTAGAGTTATCATTATTTTATTAAGATATTTTTTTTTGCACAGAAACGGTTATGGATTATATTAACTGTTTGGCCTAATTGCCAGATTTCAGATTACATTGAGAGGGGGCAGTGCCCAAAAGGTATCAATAGCCAGAATTGCAATGGCGCTTGTGGACAGCTTCCAACTTTTATTGTCTACAGCTATGTAATCGATTTCTGTGATTTCCCCAAGCTTGAAAGTGCAAACAAACTGATTCAAAAGCAAGTAGTAAAACATTTCAGCTGACAGATTATGGAATTGGATCCCATGTTTCGTCCCCGTCTCTTGTCATTACCCCAATAGAGAGAAGGGCAGCTTTATTGGCTTCAAGATCTGCATCTTTGTTGTTGTCCCTCAATACATGGAAGAAATTCAGGTTATGAAACGATTTCCCCAAGCTTCTGATTCTAGTTATCAATCTTTCCAATCTTAGATCCCGAGGGGAAGGATTTGTCACCATGGTTTTTATAACCGCTTGGGAGTCCCCGAAAATATTAGCCTCCTTGATCCCTAAGCTCAGGAGCAACTTAAGTCCTTGAAAGAGGGCCAAAGCCTCAGCTTGGATGCTGGAGTTGATCCCCAGACCCCAGGCAAAGCGGTGGATCAACAAACCTTCAACATTTTTAACAATTCCTCCTGCCCCAGCGCTGCCAGGATTTCCCTTTGATGCCCCATCGAAGAAGAGAGAGTGCACCTTTTGAGTGGAGATCCAGTCTTGAAAGTCATCATTGTTTTTCCCCCTAATTTTCCAGTCTTCAGGGGGGGAATTATTACTGGTGGCTTGGTGAAATTGCAGATTTAGGGAGGCACCCCAAACATAATCAAGCTGGCTTAGATTTGAAGCATCTTTTTGTTCTCACAGACTCTCGTTTAGCTGGGATTTGATCTTGGCCGTGACCACCTTGACATTGTGCTGAGTATCTCTGAAGATTCTGCTATTTCGCTCTAGCCAGATCTACCAGCAGCAGATTTTAGGGAGAGAAGACCAAGCGGTTTTGATCACTTTGTTTTTGGGAGGTGGGCCGGGGTAATTGCTCTGCCAATTTGCAAAGAGGTCAGTAATATAAGTGGGAAGAACAAAAATGGGGTTCCAATCATCCATCAGTTCTCTCCAAACTTGCTCAGCGAATTTACAATTTAACATTAGATGCGTGGCGCATTCCACACTCTCTCTACACAAAGAACACCTGGACGGGCCGTAAAATCCACGTTTCTGCAATTTATCATCAGTAAGGATTTTTTTGTGGCATAAGATCCAACAAAACAAGTCAATTTTAGGCAGAGAATGGAGACGCCAGATTGCTGCCCAGGGAGCAGGGTCCGGAGGGACGTGCGGTCTCAGAATGAGCATGGCGTATCCATGAGCTACAGTGTAACCTGCAGCCAGTGTACCCCAACCACGTGAGCCTCTTTTGCGCATATGTGTGGGAGCTATGCCATTCAACTTGGAGCGGAGTATGTTACAATCCTGAAGAAGCTCTGGGGGCACATCCAAGAATTCCCAACCTGTCCAACGTGTCCCAGCCCAAGTGGAGATGTCCCACAGAGTAGTTTTCCCAGCAATGGTCAACCAACATCGCAGCGCATTCAGGGAGGGGCAGTCACCAATCGGGTCACGATCCATAATGCGATCTGTCCAGATATTGATTTTCTTGCCATTTCCAGGGATCCAATAAGCGTTGGAATTGATAAGGGGAGCAGCTTTGGCGCAGAGCCTTGCAAAGGGGGAAACGCCTTGTGGGAGAGGACCATCCAAGCATCTGAGTCTCATACCTTTGAAATATTTCTTCCAAAGTGCTAACTGGGCCCAGCCTAGCTTGGGCGCGATAATTTTCCAGAGAAGCTTGGCTCCCATGGCAATATTCTAAAGGGAAAGGTCTTTGAAATTTAAACCCCCCTCCCTCAGAGGTCTGGAGACAATCTCCCAATTAACCAGAGGGAATTTTTTCTCGTTGTTTTTTCCCCCCTTCCAAAAAAAGTGCCGAATGTGCTGATCCTTTCTCTTAATAATGCCAACAGGAGCCAGAAGAACAGAAAACTGAAACAGGGGAAGACTACATAGGATAGATTTGATGAGAACTGATTTGCTCGCAATATTAAGCCAGTTGAAACCCCAAGCCTGGAGTTTGATTTTGAATTTTTCCACTTGGGGGAGCCAATCCCTACTGAAAGCTCGCTTGAGGAAGATAGGGAGCCCAAGGTATTTGAAAGAAGACCAAGATGGAGAGGCTACGAAGCCAAAACATCTTGCAATGGAACTGAGCAAATTGGGCGAAGTATTCCAACTATAAATATGGCATTTCCCCTTGTTGAGACAGCTCCCCGATGCTAAGCAATACTCGTCTATAGCTTCTTTGAATCTGATGGCCGAATGAGTTGAAGCAGCCCCCAGAAGTAAAGTATCATCTGCGAATAGGGCATGGTTGATACTGTTGACTCCTCTAGCAATGCAAAGGCCTGAGATCTCCTGCTCTTGCATTTTTTTGTTTAGATGAAAGCTTAAAACAGAGGCTTGGAGGAAAAACAATAGGGGAAAGAGAGGACAGCCCTGCCTTAGTCCTCTTGAAGCTTTGAAAAAACCAGCAGCTCTGCCATTTACAAGGGGAGCAATCCATGGCTCCGAAATTCAGGCCTGGATCCAATTTATAAATTTCTCACCAAATCCAATTTTTTTTCAGAACATTCAAGAGAAAACTATGCCTAACACGGTCAAAGGCATTAGCTAAGTCCAGTTTGATAACCATACCTTTTTCCTTGCGCTGCTGGCTTGAGAGAATTGCCTCTTGAACTAATGTGAAATTGTCCACAAGCTGTCGACCATGAATAAAACCCCCTTGATTTTCTGGGATTATAGTGGGGAGAAGGTATTTCAACCTGTTAGCTATTACTTTGGTGATTAAATTATAACCAGTGTTGCAAAGAGAGATGGGGCGAAATCTGCTGAAGGATCTGGCGCCTTTCTCCTTGGGGATGAGTGTAAGGAACGCAAAGTTTGTACTACCTCCAATTTTCTGATAGTCCTGGGATTTTTGAACCATTTTATATAGATCATTTTCCACAATGTGCCAGCAGGATTGGATGAATTTGGTGGAGAACCCATCAGGACCAGGGGCTTTGTCTGGGTCCATGGCAAAGAGAGCATTCTTGACCTCAGCCTTTGTGACTTTAGCTTCCAGCAGGAGGTTCATCTCAGTAGTGATTGAAGAAGGGACCCCGTCCAAAAGATCATTGTTATGAACCAGATTCACATCCTCACTGTACAAATTCTGGAAATGCAGGAAAGCTGCTCTTTTGATGCTAGCAAAGTCATTATGTATGGAGTTTTCTTCCTCGATCTCAGTGATGGAATTGAAGCATTTTCTGGCTTGAGATTGCTTGTGAAAGAGAGAGGAATTTCTGTGTCCCGCTTGGAGCCAAAGGCAGCGAGATTTAATCCTCCAAAATTCTTCTTCAGCCAGGTAGGCTTTATGGAAGCTCTGTTGAAGCTTAACCTCTTTATCAAGAATTTCTCTGGTTACGTATGCCTCTTCTGAGAGCAGATGATAAGCTTCAAGTTGATTTTGGAGATTTTTCCTTTCAGCTACTGGATTAGGAAGAGTTTTAGCCCAGCTCTTTAGGGCAGCTTTCGTCCTTCTAAGCTTTTCCTCCCACACGTAGAAGGGTGATCCATTGACTGGCTGAGACCAACTTTCCTTGACGATCTGCAAAAAGTTGGGTTCCTTGACCCAAAGGGGGCTGAATCTGAAGGGGATGGGTCCAAGATCGGGGAGAGTTCGGAGATCCAGCTTGATGGGATTGTGATCAGAAATGCTGCAAGGAAGAATTTGCATATTGGCATCTAATCTGAGCAGAAGAAAGGAACTTTGGATTAAAAATCTATCCAGTCTAGCTACAATATGACCAGGGCCAACTCTTTTATTCGACCAGGTAAACTTACCAGAAGAGGGTTTGATGTCCAGCATGTCCCAGTCATGGATAAGATCCTCTGCCCATTCCCTCGCCGGATCTCGCACAATGCAACCTCCTCGCTTTTCTGAGAAGTGCAGAGTGAGATTGAGGTCCCCTGCAATGATGGTATTGTCTAGATTCCCAAGATCTGCTTGGCTTCTTATAGAGTCCCAACAAGCTTTCTTTTCAGCAGCATTGACCGACACATAGACATTAAAGATACAAAAAAATTCCTTGGTGACTAAATGCTGCATTTTTAGTAGCAGCCAGTGAGTGTTAGAAGTTTTAGAGACTAACAAAAACTTACTATCATTCCAAAGGGTGCCCAACCCTCCAAAGGCTCCTCGGGCTGAGACAGCTTTGGCTTTACTTTTACTCCAGATTTTTTTACTTGTCTGGAGGAATATTGAATCCTCCAACTTGGTCTCCTGGATAAGGAGTATATCCGGGGCTTCTATTCTTATTAGATTTCTTATGGCCTCTTCCTTGACTTTTCTCCCCATACCCCTACAATTCCAGGAGACTATTTTCATTATTTACCTTTGTTTTGTTGGGCTGCCTTGGAGCCTTGAGGCTGGTTTCTCGCCATCTTTGGCTTTTTTGCTAACAACTTTTCCAGAGTTGGTTGGCTGCCTTGCAACGTGTCCTTGAAAGTTTCCTGCTCTCTTTTCTCCCGATCTGTTTTGCGGCCTCTTGTGGATCTCCTAACAGAGGCTTGGGAGTCACCTATTTCTCCTTCCTCCTCTGAGTCTTCCGTCTCTTACTCCTCTTCTTCGGCATCAACAAGGCTTTCTTTTGAGATTTCTGCAACAGTTGCATCCTTGGAAGAGGCAGAAGGGTTACCTTTGTCCGGAGTCATTACCTTGTGGGCCTCGACCTCCTGGGTGTCCTCTCGTTGTGAGTTGAGAATTTCAAACTTGTTTTCTGGGGCGGCCTTGGGCGGGATCTGTTGAGCAGTGGCCTGATGAGGACCTTTTCCATTAGGGCCTCCCGTCTTCCTGTGAGAATTTTTGGGGCGCTTGACTTGATTCCAACCATCCTCCTTCCCCTGCTCTGCCTCAGTGTTGGACGAACAACCTCTAGCGAAGTGGCCATAGACATGGCATTTTCAGCATTTGAAGGGAAGCTGTTCATAGTCCAGTTTCTGTACATGCGACCAATTTCCGACATTGATTTTGATGGCCTCTGGTAGCCCTACTTCCAGATCTACTTCCACGTAGATCTTGGCGCAATCATATTGGTCCTTGTTGTTTGCGCGATCAATGAACTTCCTAAGGGCATTTCCAATATGCATCAGAGAGTCCCAATTCTAGCAGTGAACTGGGAGACTTGGGAGTCTAACCCACACCGGGACTGCTTTGGGCACATCCACTGCAGGATCGAAGTCCGGAGTCCACTTATTTAGATATAAACCCTGAGGGCCCATGAAGTAGGGGCCGTTTTGGAATATCAGATCTTTGTCATCCTTTGAAGAAAACTCGAATATAAAAAATCCTCTCCCCAAAAAATAAGAAGTAACACTTTCTTTGATCAACGGCGCCCAGTTTCTGTTAACCCAGCTCTCAGTAGTTTTGGGTGATGGCCATAGACCGGTGAACTGGCCTACGAGTGCTCGTTCTGCCAGAGATAAAGCAACCTGAATCGGGGTTTCTGCAGGTAGGGAGATCTCTGGTATATCGTCCAATTTCTTGACAAAATTCGCAGCTTCTAAGTGTTTCTTCTTGGGGAGACTTGCCACAAGTCGATTGAAGGCCTCAGCAGTTGAGGGCGGCAGAGGAGGGGGGGGGAGGCGCGTGTGGAGTGCCCTGCACCTCCATGGGCGCGAGCCCTAGATCGAACGCAGGTAGCCGCAATCTGCAGCAGCAGGGATCTCAGAGCGCTGGATGGTATTAAGTTTAGAAAAAATATTCATTATTTTATTAAGATTTTACATTAAAAAAAAAAAAAAAAAAAAAAAAAAAAAAAAAAAAAAACTTTATTATACAGTACCTCATTGTTTTCGAGATCAACATAATTGCAAATTATTAAGTGAAATGATTCTAACATTAACACAATGCAAATTACCAATTAATTCAAAATACATATTATAATGTTTCGAAAAAAAGAGTCTTAGTTATAAGGTAATAAAGTATAAATGATGAAATAACACATGTACCATATCACTCTTGGTTCTCATGATCACCTTCATTATCTTCCAGCTCGCTTGGTATGATAACACTATTGTTCTCAAAAATATGTTTTGATCTAGGGTCATGTCTCAATACGAACCACCAATCCCTATCCAACACATCCGGGTAAAAAAACGCCTGGTTGCAGTGTTTGGGGAAAACATAGGGCTCCTTAGCTTCATCCCACATCTTTCAAGAGTTGATACATATCAGCTTACTATCATGACATTCATTTACATTATTCCGATCAAAGGTGTTCCACCACTTGCACCTAAAAATAACACATTGGAAAGAAGAGAAATCCACTTCAATGATCTCTTGTATCTTTCTAACTAACCTAACGACCCTCGTACTAGGTTTTGATCACGGGGCTAGATCGGCTAGATTGATTGAACTCGACTTCCACCCCACAGTCTTGTGTCATGTGTCCATCATCGAAATTTTCTGTGCGAAAATGGTGTCCATATGCCCACATAGATGGGAACAAATGCACCTATAAAAAAAGTTAAAAAATCATAGTGTCATGTGTCTTATAATAACCCAACAGTTAAAATATGAACTATAGATGTAGTTACATTTGAAAGGTGCATTATTAAGTTTCAAATGTACATAATTGAATATATTATTACTGAGTGGGTGCACCCTGTTAGCACTCCGCCAAATCTCTAAGGCTGAAGAAGAAATCCCAAAAGAGGTAACCACAGACCAATATTTTGGCTTGGTATCTAGCCCTACCAAACTGGAGAGGGCTCTCTCAAAAAATCACAGCCTAGAGGGTTGGATGAATTAGTGCTTTAGGCTAGGTATAAGTGCAGAGGTTTGATTTGGTTGAATTGGGTTGCTGGATGAGGATATTAGGTCAAAGAGGCTAGGTCAGGGCAAATAAGATTAGGGTTACAATCCATTCAATGGGGCAAGGTAGGTAGGAAGGCTAGCACATTAGGGTTCTTGGGATGGAATGATTCACACAGGTGAGGAGCTAGGAAGAGCATGAAAGATGAATTCTTCCTAAATTAAGAGAAAGATGAACAAACTATGAAAACTTTCCCAAAACAGAGAATGTGAGATGAATTATATTTCTCTAACTTGAAAGTGATCATACAATAGACATGAAATGGAAAATGGATGAACAATACATTCATACAAATGAAACAAGAGAAGAAACAATGCTAGACAACCATACCACAGGTATCCCAAAGAAATAGCTGCAACCTTTTCATTAATTTCTTGCCAAAATTATTACACTAGAGTCTATGATCAATGCCTTAACATCCAAAAATTTCCAACCTGTGAAATGACTGAAAAAATACATGATATAGGCCACAAAAAAACTCCTCCCAGCCTCAGGGGTCGAATCCATGAGAGGGGGAGAAATTCCAATAAAACTGAGTTGAATACCTAGAGTGAAGGGAGGTCAAACTGACTCATCCCTCAATTTTTGCAAACTGATTCATTACACCTCATCATGATTTTTCACCTAATGTATTTACCCTAGGTAACAATAAAAACATGAAAATTAAACTTACATCATCAATTACATAAGTAAAATCTTGATTTCCAAAAATTTGGAGAAAAAACAAAGAAAAATATGAAAAGGTCAGGTGCGCCCTCCAACTTGCAGCTGAGTTTTGGATGGGTTTCCAGTGTCCAAATTGAGCTTAGGATAGCTCATTGGAAAGATTATCTTGTCTACTTTCAAGATATATGCTTGGTTTTCATAATGAAATTGATTAGACCCATCAAAAATTAATTCTCCAAATACTTCTTAGTGCACCATTTTTGTACTAGGTGCGCCCTCACAATGCCAGAGGTAACCTCCAGATGTCCAGGTGCGCAACACCGACTTCAAATAAAATTTTGAGTGAATTCCCAAAGTCAAAATTGAGCTCATGATAGCGTGTTTGAAATATATTTCTTTTGGCTACACAATGGACCTATCAAGCACTGAAAATGATCAATTATAGCCCCTCAAAAATCAATTCTCCCAAGACTGGTCAAAACGTGCAGAATGAGGGTGCAAAATGAAGTGTTCTCTTGCAGGAAACTTTTGGAGGCCTTCCTCAACTCCAAATTGAGCTCATGATAGCTCATTGGAAATATATATCTGTCTGGTTATCATTTCACTTATCAAGCAAGTCATTTGGACACTCCATCAGGGAGAAAAATATATTTTCCCAAGGTCACTCCAGAAGTGCAGAAACATCTTGTAGCAACTGCATTTTTTACTTTTCTCCAAAATAATGACACCTGTGTAAAAAATTAAGTAGGTTTTTCTTCCTTGGACTATGATGGATAAAAACCTCTCTCACTTTTGTCAAATTCATCTTTTTTTGGTCAGAAACAAAATTTGAAGAAAACCTCGCCCTATGTGTGGCAAATGATTTGTCCCTTGGAATGAATTCTTGAAAAATGATGGAGACATGATGTTTATGAGTTGGAATTGACTCATACTTGCTGAAATACCTCTCTTATGCCTCCTCTACTCATATGTCTCTGATTCCATAGAAAACCCTAGCTCAATGGGAGAGGAAATTAGGGTTTAGTGTAGGTGAAACAGGGGATTTGGGCAATTTATAAGAATGAAGGGAAATAAAGGGGATAGGGGGATTATAAATCCTTAGTAAAATATTTGGAGGTAGGGAGGGATGTTAAGAAGTAGGGGAAATTGGAATTTCAAGGATTGAATGAGGGGAAGTGGTCCAAAAGGGCAAAACACATGCCTAGTCTAGTAAAGTGTCAAATTGTAGCAGTAGAATAGGGCTTGTGGAAAAATGATGATTTTGAGGGATAGGAGTGATGGGAAGTGTTTAGGAAGGTAGATTAAGGATAGGGGAAGGTGTAAGAGCATCAAGATACAAGTTTTGTTGATGATTTAACCATGGAAGTCACGAAACCAAGAAAAATGTCCTCAAAACCTTAAGAGAGGGAAATGAGCTTTCCAAGCACAACTGACAGAAAAATATGGTAAACAAAAAACCACTTACTTGGAAATGATATTTTGGAACCTGAAATTGTTGAAGACCTTTGACTATTACTACTCCAAAATATGAATTTTATGGTGAAATGACCAATTTTCATGATTTTGACCCTACGACCTAATGATGACACAACATGGAAGAAGGAGTTGAAAGATGACCATGATAACTATGAGACTCTTTAAACAATGAATGACCTGACCATTATGATTTCCATTGACCATGGAAGTGAAAGGAATAGTAATGATCTCAATACCCTAATTAATGACCAAATTTTTGCATGACCTAGTGGAATGATAATTTTTTTTTGAGTGAGACCCCTAACATGACATGAAAAGAGAATTTTTGATCACTAATGGCAGGATGCAAATACTTACACTAACATTGGCCTTATTGGGGTGATAGCTCTAAAAGAGGTGTCAAGAACCATAGAACTCTGTATTCTTTAGATCAATGCCTTATCCATTAGGCCAATACGGTAAAAAAAATCAAACTAATAAGCCTGACTGAGAACTGATAACTTAGAAGAAATAGACTGACTCAAGACAAACTCAAATGACTAAAAATTGAATTAATACTGACTTACTTGACTGAAAACTAAACTTTTTGAAAATGGCAGAAAATCAGTGAAGCTCCATGGCCTTCACGGGCTCCAAACTCAAGTGGTTCTCTACTTCACACTTGCAGAAAATGTAAGCTGAAAACAAAATGAAATCAAATTAAATTGATAACAACCTACTCTAATCTGCTGCACAATTGTTGATTAGGTTAAATGATCCTTCCAGTGTAGCTAATCCAACAGATGTCTACTTACTGAAAATTTGCTCTCACTTTCCTCAAGCAGGCAGAATGATGTACATGTAGGCAACTCACGATAAAAACTGAAACCAAGACTTATGTTGACAAACAAAACAACATTCATCTTCTCCAATGATTGCAAAAGACTGTCCAATGGATCTTGAAAATTACGAAGCATTACCTTTTGTAGATCAACAAAAGGAGATGAGTAAGCATTATTCCCATATGGATGTAACAAATTAGCAAAAGGATCCTCCATAATATTTTTAACAACATAAGTTTCCAAATCTACGTGATTCGGGACAAACTCCTTTTCATTAGCAGACTTTTCATTTTCTAAACATTGAGGAATATTTGTATCTACAAGGGGCTCAAAAAAATTCTTCTTTATCACTGCTCTCCTCTTCATAATCACTTGGAAACTGACAAGACTGTACAATAACATCATCATTCTTAAAGGATGGAATATGGATTTTCAAATTTAGAATCTGATTTATTTCTTCTTCGGTCAAAGGAGGAAGTACCTTTTGTTTTCTTTGGATGAAACAATAATTGTCTTCTTTCCCTCCTAAATATTCACAAGGATACTGAATATCTTCTTTAATCTCAAGAAAAGGAGCATATAAATTTTCATTAGACAACTGATTTATTATATGTGGTTTCATTTGACTATGAAGATGCAAAATTCTTTCATCTTCAAGCAGAGGGGAAGCTACTGTGTTGAATATGATCTTGTGTATCAAAGTGACTAGCTTCTTCAGATTGCTGCTGAAGGGAGAAATCATATAAGGCTTCAATGATCTCTTCATCATACATGCATTCGATATCATCAATACTCTCAAGATATGCAATAAAACCTTCACTATAATCACAAAAACTCTGTAAGAGAGATAAACAAAGATTAGACTTCACAAAATGTTTGGAGAACATCTTATGGAAATCTTTAAGAGAACATAAACTTCCTTCTGGTAACACTTCATACCATACCCTAGCTTTATCGTCAAGAGTAGTCATAAAAACCTTCATGAGACAATATTTAGGAAACTCAACTCTCAGTCTACACACATGTACATGAAAATTTACTAAATGCAGATCAACATCATCTTTCTCCTCATCTTTGAATATGGGAAGATGTGTAAACCAATCAACATAAGGCATAGGATTTGGAAATCTAGGGATTTGAGATTGATCCATAGGATAATACCTTGAGTTTTTTCTTACATTAGAACTCATCTCGACAAAAATTAAGTCACCAAGAAGTCTATTCAAATTATTGTTTCTTGAAAAGTGGAGTCACCATGAAAATTCCGAATCTTGGGATTTTTCGACACTGGATTCACCAGGTGAATGACGCACAACCTTCTTGTGCCTGATCATTGTTCACCATCAACAATCAGATCTGATCTTTATCGTTCTTTCCTAGCGAAGATTTGTCTTTTCGCTTCCCCAGCAAAGACGCCGGTATGTTATCACTCTGCCAAATCTCTAGGGCTGAAGAAGTAATCCCAACATAGGTAACCACATACCAATATTTTGGATTGGTATCTAGCCCTACCAAACTGGAGAGGGTTATGAAAACAAATCATAGCCAAGAGGGCTGGATGAATTTGGGTTTTAGGCTAGGTATAAGTGCAGAGGTTTGATTTGGTTGAATTGGGTTGCTGGATGAGAATATTAGGTCAAAGAGGCTAAGTAAGGGAAAATAAGATTAGGGTTACAATCCATTCAATGGGGAAAGGTAGGTAGGGAGGCTAGCACATTAGGGTTCTTGGGATGGAATTATTCAGACAGGTGAGGAGCTATGAAGAGCATGATAGTTGAATTCTTCCTAAACTGAGATAAAGATGAACAGACTATGAAAAGTTTCCCAAAACAGAGCATGTGAGATGAATTCTGTTTCTCTAACTTGAAAGTGATCATACAATAGACATGAAATGGAAAATGGACCAACAATACATTCATACAAAGAAACAAGAGAAGAAACATTTCTAGACAACCATACCACATGTATCCCAAAGAAATAACTACAACCTTTTCATTAATTTCATGCCAAAATGATTACACTAGAGTCTCTAATCAATGCCTTAACATCCAACGATTTCCAACCTGTGAAACGACTGAAAAATTACATGATATAGGTGTCAAACAAACTCCTCCAAGCCTCAGGGGTCAGATCCATGATAGGGGGAGAAGTTCCACTAAAACTGATCTGAATACCTGGAGTATAGGGAAGTCAAACTGACTCATCCCTCACTTTTTGCAAACTGATTCATTACACCTCATCATGAGTTTTCACCTAATGTATTTACCCTAGGTAACAGTGAAAACATGAAAATTACATTTACATCATCAATTACATAAGTAAAATCTTTATTTCCCAAGATGAAAATCAAATTTGCAGAAAAAACAGAGAAAAATCATAAAAAGTCAGGTGCGCCCTCCAACTTGCAGCTAAGTTTTGAATGGGTTCCCGGTGTCCAAATTGAGTTCAGGATAGCTCATTGTAAATATTATCTTGTCTATTTTATAGATATGTGCTTGGTTTTTATAATGGAATTTATTGTTCCCCTCAAAACTTAATTCTCCCAAGACTTCTCAGTGCACCATTTTTGTGCCGGGTGCTCCTTCACAGTGCCATATGTGCCCTCTAGATGTCCAGGTGCACAGCGCCGACTTCAAATAAACATTTTAGCGCTTTCCATAAGTCCAAATTGATCTCATGATAGTGCGTTAGAAATATATCTCTCTTGGCTACATTATGGACCTATCAAGCACTCAAAATGATCAAGTATAGACCCTCAAAAAGTAATTCTCCCAAGACTGGTCAAAAAGTGCAGAATGAGGGTGAAAAAATGAAGTGTGCTCTTGCATGAAACTTTTGGAGGCCTTCTTCAACTCCAAATTGAGTTTATGATATCTCATTGGAAATAAATCTCTGTATATTTATCATTTTAATTATCATGAAAGTCATTTAAACACTCCATTAGGGAGAAAACTTGATTTTCCCAAGGTCACTCCAGAAGTGCAGAAAACCTCTTGTAGCAACTATATTTTTAACATTTCTCAAAACTATGACACCTATGTAAAAACTAGAGGAGGTAGTTCTTCCTTGGCCTATGATGGACAAAAAAATCTCTCACTTTTGTCAAATTCATCTTTGTTTGGTCAGAAACACAGTTTGAAGAAAAACTAGCCCTATGTGTGGCAAATGGTTTGTCCCTTGGAATGAATTCTTCAAAAATGATGGAGACATGATGTTTATGATTTGGAATGGCCTTATACTTTCTGAAATGACCTCCCTTATGCCTCCTCTGCTCATATGTCTTTGTTTCCATAGCAAACCCTAAATCAATGGGAGAGGAAATTAGGGTTTAGTGTAGGCAAAACAGGGGATTTGGGAAATTTATAAGAATGAAGGAAAATAAAGGGGATAGGGGGCTTCTAAATCCTTAGGAGAATATTTGGATGTAGGGAGGGATGTTAAGAAGTAGGGGAAAGAGGAATTTCAAGGATTGAGTGAGGGGAAGTGGTCCAAAATGGAAAAACACAAGCCTAGTCTAGAAAAGTGTCAAATTGTAGCAATAGGCCAGGGCTTGTGGAAAAATGATGATTTTGAGGGATAGGAGTGATGGGAAGTGTTTAGGAAGGTATATTAAGGATAGGGGAAGGTGTAAGAGCATCAAGATACAAGTTTTATTAATGATTTAACCATGGAAGTCATGAAACCAAGAAAAATGTCCTCAAAACCTTGGGAGAGGGAAATGAGCTTTCCAAGCACAACTGAGAGACAAATATGGTAAACACAAAACCACTTACTTGGAAATGATAGTTTGGAACCTGAAATTGTTGAAGACCTTTGACTATTACTACTCCTTCAAAAGATGAATTTTATGGGGAAATGACCAATTTTCATGATTTCGACCTTATGACCTAATGACGACACAACATGGAAGAATGAGCTGAATGATGACCATGATGACTATGGGACTCTTTCAAAAACGAATGAGCTCACCATGATTATGTTCATTGACCATGGAAGTGAAAGGAATAGTAATGATCTCAATACCCTAATTAGTGACCAAATTTTTGCATGACCTAGTGGAATGATAAAAAAATTTGATTGAGACCCCTAACATGATAGGAAAAGAGGGTTTTTGATCACTGATGGCCCAATGAAAATACTGAAACTAACACACACAACCCCTACATTTAGCGCATCCTCTTCAACACGCGAGTAACGACCGATTTCACCGTATTTCTCTCTGACTTGGTCAACAACCCAACTGTTGGGGCATATTTTTTGGCATATTTTCTTTTAAATGATCGGGATAAGGCACACTTATACCATTAAACCATCTAAATTATTTCCTGTCACTATCCCATTTCATTGTCTTTTGTTCATACAATGCGACCCACGGTTGTGTCGCTTCGGAATTGTAAAGAATGAATTTATTGATTGCTTCAACTTCTGCATTCGCTAATGACATCAAACCGACATATAGTACATATGAGATCAAAATATACATTATATCGAAGTTCAACATGAATATTTACTTTGTGTAAATTTGAAAAATTATAAGTCGCTTACTCTTTATCAAGCGCCTTTTTCCATTCATTTAGAGCAACTCCCCTTGTCTTTTGTCTTCATCCCTTTCATCGTCCCAAATCACTGCACCTGGTCTGTTGTTGATCTTCTTGATGTACTCACTGGCATAATAGAAAGGCTCATACAATATGTACCTCTCTGCCATAGACCCCTCGGGTTATGCCCTTTGTTGAACAAAACCTTTCAATTTCTTCATGTACCTCTCTAAGAAGAACATCCAATGACAAGAAACCACCCCAACTAATTCAACCTCATCTACTAGGTGGATTAGAAGATGAACCTGCAAGTCCATGAAACTCGTTGGCAGTTCCTTCTCAAACATACAAACAATCTCAACTATCTCTTGATGCCACCGTGGAATTCTAGCCACATGAATCTCCTTTGACGTGATCCAACATACAAATGCAGATAATTTTGATATGTCACGTCTTGGGTCTTGGGGGATTTCATGTTTCACACACCCACACATGAATAAAGGATAATGACACTGCAAAGTTATAAACATGTGCAATAATATACAAAATTAGTTATGTTTTATGATCTCTGCATGGGATACAATTTATTAATATAACAAATAATAAAATCATGTTTTTGACATTATACGTAGTCTTGGAAGATTCAAATGGTCATGCGATTTCAACCTCGACAAATGGTCATCCATGGTGAAGCAACATCGTAGTGAAGACCCGTATTAAGATGGCACCCTCACACCCATTATAACTTCCTTTGCCAAAGAAAAATCATATTTTTTTAAAATCCATGGGACATCACCTTCTTTGAAATACCATGAATTAGAGGGACCAACTTCTGCCTCTGATCTTGTACTTTCTAATCGTCTTGGCCAATGTTTCTTTTTAGTTTTTGAAGTAATACGATCTTTCCTAACAACCAATGTGTCACCTTGTTTCAATGATATGTGCCTCCATAAAGAAGATGAAACATTTTTAAATATATTCATGGGATCTAATAAGTGCGTAATTCTAAGATGCTCCCAATATGGGAGGTTATAAAAGATAGATTTCCTTTTCATACCAATGGGAAATTTCTCAACATAGGTGTCGAAGAATTTTGGATCATCGAACATAGGCTCCCCATTTGAATCGAACATTTCTATGAACTCCTTCTCCTTCTCTCTCTCATATGCTCTAAGCCATTCAAATGGTGTCATTATTGGAGGCCTTTTGGTTCTCTCTCGTTTACCATTGAAAGCAGATGCTGCTCTTCTGTAAGGGTGTTATTCTGGGAAGAATACCCTGGAGCAGTCATACACTAGCTTTCGTAGGTCGTTGGAAAATCTAGCCTTCAGAGAAGGTCCACAACATTTACATCCAAAATACCCTTTTGTTACAAGACCTACGAGATTATTATATACAATTTATATGCATGGAACGTTAAATAATATCATGAAGATCAGAATAATTATGACGAATTAAATAACTAATATGCAAAAGGATATTGTTAGGTATATAAACAAATCAATAAACATGTAATTTACTAGAGAAAACTCCTAAGTCTGGATAATCATGTGTTGTGTAAGCACATGTGCCATATAACCTAAAACTCCTCTTTGCTGCGATGGTATTGATACATCGTATACATTTATCCTATCCCATAATTCCTTCAATTCATCTACCAATGGTTGTAAGTATACATACATATTATTCACTTGTCTTCTACCAGGGACTATGAGAGCCAACATAAGATGTTCATTCTTCACGAACAACCACGGGAGGATATTGTTATTGATCACTACTATAGGACAAACAAAATAGTTGCTGTTCTAGAGGGAATATGGGTTCATGCCATCTGTTATCACTCTTTAATTTTTGAAGGCTGGAGACAGAATCACAGAGTGAAACATCAAACCAACTTTGGAATCCAGGACCTAGCCTTCCTGGACTCAGAGAGGGCTCTCTCTGTTAGATATAGCTTGATAAATATAAGTGCTGATATTAGGCTAGCTATAGAAATGACGTTTGTTTGAAGATGTTTTGTTGAGGCAACAGAAGAGGGCCATTATTCTATGGAGTCATAAGTGTGAACATATTCATATGGATGAATAATTGAGGTCAGGTGCAACTAGGAAAGCTAGCCATGTCAATGGATCTTAACAGCTTATGAAATGGAAAAGAGGATGAGTTTAAGGTTCAATGGGAATGCAGAGCATACCGTCTCTGAATTCTACATTTCGGTCTCAGAAGAAAACATAATGAACTATTTCAAGACTATGCAGGGTACCCCATGGTAAATCCTACACAAAAGTTTCTATTCGAAGTCAAGAAAAGTAAACAATATGAGAAAACAGGAGAATAACAAATTACATGGGAAAATACTTCACCACAGAGCATAACACAAGAATATGGAAAACGACATAATCCTTCATTCATCCAAAAGAGAGTGTTTACAATGGAATGAGTCTATTACAATGGTTTTTCCCCTTCCAGGCCTCCTTTACACTATTAATGCATACAATATTTATAGAAAACTTAATTCGGTTAATATGCCTGTTGCAATGATTACATTTAAGCAGAAAATGGACAAGTGGAGACATGCATGTGGTGATAAGATATTTCTGACAGCAATACTTGCCTCTGGGATTAATTCTGGGCAACTCTTCGTAGATCCCAACGCTTCGATGGCTCCTTATAAGATCGAACAGTAAGCTTTGGGGGAGGCTGTGATGATTTCGAAGAGGCAACCAACGGAGGTTATGACATGTGGACTTGTTATTCATACCACCTTTGTTGGATGCTAAATTCCAATGTGGTGCTGGAACTGCCACTTCTCTGATCTTATTCCCCTTTCTTTGTTACACACTAATACCAGTTTATTTAGGGAAAGTGGTTTTTGAAGGAGACAAATGGTATTCCGGACCCCCCTTGAAGTGGTGAGCGGTAATAGAAGGGGGGGGGGGGGGGAGGTAATATTGAATGTGACATGTATGGGATGGGTGGTATGGGATGCGCCCATTAGAACTCCCCCCTCTCATGATAAATTTGAATGGTGGGGGGGGGGGGTGGAATGAAACGTGGGCTGTTGGATTTAAAGATGATGGTGGTGCGTTGAGGTGGAAAGCGTTTTCTCTTTGCTGGGTCCTTTGGCCTATTTATTCATGAAATGAGCTATAAATCTCGTAGGCCCGACTTGACGTGTTATACACATAAAGCATAGTGAAAACTCATTCACCCGGACCTTAAATTTTGTAGATTGCAGTTTATGAAGTGGCATCGCATCTGCGCACTTCGCAATCTTTAAAGTTTGAGTTGTGAAGAATATAATCGGCGATGCAATACGATAGGGAGGTGACGTGGAGGGTAAGTGGGAGCAGACTGTAGCGCATATCGCAACTCGTAACATTTAGTTATAAATGCATATGGTGTAAAAATTAAAGAGTGCAAAGGGCGATGCGCGGGGGGTGGGGGTAGATGAGTGACGTGGCAGGGAAGAAGTGGGACCACGACTGCAACGCACATCACAATTTGTAACGTTTAGTTATAAGCTGCGGGGTTTAACTTTTAAACTTTGCGAAATGCGGGGAAGAGGGACCCACTGGATATGCGGCGAAGTTTTTATGAATCAGCGAAGGTTTAAAGCGGTAAGTGTTTATGGAGTTTATATGATATTCACGATATATAAAAGTATTGAAAAGGCTGTAAAACAAGGGTAGAACTACAGAGGTGGGGCCGAATTACCACATTGCAAATTAAAATAGATATGTTGTGGTCATTTTCAAAGGTAAGTTAATGTATATGCGATGTGATGTGGAAAATCGCAAATCGGTAAGCGCAAGTTTTAACGTTTAGTTGCGATGTGAAAAGGTTATGCTAGGCAATCGGGAAATGAAAATCAATGAAACAGTGAAGAGGGAAGGGTAAAGCGAAAAGGTCAAAAAAAGGTAAGGTTTCAATGTATTTCAAAGGAAAATGAAATGGAAAAAGGAAGCATGGCGGGGAATGGGTCCCACATCATATCGCATCGACGATTTTATAAGTTTGGAATTTGATTGTTATAACAAAACTTTGCGATGACGATATGCGATGAGGCACAAGGGGTCCCACCAATGGTTTGAGCGGCTCTTTGTTATATATATGATATGTGATACATATAAAAATAAGGTCTATGGTTTGAATAACATGACTGTCAATGGGTGGCGGAGCTTATAATATAAAGTTTGAAACTTTATATAAATGGGTTTATAAAGTAATAAGCCCCGAAAGGTTATATATGTGGGTTTTTGGGAGGGTATGAATGGGATTTAGAGCATGGGAGAATATGGAGGAAATGAGAGGGAAAAGAGGGTGAATGGAATGGAATGAGGGTAGAAATGGAGTTGGATCACCATCACACCTTATCAACAACACTTTCTTCCTTTTATTGGATGGAGATGCAACCTGATTCCTTTGAAGCTATTTACAGTCAGGAGTTCCCTTTCTTGAGTTCCCTTTCTTTCTTTGAAAATAAATGATAGCCATTGAATATTATTTTCAGTGATGACAAATCTAATCAATAATCAGTCACCTTGTCATACTATGAAATACATGAGTTTAACAGTGGCTCCAACTAGGGATGGTGGCTACTTTAGGAGGTGTCAAGAACACTGTAGACTAGTGAGCTGATCCCAAATCTGCAACTTGATCTACTACAAAAAATTCTGTGGCTGAGAAGACTCAGTTCAAAATCAACACTCTCTGCAAAAATTGAAGTCTGGAACAAACTTGAGCTGAAAACAAAACAACATTTTGAAACCACAACTGGAAATATGCTCAGAGTGCTGACCTTATTTTGACACCTACCTGCCCTACTCTACTGAAATTGCTGCTTGTTCTAAATGATGTAATAATGCCAATGCAACCAATCAAGTAGCAACAAAAACAAATGGACAACTTGACTGCTTGTCAGGAAAATCAGCAGTATAACTTGATTATGTGTCCTCGTAACCAAAGTTAGAATATGAAATGGCAATTGCTGATGTATTTGATCTTTATAAAGAGTACCCATTTGAAAACTTGGACTAAGAAGAACCTCCATATACTCTACTATAGGATCAATAAAATCATGATATATGATACCTGCTTCTAGGCCTTCAATGACTAGTTGATCAGTTGTATCCCTAATATTAAACCTTGAAACCTCATCTTCAGTTTGGTATTTGAAAGCACAATCATCCTCAATATGTAAGCCAAGAGGTAGTACAATTTCCACTTTCTTAGGGGAAGGAAGATTTTCCAAGAATCCTTTAGGGTCTCATTAATTATATGACTGAATTTCAGAATTTAATAATTCAATACTAGTTTCATATCTTTCAACAACTATCTCCAGAAAACATGTTTTAGCTTTAGGCCTAAATTTGCTTGACTTCAAAATGAGAAAGACAACTGCTAGAAAATCTTCATCAAGTTGAAATTCTGATAACTAATTCCTGAATGCACTTAGAACTTCACTAGATAGAAGGTCTGCGACAAACCTTGTCCTTTTGTTCAACGGTAACTTTGGTCAATATGTTGTGGAGTCGCCATGAATGCTCAAAATTCGGGTTCTTTGAATCGTGGAGTCGCTAGGTGAATAATGCATCCTTCTTGTGTCTCATCGTTGTCCACCACCAGTAATCAAATCTGAACTTTGATGTGCTTTCTGAGTTCTGAAGGAACACTAAGATTTTTCAATAAGTGCTCCCCAGTGGAATCGCCATTATGTTATCACTCTGTAATTTCTGAAGGCTGGAGATAGAACCACAGAGTGAAACATCAAACCAACTTTAGAATCCAGGACCTAGCCTTCCTAGACTCAAAGAGGGCTCTCGTTGTTAGATATAAATTGATAACTATAAGTGGTGATATTAGGCTAGTTATAGAAATGAGGTTTGTTTGAAGATGTTTGGTTGAGGCAACAAAAGATGGCCATTGGGCTATGGAGTCATAAGTGTGAACAAATTCAGATGGATGAATAACTGAGGTCAGGTGCAACCAGGCAAGCTAGCCATGTCAATGGATCTTAACAGCTTATGAAATGGAAAAGAGGAGGAGCTTAAGGTTCAATAGGAATGCAGAGCAGACCATCTCTGAATTCTACATTCCGGTCTCAGAATAAAACATAATGAGATGTTTCAAGACTATGCAAGGTACCCCATGGTAAATCCTACACAAAAGTTTCTATTCGCAATTAAGAAAAGAAAACAATATGATAAAATAGGAGAATAAAAATTACATGGGAAAATACTTCACCACAGAGCATAACAAAAGAATATGAAAAACAACATAATCCTTCACTCATCCAAAAGAGAGTGTTTACAATGAAATGAGTCTATTAAAATGGTCTTTCCCCTTCTGGACCTCCTTTACACTGCTAATGCATACAATATTTATAGAAAACTTAAGTCGGTTAATCTGCCTGCTGCAGTGATTACATCTAAGAATAAAATGGACAAGTGGAGACATGCAGGCGGTGATAAGATATTTTTGACAGCAATACCTGCCTCCGGGATTAATTATGAGCAACTCTTCATAGATACCAATGCTTTGATGGCTCCTTAGAAGATCGAACAATAAGCTTTGGGGGAGGCTGTGATGATTTCGAAGAGGCAACCAATGGAGGCTCTGAAATCTGGCCTTATTATTCGGACCACCTTTGCCGGATGTGAAATTCAAATGTGGTGCTGGCACTGCTGCTTTTCTAATCTTACTCCCCTTTCTATGTTACAGACTGATACCAATTTATTTGGGGAAAGTGGTTTTTGAAGGAGACAAATGGTATTCCGGACCCCCTTTAAGTGGTAAGTGGTAATAGAAAGGGGGGGGGGGGGGGGGGAGGGGGGGCCCGGTAGGGGGGTGTGCGGAGTAATCTTGAGCGTGACACATAGCCGGATGGGTGGCATGGGATACTACCCATTCCGGACCCCCCCTCTCATGATAAAGTTCGAATGGTGCGGGGGGCCGGAATGAAATGTGGGCCGTTGGATTTAAAGATGATGGTGGCGCGATGAGGTGGAAAGCCTTTGCTCTTTGTCGGGTCCTTTTGCATATTTATTCATGATATGAGCTATAAACCTTGTAGGCCTGACTTGACCTATTATACACACAAAACATAGTGAAAACTCATTCACCCGGACTTAAAATTATGTAGATTGTAGTTTATGAAGTGGCATCGCATCTACGCACTTCGTAATCTTTAAATTTTGAGTTGTGAAGAGTATAAACGGTAATCCGATGCGATGCGATGCGATAGGGAGGTGACGTGGAGAGTAAATGATGTGGAGGGTAAGTGGGACCAGATCGCAGTACATATCGCAAATCGTAACATTTAGTTATAAGCACAGATGGTGTAAACACTAAAGAGTGCGAAGGGCGGCGCGCGGGGGGGAGGGGGGGGGGGGTGGGGTAGATGAGTGACGTGGGAGGGAAGAAGTGGGATCGCGACCGCAACACACATAGCAATTCATAACGTTTAGTTATAAGCTGCGCGGGGTTTAACTTTTAAACTTTGTTAAATGCGGGGAAGAGGGACCCACTGGCTATGCGGCGAAGTTTTTATGAATCAATGAAGGTTTAAAGCAGTAAGTGTTTATGGAGTTTATATGATATTCACAATATATCAAAGTATTGCAAAGGCTGTAAAGCGGGGGCGAAACTGCGGAGGTGGGGCCGACTTACCGCATCGCAAATTAAAATAGATATGTTGCGAGCATTTTCAAAGGTAATTTAACGTATATGCGATGCGATGTGGAAAATCACAAATCGTCAAGCACAAGTTTTAACGTTTAGTTGCAATGTGAAAAGGTTATGCTATGCGATCGAGAAATGAAAATCAATGAAACGGTGAAGAGGGAAGGGTAAAGCGAAAAGGTCAAAAAAAGGTAAGGTTTCAATGTATTTCAAAGGAAAATGAAATGGAAAAAGGAAGTATGGCGGGGAATGGGTCCCACATCATATCGTATCGGTGATTTTATAAGTTTGACATTTGATTGTTATAACAAAACTTTGCGATGATGATATGCGATGAGGCACAAGGGGTCCCACCAATGGTTTGAGCGGCTCTTTGTTATATATATGATATGTGATATATATAACAATAAGGTATATGGTTCGAATAACACGGCTGTCGATGGGTAGAAGAGCTTATAATATAAAGTCTGAAACTTTATATATATGGGTTTATAAAGTAATAAGCCCCGAAAGGTTATATATGTGGGTTTTTGGGAGGGTTTGAATGAGATTTAGAGCCTGAGAAAATATGGAGGAAATGAGAGGGCAAAGAGGGTGAATGGAATGGAATGAGGGTAGAAATGGAGTTGGATCACCATCACACCTTATCATCAACACTTTCTTCCTTGTACTAAAAGGAGAGGCAACCTGATTCCTTTGAAGCTCTTTACAGTCAGGAGTTCCCTTTCTTGAGTTCGCTTTCTTTCTCTGAAAATAAATGATAGCCATAGAATATTATTTTCACTAATGACAAACCTAATCAATAATCAGTCACCTTGTGATATTGTGAAATACAGGAGTCTAACACCATCCATGGCTATATTGATTCGTAGACTTCATACTTCATCCTTGAATTTTTCAGGCCATGTTTCCTCTATATGCTTCATGGCTATTGAATCTGTTGGGATTCACATAACTCCCAACTCACTTCTGTGTGAGGCATGCGATCCCTGCAACATAGCTAATTCTTTGCAACGAAAGAGCCTTTGAATCCTTGGGATTATAGGCATGTGCCTCAATATCTTAAAAGGAGGACCACATGATTTACCCTTGTTTTTTGATTTATCATACCTTTCATGTCCATATTTCAGACATATCTCTTTGTATGCATATTCTCCTCTATATAGAATACAATCATTTGGACATGCATGATATGATATTTACTCAACGCCCAACATTTTCAACAATTTCTTTGCCTCTTCGCAGCTACCGAGCAAGACATTATCACTTGGAAGAACCTTATCTTTGAATAACCTGTAGTTGGTGATCATAGAAAATATTAAATGTACATTAATGCAGATATATTTATTACCATTCATAAAATTGACCATTTGTGATATTCAATGTGTGATTATATTTCTCAATATATAAGGGAGGACTTTATGGTTATAACTTACCTCAAAATTTCTGAGAAACATGCATTCTACAAGCCAAACTTTGCTTTCAAGTTGTACAGTAACATCGTTGTCCCCAACTGGTAGACTTTGACTGATCGCTAGGTCCAAAGAGAGGGGTGGTGGAAGCAAATTTAAGGCTTTCGAATAAGGTGTCAGCGATATGAGCATCGTCCTCTAGCTGATCATCATTCTGGAATGCATCTAACAACATTGTCTCCATGGCAGTCATATCCCTTAAGTAATCATCCATACCAACCTCTATTTGATTGCCTCCATTGCCAGCTTGTGAATAATTACTATTGTTGTAGTCATTCATAATTGGTGAATTTGGACGTAGTGGGAATTGAATAGGTGGTTGATTCAACCATTGATGGTATCGTCCCTCTCCAATTTTTTCTCTTAATTCAGCCTTCTCTAGATTTGACATTGTCGTGGGGTGCAACAGAAGATGGTAGGTAGGTCGCTCATCATCACTAGAATCCTAATAATTTCAAAAAATATATTTGAACATGATTAGTACAAAATATACGATATCAATTAGTAAGCACGTTGACAATGCACAATTGATTGGTTTGACGTTAAAATAATTACATTAATATACCAAATAATTATTATTACCATCATTGTCCCAGGATTCTCGCTAGAAGATGCAATATTGTTACAATTGGTAGGGTGGAGTAGCTGTCCATTTTCATCTACCAAATGTGCCTTGCGGTATGCTGCTCCTACTAAGAGCTTCCAATGTTTTGGAGTTGTTTGAATATTTTGTGCATCTGAACTCGAATCTGAATTATCTTCATGAACTTGCAAATCTCTATACATTAATTATAAATTTTATTAAGCTGATTGACATGGATAAAAAACATAAATTCAGTTAGATAATGAAAATATAAATAAAATTTTAAGTAAATATTACATCTTGAGATGGATAGAGAGAACTCTATGATGGACTTTGAGAAATATTATGGAACGAGCTGGATTTTGAAGAATTGTCCATTTGATATAATTATGATATTTTCACCCTGCATTTGAGCAAAATTAACAATAAATTTTGGTGTACACACCTAAAAGTAATTTTGGTGCCTTAAAAATGGACTTATTGTTATCGGTGCTAATGTACAGATAACCGCACTGGTGCATTTAGTTACTGCGCACCGGTGCGGTGTTATTAATTGACGCACCGGAGCCGAATAGCCGCAAATAAAAAAAACGCAACTATATTTTTTTAAAGTGAAAAAAGACGGTAAATTAAAAAATGGGCGGCAAAATATTTTCGAAAATCTAATTTCGTAAAACAATTCTTTAAATAGTAAACACTTTTTATTATTTCATTATTTTTGCAAAAAATTTCAGGGAGAGATTTTCTTGCACGAGACATACTTGGAGGAGCAAGAGAGCACGAGAGCACTGTGGAGCAGCGAAATACTTTCGAAAGAAACTATTCAGGCAATCAGAATTCCAAACCTCTGGTGATTCAAACCCTTGTAGCATAGAATTTTAAGCAAGGTGATTAAATTTTATTGTTTTTTTTACATTTTCTGCAGTATTTTTTACGCAGTAAATAAAAATTTTAAATTTACTATTAATTTTCAGAAAAAAAGAAGAAGAAAAAACCAATAAAATTCATTTTACATTAAACCCTTGATTCTTTTTGTTTTTGCCTTTGCTTCTTCATGTTTATGTGATTTCAAAATTAGGGCTTTTAATTTTAAATTTACAGGGTTTCTATTGCTATATATATAGGCATATGACATCTAACCCATGGGACGACTTGCATAGTTGGATCCCAATCCATGTCGGCCCTTGCGTAAATTTAAAAAAACTGAATTTTTTTAATAGGTGTGCCCTGTGTAAACAAGCGCACACAGAACACCGCGCATGCACAGTTATATATATATATATATATATATATATATATATAAAATCTGTGCGCCATATGTAAAATAGGGCACCGGTGCGCTATTTCATTATAGCGCACCGCGCACGTACTGTTTGAAAAAAACAATTTTTATTTTATGTCTGTGTTATTCGGTGCACCGTTTAAAATATAACGCACCGGGTCTCTTTGTTGACAAAGAGCACCATACGGTGGTCCCCTATTTACGCGGTGCATTTATAAGAATATGCCACACCACCCCCTCCGCAACATCATATGCTACAAAAACTAACACTAGAAGATTTTTATTAATTTGTCGCCCCCTCCACAACATCATGTGCTACAAAAATTAACACTAGAGGATTTTTATTAATTTGTCTGTGTTAATCGGTGAGATGGTTAAAATATAACGCACCGGTGCTCCTTGTTGACATAGAGCACCGCACAGTGTTTCTACTGTTTTGGCAGTGTGTTTATAAGAACACGTCACACTGACATTGGTGCGTACATCATTAAAGGCGCACCGGTTTCTTGATAGTTTTTTTTTTCCTGAAAAGTTTTTGATTTATTTATAAAAAATATTAATGAATGGTATGGTACAGGTTTCATATTGATAAATAAATGGCTAACAAGAGATCAAGTAACAAAAATAGTGATAGCACATCAAGAAAATAAAAAAAGGAAAGTTCTTTGTAAATTCTTTACAAAAATTATTATTTTTGAACTATATGTAAGTTTAACTAATATGTATTGTTTACTGTGTATCATGCAGAGCCACAAAATGACAAAGATCGATCAAATTATTTCTGATCTAGGACCAGAAGAGCGTAAAAGCTTGATGGAAAAATTGCAAAAGGATGAATTAGGTGAATGAAAAAATACTATCGATCCAATATGAGTTTATTTTTTTAATTTTCATTAATAATATAATTAAAATTATTAGATAACATGTTTCAAACAATCTATTAATTCACATATGTTTAATGTTCTACAGGAACCAACAACTCAGAAAATGAATTTTGTTCTAAGAAGATAAAAAAAATAGAAGATGCAAATGAAAATGAATTGCTCCTTAGCTCATCTGGAGTGGTGTTGGAGGTTAACGAAAGGGGGAAAAACTTTTACAAAAGTTCGAGGGACCTAGTGGAACGAATGTATAGACGTTCTTTCCACTTACAATACAAAAATCAATCCAATGATTCCAAGAACCAAATTTTATCTAAACTACAGGAAGAATTTCCAAAGAATTGGTCAATGAGACATGTGAGACTTTTAATAGCAAAAATGTACAAAAAAGAAGAAGAAGGAATTAAAAAGTAGTATTCTTTTAAATGCTTTTCTAGAATTATATGTATATATTACTAGAAATCAATCATTTATAAATATCACTTTTGTTATATTTACTATTCATATATCAATACAAAAAATAAATAGTTTATTTCCATGTTACATTTTAAGGAAGATTATGATAATCTGAAAAGATGAATGAGCTGATATCATAAATATGCCAGTAGAAATGTCCAAAAATGTGTATAAGGGGATGGTCAAAGAAATGGACATAATTGCATCGCACGAGGAGCCATTTCAACAACGACGTGCTTCAAATTAATATGTAATCATTGAATTTTTTGATTAGGTACAATAAATAAACAATTTAACATTAAATATTAATTTTTAAGTATTTTATTGCAAAAAAAGAAAGAAAATGGAACCCATTCAGCACATAAAACAGGATGACAAGGAAGAAAAGGGTTGATATATATGTTTGTGAATAATTGTTACTTCCTTATAACAACTTAACTAAATTTCATTTTTGTATATTTTAAGTTGTTTTAAAACAATCATCATTGAACCTCTTCAAACAGGTGCTAACATTCGAAGAAGAACCATCAGACGAATTGATTGACATTGGGTTAAATATGGGTTGTCAGTATATGTTGGTATATCATAAATTAATTGTGGAATTTGTAAGCATCTATCGATCTTGTTTTACTTAGCTCCATCTATAATTAATAGAACAAAAAATATCTTTTATATTAAATATATGATTTTTATGTGGTATAAAACTTGCAGGAAACAAAGTATGGAACTGCGCCAACATATGAAATCTTGAAAGATGACATGAAATTTGGTTTTGAAAGAATGTGTATAGTTCATGAGTCAATTGTTGCTATGGTGCGTCATTTCTTTTTGATTTACATTGATCTATATTATTCAATATTGCAATTTTCATTATTCTCACCATGTATATACACTCATTACAATTTATTTTTATGTTTGTAGATGGAAGGTGAAGAAGAAAAAAAAAATCAACACCGTGAACAAAAAATTCCTCAAAATAACCCAAGTCATGGAAGTAGCTCGAGCAGTGACAATAGTTCAAGAGAAGAATGATGATCATTATGTTTGGTTATCAAAGAAAGGCGTATTTTTTGAAATATTTGTCTGTGAAATCAGGCATTTTGTTTAATGTAATGGACATAGTGTCCCAATTGAAATACAAAGGGATACCAATAACTGTCCCATTTTGTATGACAGAAAATGTCTTATTCATATATATATATATATATATATACATTTAATTTATTTTATTGTGTTCTCCATTGTCGTTGTGAAATGTAACACCATTGATTAAATATATGGATGATTAAATATTATAATGAAGAGATGTGAAATATGATGATATGATATAACAAATTAATCCAAACATCACATTCAAATGCACTAATAAAAAATTGATTGATATGAAAATTATTATAAGATATGTGTCATCTTTTGATGAATAATGAATTTAAAAAATCACAATAATTATGATATGATATAACAAATTAATCCAAACATCACATTCAAATGCACTAATAAAAAATTAATTGATATGAATACTATTATAAGATATGTGTCGACTTTTGATGAATAATGAATTTTAAAAAAATCACAATAATTGCACCATTACAAGTCGATGTTTCTAAAAAATACAAAATGAACACCGATGTGTTTTTATTCTAATGCGCACTAGTGCGTTTCTATTACCTATGGGCACCACACAAATACCAATACCAATTACAACTCTCAATGCATTTGTGCGATACTGGGCACAGGTGCATTTATGCGAGACTGCTCACTGGTGCGTTTCTACGACCTATGGGCATCGCACAAATACCAATACCAATTAGAATGATCAGTGTGTTTGTATAATACTCCGCACTGATGTATTGATACGACCTATGGGTACTGAACAAATCCCAATACCAATTAGAAATATTGGTGCGTTTGTATGATGTTGCACGTCGATGCTTTTGTATAATACTACACACCGGTGCGTTGATACGACCTATGGGCACCACACAAATCCCAATACTGTTTAGAACGGCCCTGTGCATTGTATCACCTATAGTGCACCCGGTGCTGTTGTATACATTAAAGTCCCAGTGCATGCACCTTCGACTGCCCCGGGGCAACTGTCTGAATGACATGCACCGAGACGTTGCTAAATGCCCAGGGCGTCCTATATTTGTTTTTGGTTCCGATGCTTGTTTTCGGTCACTCTAAAACACCTCGGTGCATTAACACCTGATTAGCACACCGATGACAAAAAACATTCATAATAACCTCTGGCCGACCAGGTTTTTTTAGTGGTGATGAAATTCCGTTAGAAGCTCCACCAAAACCTCCGTTACTAAAAACATAAGTTGTAGCAAATGTTTTTTTGACAAATTTGGCCAATTTTATCACACTAAAAACCTCCTTTATAAACTCCGCTAGAGTGTATTTTCCTTATAGTGCACTACAACTACCACTGCTTCCACTTCTGTTGCTGCTCCATTTGGCCATTGTTGTCACTCTTCCTTCATCACATTACTACCACATCTCCTCTTCCCTATTCCAATCCTTTCCAAATCTTTTGACATTGTTGTTGTTTCTCTCTTTTCCTCTATTGTTGATGTCCACACTGAAGCACTCTTCACTACCTTTGTCTATGTTGTTGCTGCTACCACATTAATTCTTACTATTTCCTCACTATATGTTGCAACTAATCAAACTGCTACACTATCACTTCCCACACTCAATGCTGACTGTACTTCACGTTGTTTACTTTCATCATCAAGGTTACTGCTACATCATGTGGCTATCATACACAAAGGGTCATTGTTGTTCACAATGTGTTACTGTCATGGATCATTCAGCCAAAAACCCTACACATGCACATTGGTCCTCTGCAAATCTAGCATTGTCATATGCTGAAAGGTGGTAATGAATAAGCATGCTAAACAAACTAGTCCATTAGATTTCCTCAACATATACCATATTTTTCCTCTACCATGTACTTCCTTTCAGATCTGTGTCAATATGATTCAATAGGACTGTAGTAGGATGGGAAGGCACATTCACTAAAACTGTGTGTTACATTTGACTAATGGAGAATGTGTCAGTGAGACTTTCCATTACAATTGTAGTCTACCAAGATGATGAACTTTTCATATTTAAGATATCAAAAAGGTTGTATCTCTATTATTTTTATTATAGGGATTATGATTAGGTCATCTTTGCTTCAATTTTCTAAAATATGTTCAAGGTCTACTTATATTAAGATCTTCATTTCAAACCATAAAATGAGTTTCAAAGTCTAGGTATCACAGATTTGATACATAAAGATCTTTGTTGTTGCAATGGAAAAGACTCAAGCACAAACCTTATTTAGTCATTATCACTTAGTCTCATACCTCATACTGTTTGCAAACCCAATGCTCAGTCATTATATTCTGGCCAACCTTCATCTGGATTGTTGTCATACGTAACAACCACAAGTATTACATAATGCATTCAAATTCCAATTGATATTTGTTTCAATGTTCTCACTTCTTTTATATACTGACCACAAAGATAAAAGTCAAGGCATCAAGTATTCCTTTAGATATATGGATTTCAAACATGCATTGATTTTTAACTGTATACAAAAGAGGTCATTGCAGAATGATTACAAAGGAGACCATTAAATCCACAACACAAAATTTCCTTCCACGTCGATTTCCAGAGATCCTTATGAACAAAAAAGGGGCTTCTAGAATCATAAAAGTGGAAACCCATTTAAAACCAACTCATTCTAGAAGGATTCTAGCATCTCAAACTTTTAAGGTTACACAATTATACTTGGCCACAAACAAATTCATAGATTGATAAGCATTGATCCATTGGAGAGGAAAGATCAAGAAAAAAACACATTTGCTCAGAGATCAAATTCTGAAATTCCAGATGCATAGGGATTGAACAATTATTCTCTCCTTAATGAATTCTACTGTCAAGTTCAAGCTTAGGCATGTTACTCGTACTCTGATCGTTTTAGACTTGAAGAGATAGGGTATTTACAACATAGTTGGTTAAAGGGTTTGATATTCAAGGATCTAGATAAGTTTGATGATCCAACCCGCAAACACACGTTCAAAACCTCATGTAACCCATACCCAAATAAAAGAAACTTAAAAAAATTCAATCCTTGCTTCAGATATGCTCAAATTCCCAGGTCGAAATTGCAAATATGATCTTGTAAATTGTTGAACACAAGACCAATTACTACAAATATGAATTTTATTGCAGAAGGGTATTAGAGTTTCAAAATTCCCAAATCAGTGCGTATATAGGCTCAAAGATTCACATTGTGTCCCAAACTTCTAACTTGCCGAAACACAATAAATTTCAACAAAGCCCTATCCCCCAAAATTAGATAAAAAAAACCCTTTTAATATTTAGTAGATCCAAAGAAATCAATTTATACAAATATTTTTAAAGCATTTGTCTAAGTTTCAATAATACTTTAGGGTCACATAGAACTTAAAATAGAGATGAGAGAATAGTGGTTGTAGTTGTTCTCCTTCATATGCAATGAAACAATGAAGCTTCTTCATCCAAAACCTCTCAGATTATTTCCTCATCAAGGACTCCTTAGGTCGTTGGGAATTCAAAACATTAATACTTAGATTGATGTTGTTTATATTGCGCATGAGATAGGAATAGGGCGTCTTTATATAGTCATTGAAGAGGGTGCACAAGAGAGCCAACTTGTGGAGGGGTGGGAGGGATTCATTGAATTAAACTCAAATCAGTTCTTTCCTTGAAAAAGTAAACTCAATCACTAAGAAATGATGTGTGTTCCTCCACGAAAAATATTTAAAGCAAGATGGCTTTATGGTTCCTTAAAGATATGCCTTTAATGATAAATGAAATTCACTTAAATGGATAAAGTAAAAGATTTCCCATGTATGTCAACAACTGTAAGGTAAGAAAAATTCCTTTCACATAAATCATGACAAAGTCACCAAAATTAAATCAAAACTAAAGTAAGAAAAGAAATTAGCAAATAAAAATGAAGAAAGAAAAAATTTAAAGAAAAATAAAAATTTAAAGCTAAACTTTAACAAAATCGCTTATATGAATTTCTCAACAAAGGATTATAAAAGAAAATAAGCATATGCACGTTCATTCCTATGTTGAGATGTTTTAAATTTTTTATCTTACAGAGTTATATAAAAATGAGACTCTCAAAATGTAGAAGGCAAATAACAGTTATGATAGATAATATGCTGAATGAGAAGTTTTTGTTTGTTGCAAATTTTCTTTTTCAAGGCAAAACTTGCATAAAAGCATCTTAACTATTTTCTAATAAAAGTAATGCTTTAAAGAAACATACTAGAGGTTAAAAAACTCCCAAATTTAGCTGATTTGATGAGGATCATTACTACTTATTTCAATTTTGTGATTTCTCAATTCGCAGCGAACACCACATCACTCGTTGCAATTTTTATCATTTAACATATTACTTATCTTGTGCGATATGCGATTTTCAATATCATCGCATCGCAATTTCCTTACCTTATCTTTTTTCGCATCGCACATAATATAGCTTATCGTGTGATTTTTAGCAATAACCACTAAAATTTCCGATATGCGAAATGTAATTTCGTTGATGCGCCAATGTGCGATGAAGAATAGACCCGATATTTTTATTATATGAATTTTAATTTCATATCGGATCCGGGAAATCGGAAATTTTAAATATATTCCCCTACCAAATTTGCAATTTATAAATAGATGCGATATCTGTATATAAAGAGGATTTAAATGTCATATTGGGTCCGAGTTATATGAAAATCACAATTTCGGCAAAGTAATTTTAATGGAAAATGAACGAGAATGAATATTAGAAGATATGCATCAAAGGTTTCCTATCGAGAATTGTTAATAGCTGCCTCTGATAAAATGTTGTGATACAGATAATGTGATATCAAATGGAGAGATCATCGGAGATTGGAGGGAATGAGAATATCAGGGGATCGGATATATTGTATGCTCACTTCAGAGCCTCCAATATGCGATCTGCGATATATAATGAGCCATATGTGGGTTCGATGATTTATTTAAAATATTAAATTCAGAAATAAAGTGAGTGATTTAACTTTGCTTTATAATAAATAACCCTTTAATAATTTAATTAAATGTCGAAATGTTTGATTGGAAATTAATTTTATCAGAACTTTCTTATAAAGAGAGTTGTGAAATAAAATGATCTGATATGATTATTCCGGCAATTTATTAAGACTTTTCAGGATTTCAATATAAGCAAAATTTAGATATTCTTCAAATTCAAATGAAATAATAAATAGTTCCCTTAACATGTTGCAGATTTTGGAAACAAGGGTTGTCTGCTTGCTTATCTCAGATCTACATAATCAAGTCAATGAATATCTCTTTGAAGCTTCAAGTTCTCCCAAAGTTTCTCAAAATGTGCATAAGTTCAACATCACCTTCTTATTTTGATTAAAATGCTAAGTAATGAATTTTTTCAAATTGCATCATTTCCAAAATTACATCAGAAGACAAGAGTGGCAAAAATGAGTTCCTAGAATTACTTGTGAATAAAAAATTGTCACGTAATAGAAAATTCTTGGAATTTCTTCATGTATGATTAATGTTATGAATTTTGAAAAACAATAAAATTGAAAGCTTGACAAATAAGTATGATCAGATAATTCAAGAGTTTCTAAAATTCTCTAGGCTGCTTTTCTATAATTGAAATGGGATGCCGAAAATAAATTGGATTCATTACTTATTTTATTGAAAATCTGTATAATGAAATACATGCAAATAGAAAAGACAATTAATATATTCCTATTTCTAACTTAATGAAGGAAACATGACTAGGTATAGTCATACTTCCAATGAAGCCATGTAAGCATTTTAATTCCTGCACATATGTACATGTCAAACATTAGTAAAAATGCAAATATAATTAAACTACAAAAACAACATCTGAAAGCAGAATGTATCTTTATTGTTAGTAGCTTATTCACCATTTCCTTATCTTGAAATGTCCTTTCCAACTGAATTTCAATTGGATCATTGAAATCTGGATGGATTTCCATTATTGAGTGGGAGAAGTTTAAAAGAGAAGATGACAGGCCAGGTTGTAGAAATGCTCTTTCAGAAACAATGGTCTGTGTGATTTTGTTAGTGTTATGATTAAGTGCTAAATTATTAACGATCTTCCGTGAAGGAAAACTTTCCAAATGTCTTTCAAATGTATCAATGAAAAATGTATGGAAGTCTGATAAATCCAACAAAAGATTATTAATTGAATTAGATTGCTGGTCATAAAGTGAAAACACACTCTCTTTTTGGCACTGCTCTTGAGAAATAATAAGTAATTGATAAATAATGAACATCAATTGAAATTGGAAATTTAATAACTTTCGATGTTCACATTTATAGTTTGAATCTTTATTTTTCCCTTGAGGCAATGCTTCAATTGAGTGTTCAATGTTGAACTTCTCAATATGCCAGCACAAAGTATCTAAAAATCTAAGATTAAAAACATAAAATAAATCTGAAGTTAAAATTAAATATTGAAAAAAAAAACAAAATTGAATCATAGTTTACACTAGTGTTAGAATTATTGTTACAACACAATTGGGAATGACTTAGTAATTTTTTCTTCACAAGAATTGGGAAGAATAACGCAATTAGAATGATTGTTGATACCCACTTGTGAATTAGAGAGAAAGATATGTTTCTGAATAAGAATGCGAGCTTGATCATCATATAAATCATAGATTGGAATGATTTCTTGAATGCTGAAACCATAAGTATGATTATTTGTTTGAAAGTGAGAACTATTTCGAACAATTTCTAAATTAGATTGTTCATCATTTTCACATGTGATTGACTTTGATTATGAGGATTTAATTGTAAAGAAGACAAATCAATATCCTCAATGTCAAAGTAGCTATCATAAATTAACTCAAGACATTCATTATAATTCCCTTCGATCTTATTCAATGAATCGAAACAAGAAGAAATATTAAGCTCATGTTCATTAATTCCAGAAAAATGATTATTAATTAATTCTCTATCCTGATAAAAACTAATTGGTAATTTACTTAGATTAGCCTCTCTTTTTTCTGAAATATCTTTAACGTGAAGAGAGGATAAATTGTTATTAGAAAAATTATCACGATAAAGGGAAAAATACGAATCTGAAATAGTATTTGAAAATGTCTCTATTTGAAAACTCTTGTGCATTTTCTTCATTACAAATTTCAGATTTAAGATCATTTACTTGGCTACTTATGTTTTCTTGAAGATTTTTTTTTTGTTGATCTGAATTTGGAATTTTCTCATCATGAAATAACTTAGAAATTTGTACAGCAGATTGTATATTATTGAAAACTTTAATTGCTGCTAGTACTTGCTGGATTATGATATGATTTTGTGATTCTAATGCATACTGATTTTCAGATTTCAAAGCGGTATATTCTTCAATATTGCTGCTAATATTTTCTTGCAATTGATCAGTGAAATTTTCCAAGCTTCGTGATTGAGATTTATGGACATGTGAAGGTGCACCTTGATCTTTCTCAATACTATAAGAAATGTGCAGAAATTGAAGGAATTGATTATAAGAAATAAAGGCCATTTCATCATCATTTGTTTGTACCTTCATATTGGAATTCTTAGAAAGTAGAAAGAGATTGATTAAAGCTTGAAATAATTTCACATGGATTATGAATGGAAAGAAGAGAGCAAATATGTTCAAACCAATCTAATAATTCCGTTTTTGAAGGTTTATCTTCAATTTTAAATTTTAAACAATTTAAACAAAACCTGATGGTAAAATCAATTAAAGGTTCATTTTCAAACCTTCGTAGATCTTCAAAATCGTCACATACCTGTTTGTAAATATATCTATAAAATTTACAAAGGAAGATTGTAATAAATTGTTTCCAAGTGTGGATTGAGGCAACTGGAAGTGATTGACACCAGCTTTTGGCTTTTGCCAAGAATGTAAGAGTAAAAATCATGCATAAAATACCTTCATCAATTTCATGAAAAATAGAATTTGAAATTTTTTGAATGAATTGTAAAGTATGATTAAATGCAGAAGTATTCCTCTTACTGTCAAATTTTACCTGAGACAAGAGTCTTACTATTTCTGGTGGAGTATTGGAAGATGTACGTAGAGAAATACAACTCCAAATTGGAAGTTTTATGGGAGCCATTGTAATAAAAATAAAATATTAGAATGTAAAGACTCTTAAAGGAAAACAAATCTCAGGCCCTCCTTCTAGCGCCAATATTTTGAGGCCTCCAAATTCGCTGCGACAACATGGGGGATGACCACCTGATTCAGACCTTAAAGCAGTTTCGTTTCCATTTAGAATGGTGGTTCCGACTGGTTTAACTAGGTTAAGTTACCTTTTCTCAATCTCCATTGGCTTAAAATATGACTTTTATCTATCAATGAGAAATAGACATCAGATCATTTCTCTTGTCGATCGGACAAGAAAAGTGATCCGTAAGTTAATTTGGGCTTAGCCAGGCCACAACTAAAATTTTGCCTATTTGGAAAGAGGATTTTTTTAGGAGATAGAATTTAATCTATATGCAATATTATTCTAAGATGCAAGCAAAAGAAACTATTTTAATCATATCTCAATTAGGTAGATATAGATATATCTTAACTAAGCGCAATATGTTTTAAATAATTGAGATTTAAATATGTTTGTTTTAAATGAATATCAAGCTAACGAAGTAGTTCAATTAACTGAAATTGTGAATTCAAACACATTCTATCTAGAGACCTCTTCATTGAAATATTCAATCAACAACACTCAAAAAGTAGTTCTCAAAATGATATTGATCATTTAATCAGTAACTTGAATAATTAAATAATAACATGTGAAAATAGTTCACAACATATCACTATTAAATAAATCAATTTTATAAGATAGATTTCTGAGTAAATAGTTACTCAGAAATCAGAATTCAACTCATAAGAGTAGAGACAAATAATAACATGAATTGAGGCAAATTACTCATATCGACAGAAGTGCATAAGTATGCGAGTAAATTGACACATTCATATTATTAAAAAATGAAACCCGCGTTTAAAGTAATAGTATTAAAAATACCAATTTATTAAGTCCATTTCTCCAGCGCTGGTTTCTGACAGTCCTTTACAATGCCCGAACTTCTGCTTTCAAAAGAATGTAAAAGAAAAATCTCAATAATCTCCAGATATGAGATTCCTCTCCTCTCACCCTACACCTCTAAATCCTCTAAACAATAGTGCCATCAAGAATTCTAGAATTGCAGAGGAGAGAAGCCACTATTACATTTTGATATCTGCTATTTATAAAATTTACAAAAAGATTTCTTCATAGGAAAGTTTGTTTGAAGAGTGGTTTTTCTTCATCAATTTTCATTGGTTCAAAATCATATTGTTCAATTGTTGGAGCCTTTTCATTGATTGATATCTTCTTCTTCTCATCTCTTGAACTGTTTTCCTGCAAAACAAATGAAAAACAAAATTAAGATGCAAAAATAAAATCAAAATGTCAAATCTATAAATTAAAATAAATCCAATTGAAACTTAATTAATTAAATAATTAAAAAGGAAATATAAGCTTTCTTTTGATTTATGTGCTGATATAATTGGCCAAGGATATCATTGACGAATGGATCTGCATTTAGAAGAAGTTGTGGGCAAATTAAAATGCAGAAAATAAAACTCAGAAAATTTATTTTGTTAAAAATTCGGAGCACGATCTTCTGCTAAATTATAGACCCAATAAATGATCAAATCTAGAAATGAAACAACTTAAGAAATGTTCTCCATCATTTTATCTATCTAATGAGCCATCTTGGGCCTCATTTGGCCAAATAAAACTCTATTTATGAGCTTCCAAATTTAGTATATTAAAATTTCCAAAAATCTGAAATTTTCTGTTGCTTGAGCTAAAACTCAAAAATTTTAAATTAAATTTTAATCTTAAATTAGATTATAATATTTAATTAATTAATGCTAATTAATTACAATTATGTTATTAATTTTAATTTACTATAAACAAAAAATAATTAAAAAAATAAATGATTTAAAATTTATTTAAAATATAAATATATTATATTAATACTATAATTTATTTATATTAAAATTATAATATTATAATTAAAATATGAAAATTATAATAAAAATATAATATTTATTATATATTTTAATTAAAAATCAAACATTCACGTGAGAGGGAGAGCTTAGGGAGGAGGGAGGAGTATTAAGTGAAGAGATAAGGAAATGTGAGTAGAGGGAAGTTAGGTGGATGAATAAGGTGCAGGGTGAAGTGAGGATGACGTGAGGGAGTGGGGTGGAAGGTGAGTGAGGTGAGCGGAGAAAAACAACTTTGGATAAATTTTAAAATCCATCACATAAAGTAAAATCGCACACGCGTTTTTTTAAATGACGAGTTTTGAGTTTTTAATAAATTTGCGATATGCGATATGCGATATTGTAATCGCAAAGTTTTTTTGAAGGATGTGAAGGGGTGTGAAGTGGGGCCCACGTGGGATTAATAATCCTACAATTTATACTATATCCACTTTGCAATTTTGGAGTTTTGGGTTTAGCAATTTGTTTTAAAATAACAAGTTGGAGTAAATTACCAAGATCCTGAAATGTATTTTCGTCTATTGTACAATTTAGTCGGGTCATTTTGTAGGACCGTTAGTAAAAAATGAAAAATTAATAAAAATGAACTAAAAGTTAATATTTGCAATGAATGACTATTTTAACTACGAGAATTAAAAAATTGGTACACTATACATTTTTTAACCCAAGCGAGAAAAATAATCAAAACTTCAAAAGAGTTCCATTTAGAAACCGATTGACAAAATGGAGTGAAACAAGTATTGTTGGAAAGCTTGTGAAAAAAAGGATTCAATAAAGCAATCAAAACAAAATTTCGAGGAAATTGAAAAAATGACAAAAATTGCAGGATAATTAACTTAATGAAAATCCAAAAGGTGTTTAGCCAAAAATTTTGTAGAAAGGGTCCCCATTATTTGAAGTACATAAGTAAAAAATGAGGGGCGGGGGGCGGGGTTGTGTTTTATCAAAACAATGGCAACGTGCGGGAGAAGAACCAGTTATCTCTAATTAAAAATAATGAACTTAAATTTATCCAAAGGTTAAAAATAATGGAGATCACGAAATCGTCTAACAGTAAAACATTTCCATAAGTCCCATATAAATAGATTAAGCAACGTGAGTTTGTAAAGATAAGCACTTAAAACAAACTCGAGTAAAAGTGATGAATCCATATTTGGGGATTTTTTTTTTTTTTTTTAAATTTTCCTTGTGTGAAAAATAGAAGAAGGCAGAGATAGGAGTTTTTTTTTTTTTTTTAAACAAATATCCATTTTAAGATTGTCTCTGACATCGCTTCGCTGCCAACGAGCCTGAACAATACCTCGACGAAGTTGTCTTTTATGCCATACAAGCGTAGTCCCGCTACCAGTGAGCGTCCATAGCCCCGACGAGTTTATTTGTATTTCCCATGATTCCTCTTTTTATCACTCTTTTGATAAGCGCATTTGCAAGCTTTTTATTTATGATGTACTCGAGTGAAATAGGTGAGATGATAATAGAGATTTTATGTTTAATGGACACATTACTTTCATAATGTTTGCTCCAAATTCTTTCCCTACAACTCTCAATCAGAGGATTTTTATGTGGAGGGGTGGGAGAAATTCGTTGAATTAAACTCAAATCAGTTCTTTCCTTGAAAAAGTAAACTCAACCACTAAGAAGGGATGTGTGTTCCTCCACGAAAAATATTTAAAGCAAGATGGTTTTATGGTTCCGTAAAGATATGCCTTTAATGACAAATGAAATTCACTTAAATGGATAGAGTAAAAGATTTCCCATGTATGTCAACAACTGTAAGGTAAGAAAAATTCATTTCACATAAATCATGACAAAGTCATCAAAATTAAATCAAAACTAAAGTAAGAAAAGAAATCAGCAAATAAAATGAAGAAAGAAAAAATTGAAAGAAAAATAAAAATTTAAAAGCTAAACTTTAACAAGATCGCTTATATGAATTTCTCAACAAAGGATTTTAAAATAAAATAAGCATATGTACGTTCATTCCTATGTTGAGATTTTTTTAAATTTTATCTTGCATAGTTATATAAAAATGAGGTTCTCAAAATGTAGAAAGTAAATAACAATTATGACAAATAATATGCTGAATGAGAAGTTTATGTCTGTTGCAAATTTTCGTTTGCAAGGCAAAACCTGCATAAAAGCATCTTAACTATTTTCTAATAAAAGTAATGCATTAAAGAAACAGACTAGAGGTTCAAAAACTCCTAAGTTTAGCTGATTTGAAGAGGATCATTACTGCTTATTTCAATTTTCCAATTTCGCAATTCGCAGCGAACTCCACATCACTTGTTGCAACTTTTATCGTTTAACATATTACTTATCTTGTGCAATATGCAATTTGCGATATCATCGCATCGCAATTTCCTTACCTTATCTTTTATCACATCGCACACAATATAGCTAACCGTGTGATTTTTTAGCAATAACCATTAAAATTTCCGATATGCGAAATGTAATTTCGTTGATGCGCCGATGTGTGATGAAGAATGGACCCAATATTTTTATTATATGAATTTTAATTTCATATCAGATCCGAGACATCAGAACTTTTAGCTATATTCCCCTACCAAATTTGTGATTTATAAACGGACGTGATATCTATAAATAAAGAGGATTTAAATGTCATATTGGGTCCGGGTTATATGAAAATCACAATTTCGGCGAAGTAATTTTAACGGAAAATGAGCGAGAATGAATATTAGAAGATATGCATCAAAGGTTTCCTATCGAGAATTGTTAATAACTGTCTCTGATAAAATGTTGTGATACAAATAATGCGATATCAGATGGAGAGATCTTCAGAGATTGGAGGGAATGAGAATATCAAGGGATCAGATATATTGAATGCTCACTTCAGAGCCTCCGATATGCGATCTGCGATATATAATGAGCCATATGTGAGGTCGATGATTTATTTAAAATATTCAATTCAGAAAGAAAGTGAATGATTTAAATTTGCTTTATAATAAATAACTTTTTAATAATTTAATTAATGTCGAAATTTTTGATTGAAAATTAATTTTATCAGAACTTTCTTATAAAGAAAGTTGTGAAATATAATGATATGATATGATTATTCCGACAATTTATTAAGATTTCTCAGGATTTCAATATAAACAAAATTTAGATATCTTACAAATTCAAATGAAATAATAAATAGTTCCCTGAACATGCTGCAGATTTTGGAAACAAGGGTTGGCTGCTTGCTTATCTCAGATCTACATAATCAAGTCAATGAAGATCTCTTTGAAGCTTCAAGTTCTCCCAAAGTTTTTCAAAATTTTCATAAGTTCAACATCACCTTCTTATTTTGATCTAAAATGCTAAGTAATGAATTTTTAAAATTGCATCATTTTCAAAATTACATCAGAAGACAAGAGTGGTAAAAATGAGTTCTTAGAATTACTTGTGAATAAAAAATTGTCAAGTAATAGAAAATTCTTGGAATTTATTCATGTATGATCAATGTTATGAATTTTGAAAAACAAGAAAATTGAAGGCTTGACAAATAAGTATGATCAGATAATTCAAGAGTTTCTAAAATTCTCTAAGCTGCTTTTCTATAAATGATATGGGATGCCCAAAATAAATTGGATCCTTTACTTATTTTATTGAAAATATGAAATAATGAAATACATGCAAACAGAAAAGACAATTAATATATTTCTATTTTTAACTTAATCAAAGAAACATGACTATGTATATTCATACTTCCAATGAAGCCATGTAAGCATTTTAATTCTTGCACGTATGTATATGTCAAACATTAGTAAAAATGCAAATATAATTAAACTACAAAAACTACATCTGAAAGCAGAATGTATCTTTCTTGTTAGTAGCTTATTCACCATTACCTTCTCTTGAAATGTCCTTTCCAATTGAATTTCAATTGGATCATTGAAATTTAGATGGATTTCCATTATTGAGTGGGAAAGGTTTAAAATAAAAGATGACAGACCAGGTTGTAGAAATGTTTTTTCAGAAACAATGGTCTGTGTGATTTTGTCAGTGTTATGATTAAGTGCTAAATTATTAACGATCTTCCGTGAATGAAAACTTTCCGAATGTATTTCAAATAGATCAATAAAAAGTGGATGGAAGTCTGATAAATCCAACATAAGATTATTAATTGAATTATATTGTTGGTCATAAAGTGAAAATACACTCTCTTTTTGGCATTGCTCTTGAGAGGTAAGAAGTAATTGATAAGGAATGAACATCAATTGAAATTGGAAATTAAATAACTTTCGATGTTCACATTTATAGTTTGAATCTTTATTTTTCCCTTGAGGTAATGCTTCAATTGAGTGTTCAATGTTGAGCTTCTCAATATGCCAGCACAAAGTATCTAAAAATCTAAGACTAAAAACAAAAAATAAATCTGAAGTTAAAATTAAATGTTGAAAAAAAATAAAATTGAATTATAGTTTACACTAGTGTTAGAATTATTGTTACAACACAATTGATAATGACTTAAAGTAATTTCTTCTTCACAAGAATTGGGCAGAATAATGCAATTAGAATGATTGTTGATACCTGCTTGTGAATTAGAGAGAAGGATATGTCTCTGAATAGGAATGCGAGCTTGATCATCATATAAATCATAGATTGGAATGGTTTCTTGGATGATAAAATCATAAGTATGATTATTTGTTTGAAAATGAGAACAATTTCGAACAATTTCTAAATTAGATTGTTTTTCATTTTCACATGTGATTAAACTTTGATTATGAGGATTTAATTGTAAAGAAAACAAAACAATATCCTCAATGTCAAAGTGACTATCATAAATGAACTCAAGATATTCATTAGAATTCTCTTCGATCTTATTCAATGAATCGAAACAAGAAGGATTATTAAGATCATGTTCATTAATGCAAGAAGAATGATTATTAATTAATTCTCTATTCTGATAAAAACTAATTGGTAATTTATTTAGATTAGTCTCTATTTTTTCTGAAATATCTTTAACGCTAAGAGAAGATAAATTGTTATTAGAAAAATTATCAGGATAAAGGGAAAAATACGAATCTGAAATAATGTATTTGAAAACTCTTGTGCATTTTTTTCATTACAAATTTCATATTTAAGATCATTTATTTGGATATTTATGTTTTCTTGAAGAATTTTTTTTTTGTTGATATGAATTTGGAATTTTCTCATCATGAAATAATTCAGAAATTTGTACAACACATTGTATATTATTAGAAACTTTAATCGTTGTTGGTACTTTCTGGATTATGATCTGATTTTCTGATTCTAATGCATACTTATTTTCAGATTTCAGAGCGATATCTTCTTCAATACTGCTGCTAATATTTTCTTGCAATTGATTAGTGAAATTTTCCAAGCTTCGTAATTGAGATTCATGGACATGTGAAGGTTCACATTGATCTTTCTCAATACTATAAGAAATGTGCAGAAATTGAAGGAAATGATTATAAGAAATAGAGGCCATTTCATCATCATTTGTTTGTACCTCCATATTGGAATTCTTACTTATGTCAATGACTTTAGAAGGAGATTAATTAAAAATTGAAATAATTTCACATGGATTATGAATGAAAGGAAGAGAGCAAATATATCTAATAATTTTGTTTTCGAAGGTTTATCTTCAATTTTAAATTTTAAACAATTTAAACGAAACCTGATGGTAAAATTAAAGGTTCACCTTCAAACCTTCGTAGATCTTCAAAATCTTCACATACCTATTTGTAAATATATCCATCAAATTTGCAAAGGAAGATTGTAATAAATTGTTCCCAAGTGTGGATTGAGGCAACTGGAAGTGATTGACACCAGCTTCTGGCTTTTGCCAAGAATGTAAGAGTAAAAACCCTGCATAAAATACCTTCATCTATTTCATGAATAATAGAATTTGAAATTTTTTGAATGAATTGTAAAGTATGATTAAATGCAGAAGTATGCCTCTTACCGTTAAATTTTACTTGAGATAAGAGTCTTACTATTTCTGGTGGAATATTGCAAGATGCACGTCTAGAAATACAACTCCAAATTGGAAGTTTTATGAGAGCCATTGTAATAAAAATAAAATATTAGAATATAAAGGATGTTAAAGGAAAACAAGTCTCAGGCCCTCCTTCTAGCACCAATATGTTGAGGTCTCGAAATTCGATTTGACAACATGGAGGATGACCACCTGGTCCAGACTTTAAAGCAGTTCCTTTTCCGTTTAGAATGGTGGCTCTGACTGGTTTAACTAGGTCCAGTCACCTTCTCTCAATCTCCATTGGCTTAAAATATGACTTTTATTTATTAATGAGAAAGAGACATCAGATTATTTCTCTTGCCGATCGGACAAGAAAAGTGATCCTTAAGCTAATTTGAGCTTAGATAGGCCACAAATAAAGTTTTGTCTCTTTGGGAAGAGGATTTTTTTAGGATGTAGAGTTTAATCTGTATGCAATATTATTCTAAGATGCAAACATAAGAAACTATTTTAATCCTATCTCAATTAGACAGATGTAGATCTATCCTAATTGAGAGCAAGATGTTTTGAATAATTGAGATTTAAATATGTTTGTTTTAAATGAATATCAAGCTAATGAACTAGTTCAATTAAATGACATTGTGAATTCCAAACACATTCTATCTAGAGACCTCTTAATTGAAATAATCAATCAGTAACACTCAGGAAGTAGTTCTCAAAATGATATTGATCATTTAATCAGTAACTTGAATAATTAAACAATAACATGCAGAAATAGTTCACAACATATCATTATTCAATAAATCAGTTTTATAAGACAGATTTATGAGTAAATAGTTACTCAGAAATCATAATTCAACCCATAAGAGTAGAAACAAATAATAACATAAATTGAGGCAAATTACTTATACCGACAGTGCACAAGTATGCGAGTAAATTGACACATTCGTATTATGAAAAAATGAAACCAGCATTTAAAATAATAGTATTAAAAATACCAATTTATTAAGTCCATTTCTCCAGCTCTGGTCTCTAACAGTCTTTTACAATGCCTGAACTTCTGCTTTCAAAATCAGAGCTACAGTAGTGCAAAACTCTGTTCATTATACATAACTCATAATATAAAAGAAAAATCTCAATAATTTTCAGATCTGTTATTTCTCTCCTCTCACCCTACACCTCTTAATCCTCTAAACAATAGTGCCATCAAGAATTCCAGAATTGCAGAGGAGAGAAGACACTATTACATTTTGATATCTGTTATTTATAAAATTTACAAAAGGATTTCTTCATAGGAAAGTTTGTTTGAAGAGTGGTTTTGCTCCATCAATTTTTATTGGTTCAAAATCATATTCTTCAATTGTTGGAGCCTTCTCATTGCTTGATATCTTCTTTTTCTCATCTCTTAAACTGTTTTCTTGCAAAACAATTCAAAAACCAAATTAAAATATAAAAATAAAATCAAAATGTCAAATCTAGAAATTAAAATAAATCTAATTGAAACTTAATTAATTAAATAATTAAAAATGAAATATAAGCTTTCTTTTGATTTCTGTGCTGATATAATTGGCCAAAGATATCATTGACGAATGGTTTTGCATTTAGAATAAGTGGTGGGAAAATTAAAATGCAAAAAATAAAACTCAGAAAATTTAATTTGTTAAAAATTCGGAGCATGATCTTCTGATGAATTTTAGACTTAATAAATGATCAAATCTAGAAATGAAACAACTTCAGAAACGTTCTCCATCATTTTATCTATTTAATGAGCTGCCCTGGGCCTCATTTGGCCAAGTAAAACTCCATTTATGAGCTTCCAAAGTTGATATATTAAAATTTCCAAAAATCTGAAATTTTCGGCTAAAAATAAATTTTTTTAAATTAAATTCTAATTCTAAATTAGATTATAATATTTAATTAATTAATGCTAATTAATTACGATTATGTTATTAATGTTAATTTACTATAAACATAAATTAATTAAAAAAATAAATGATTTAAAATTTATTTAAAATATAAATATATATATATTTTTTTCACGAGGGGAAAGCTCACGGGAAACCCGGACGTACTTCTCCATAATTTCTGGATGGTACGCACGGTAAACCGTTCGGCGGAATTTCGGCGCCTAACCCCAAAGGACTCAAGGATCGAACCCGTGACCTCCCTCAACGGAGATGACCACGTATTGGCTCACTACCACTTGAGCTAACCCTTGGGGCTAAAATATAAATATATTATATTAATATTATAATTTATATATATTAAAATTAAAATTAAATATTATAATTAAAATATAAAAATATAATATTTATTATATATTTTAATTAAAAATCAAACATTCACGTGAGAGGGAGAGCTTAGGGAGGAGGGAGGAGTATTAAGTAAAGGGATAAGGAAAGGTGAGTGAAGGGAAGTTAAGTGGAGGAATAAGGTGGAGGGTGAGGCGAGGATGATGTGAGGGAGGGGTGGAGGGTGAGTGAGGTGAGCAGAGAAAAAAAATTTCGGATAAATTTTAAAGCACGTCACATAAAGTAAAATCACACATCGCATTTTTTTATATGACGAGTTTTGATTTTTTAATAAATTTGCGATATGCGATATGTGATATATCAATCGCAAAGTTTTTTGGAAGGATGTGAAGGGGTGTGAAGTGGGGACCACGTGGGATTAATTATCCTACAATTTAGACTATAGCCACTTTGCAATTTTGGAGTTTTGGGTTTAACAGTTTGTTTTAAAATAACAAGTTGGAGTAAATTACCAAGATCCTGAAATGTATTTTCGTCTATTGTACAATTTAGCCGGGTCATTTTGTAGGACCATTAGTAAAAAATGAAAAATTAATAAAAATGAACTAAAAGTTAATATTTGAAATGAATGACTATTTTAACTACGAGAATTAAAATATTGGTACACTTTATATATTTTTTAACCCAAGCGAGAAAAATGATCAAAAACTTCAAAAAAGTGCCATTTACAAACCGGTTGACCAAATGGAGTGAAACAAGTATTGTTGGAAAGTTTGTGAAAAAACGGATTCAATAAAACAATCAAAACAAAATTTCGAGGAAGATGAAAAAATGACAAAAATTGCAGGATAATTAACTTAATGAAAATCCTAAAAAGTTTTTAGCCAAAAATTTTGTAGAAAAAGTCCCCATTATTTGAAGAACATAAGTAAAAAATGGGGGGGCTGTGTTTTACCACAACACTTGTCAATGTTCTTTCTTTCTTTTTTGCCCCTTCCAACATGCTTTTGAGATGCTCCACTTCCTCCTTTGTTTCATCAAGTTCCTGATCCTTTCTAGATGTTTGTATTTCTTTAATGTGAGCTTCAATTCGCTTGATATAAAGTACGGAAAATCTCCAACTATCGTAATACTTTGTCTTTTTGGCATTCATGTCCTCATGTTCACTATAAAGACTATTATATATCCTTTGTGAAAATTCCAAGATTTAGATCTGGAATCCCTACTGCAATAAGTTGAACTACTTCTCCTACTTGTGAATATGATTTAACAAGTTATTATAAGATTACTTCATAAAGAATCAAAGCAGTTACTAAAACAACCTTCACCCATTAAAATACATATGTGAAATCAGAAACTGAGCAAGAAAAATAATGCAAACACAAGACACCGTTATTTTTGGACAAACGTCCCTGGAAAAACCCAATGTGGGAAAACCTGTGCAACAAATCTGAGGGTTTATATATTATGAAGTAATTTTATGAATACAAATCTAGGATCCATTTATGGAAATCCCTACAAAGAATATGACTGAGAAAGGGTTAGTGAGAGAAATCTCACATTGATTTCTGGAAACCCGACTGACCAACAAACCTCGGATGACAAGCCCTGCACTGCGTTGTGTGGTATCTGCATCACTCTACGTGGGGACTGTGTGGCTTCTACATAGCTAGTATTTTTTATCACTGGATCTACCCTTCTGGCCCCTTCCGGTCTCACACCTTGACTTTCCGGCACTGGATCTGGCTGACCCTCAGCTGAATTACAAATTCCCTCAAGGCTGCAATGCTGCCTCTGCTGATCTGCTCTCTGCCTTCTCCATGATGTATACTTGGCTCTAGAAAATATCCCATTGGAATTACTCTGCCCCTCACTACAATCAAGAATCACTTAGATCTGATTTTTGTTTGAGCACTGCTCCGTCAGAAAAATTTGATCTCTAGAATCTCTCGGTGTATCTTACAGATGACCCTTAAGTCTTCCTTTATAGCCTTCTCGTTGACAAATCAATGACCGAGATTAGATCTCCAATCAACGACTATGATAATATTAGACTCGATTTGCTTTATGTAGAAGATTCACACACAATTTACATTAATACTGATTAATTATTTTAATTTCCTAAGTTAGACTTAGATTCCTTATTAAAAATAATTTATTTTTCTTATAAAATTTTTTCTGGGTGGAATTTCCCAATACGCTTTCTGGGTTATCTGTAATGCATGTGTCTAAGCCTCTCCACAAAGTTTAAGAGTTAGAGCACATCTGATGCTACCAAAAATCAACACTACCTCTTAGCGATGAATGTGCTCTAACAGATATGCCTTGTTGCACACTGCTCTGACCTTGAAACATCTCCTTCTGCGTTGATGATGTCTGACATGCTGACCATCAATCACTGTGCTTTTGCTGCACTTTATTGTTGTTGACATGCACTTCGCTGCTGCTGCAACTCTGCTCTGCGCTGTTCAGAGGTTGGCGCTGCTATTCACTGCAATCGTCGTCTCTGCATTACTCTGCACCAACTGAAAAATCCTAGAGCCTGCTACTGCTGATTATGGGCACTCGCGGCAAGGTTGTGATCCGAGAGGTGGACTCCTCCAGGATCCTGCTCGTCTGCAGTTCTACTGAACTATAGATGTTGCCCCATATCCCTCTTGGAGATGTGTGAGAACTTGTGGCATACTCATCTTCATCGATCTTCGTGGTTTCAGCTTTCGAATCGTGTTTCTTTTCCTTGTCCTTATGCTTCAAAGGACACTGGAAAGCGTAGTGACCAAGTTCACCACACTTGAAGCATTTGATCTTCGAGACGTATTTCTTACGTCTCCACTATTCCTGCTACCCTTTAGATGCAAGGGATGCATCTTCCTCCTCTTGATTCACCTTTGATCCACTGCCATTGCTGCCATCAAGTTTTCACTTGACCAAGTCTCTCCTTAGCTCTTCTTGCTGAAGAGAAACCCACATCTCCACCCAGCCTGGCAAGGTTGCTCTGCCCAGGACGCTCTGGACAAATACTTGCCAATCATTAGTGAATTCATTCAATGCCAGTCTCACCATCGTTGTAAGAGAAGGGGTAGACCCTACTGCTGCAAGTTGGTCATGAATCCCCTGAAGTCTTGACAGGAACGAATCAATGCACTCCCTTTTCTGCAACTACGCCATCCTTAGTTGTTGCTCAAGGTACATCTTTCGTTTCTCAGAAGGTCCCTCATATATTGTGGCCAAGGCTTCCCACATCTACTTGGGAGTATCTTTGCCAACTATATGGGACACAATGCGATCCTTGAATCCATCAAGGATTAGACTTTTCTCCTTCGCCATATCAGCCTTGTACTGCTTTAACTGATCCGGATATGTAGGGACAACTACTGTGTTCTGCATGAATAGCTTGAGATCGTATTCATCTAGAAGATAAGAGATTCTCACCTTCCAGATCACGTAGTTGGAGGCTCCCTCCAATTGGTCATGATATCTAAGCCCGTGAGCTACCATGGCCGTCAAATCTGTCGAATCCGCTCTTCTTCCCCCTCTACGCAACACTAGACAGGCTTACGCACTCCTTGTGGAGCTCGTAGATCTGCTGCTCAGATCTTGGAAGAACTAAAATTCCCCTGCTAGGAACCTCCTGAGAGAGAAAAATTCCTCACTATGTTGCTTTTTCTTCTTCTGACACTTTCTTCTCGACAAAATCAAGATCTACCTGTAGAAACTGCGTCCCACCATCTCTGAGCTGCTCCCTTTGGCTCAGGAGAATTCCAATATAAAGATCTTACCTCTCTATCGACTCACTCAGAGATACATCCTCCCAGAAATTCAGCCCTCATGGCCTAGACTGTGCAATACCTCTAGGGATTCGATTTGTTGCTTTCTGCAGCGCTTTGGCCTCCATCTCAACACTGGATCTGCTCTGCCTATTTCACAATGCAAGCTCTGATACCATGTGAAAATTCCAAGATCTAGATTTGGAATCCCTACTGCAACAAACTGAACTACCTCTCCTACTTGTAAATTTGATTTAACAAGTTATTATAAGATTAATTCTTAAAATATCGAAGCAGTTACTGAAGCAACCTTCACCCATTAAAATACATATGTGAAATTAGAAACTGAGCAAGAAAAATAATGCAAACACAGGACACCGTTATTTTTGGACAAACGTCCTTGGAAAAACCTAATGCGGGAAAACCGGTGCAACAGATCTCAGGGTTTATATATTATGCAATAATTTTTTGAATACAAATCTAGGATGCCTTTCTGGAAATCCCTGTAGTGAATATGACTGAAAAAGGGTTAGTGAGAGAAATCTCACATTGATTTTTGGAAACCCGACTGACCAACAAACCCCTGACGGCAAGCCCTCCATTGCGCTGTGTAGTCACTGCGTCACTCTGCTTGGGACTGCATGGCTTCTGCGTAGTTGGTCTTCTGCTTGCTGAATCTGCCCTTTTGGCCCCTTCTGGTCTCACACCCTGAATTTCCGACACTGGATCTGGCTGACCCTCAGCTGAATTACAGATTCCCTCAGGCTGCAATGTTGCCTCTGCGGGGGATTGTGCTGCCTCTGCGTAGCTGCTACATTGCCTCTGCTGATCTTCTCTTTGTCTTCTCAGCGATGTATTCCCGGCTTAGGGAAATCTCCAACTGAAATTTCTCTACCCCTCACTGTAATCAAGATTAACTCAGATCTAATTTTCGTTTGAGCACTGCTCTGTCAGAAAAATTCGATCTCTAGACTCTCTCGGTGTATCTTACAAATGACCCTCAAGTATTCCTTTATAGCCTTCTCATTGACAAATCAACGACCGAGATTAGATCTCCAATCAACGGCTAAGATTATATTATAATTGATCTGCTTTATCTAGAATATGCACCCACAGTTTACATTAATACTGATTAATTATTTTAATTTCCCAAGTTAGACTTAGGGTCCTTATTAAAAATAAATAATTTTTCTTATAAAATTGTTTCTAGGTGGAATTTTCCAAAACGATTTCTGGGTTATTTGTGAGGCATGTGTCTAAGCCTCTCCACAAAGTTTGAGACTTAGAGCACATCCGATGCTACCAAAAGTCAACATCCTTATGGTATTTTCCGTATCAAATGTCATTACTCGAAGTTGTTCCTTGAGGGAATCAACATCCTCTTTCAAATTAGTACCCATTCCACACACTTCTCTTAATGTTGTGGATCTGCCTTAAAGTGGTTAAGCCTTTGAGAAGGACTTTCTTTGATACCAATTGTTGGAAACACTAAAAGGGGGGTGAATCGGTATTTCACTCATTTTCAATTGGTTAGTTAAACTTTTAACGTTTAGATTATTCAGAGAATGAAAAAAAACATGAAACCGTTACATCATCATCACATCATGCAGATAATACACAAGATTTGGCTCAACAATAAGCTCAGTTATGTATGATGTACATACAAAAGTTTATCGGGTAAACCTGGAAGGAAGTACAAGACTCCCAAGCGGTTTTACCAACAAGCTGGAAGGCAGCAAATGCTCCCTGAAGGATTGCCTCTCATACTATGAATAATGGCCCAAGTACAATAAATTGTTGTCACTACAATTGCTACTGCTCCTTTTGGCCACTGCTATCACTCTTCCTTCATCACACAACTGCCACATTTGCTCTTCATTGTTCCATTCCTGTCCAAATATTATGCTATTGTTTTTGTTGCTCTCTCTGCCTCTGATACTGATGTCCACACTCAAGTCCTCTTCACTTCCTTTATCTATGTTGTTGTTGCTACCACATTAATTCTTATTGTTGCCTCATTGTAAGTTGCCACTAATTAAACTGCTACACTATCACCATCCACACTCAATGCTTACTGTACTTCACATTGTTTACTTTCATCATCAAGGTTACTGCTACATCATGTGGCTATCATACACCAAGGGTCACTGTTGTTCACAATGTGTTACTGTCATGGATCATTCAACCACAAACCTTGTACACGTACATGGGTCCGTTGCAAATCCAACATTGTCATATGATCAAAGGTTGTTATTAACATGCATGCTAAACAAACTAGTCCATTAGAGTTCCTCAACCTATGCCATATTTTTCCTCTACCATGTACTTCCCTTCAGATCTGTGTCAATATGATTCAACAAGACTTTTGTAGCATAGTAAGGCATATTCACTAAAACTGCTTGTTACAATTGCATGATGGAGAAAGTATCACTAAGACTTTGCATTACAAGGATTGTAGTCTACCAAAATGATGAACCTTTCGTATTGAAGATATCACAAATATTGTATCTCTGTTCCTCTTATTACAGGGGTTATGATTAGGTCATCTTTGCTTCGATCTACTACAATATGTTTAAGGTCTAATTACATTAAGATCTTCATTTCAAACTATTAAATGAGTTTCAAAGTCTAGGTATCATAGATTTGATACACAAATACCTTTGTTGTTGCAATGAACAAGATTCAAGCACAAACTTTATTTATTCATTATCACTTTGTCTCATACCCATACTATTTGCAAACTCAATGCTCAGTCATTATACTCTAGCAAGTATCCATCTGGATTGTTGTCGTATGTAACAATTACAAGTATTACATAGTGCATTCAGATTCCAAATGATATTTGTTTCAATGCTCTCACTTCTTTTGTATATTCGTCATAGAGATAAAATTCAAGGTACCAAGTGTTCCTTCAGATCTATGGATTTATGACCTGCATTGATTTTTAACTCTATACAGAAGAGGTCCGTAGAATGATTACAAATGAGACCATTGAATCCACAACGTAAAATTTCATTCCACGTCAATTTCCAGAGATCCTTATAAACAGGTGCTTCTAGAATCATAAAAGTGGAAACCCCTTTAATTCCATCTCATTCCAGAAGGATTCAGACATTTTGACCTCATTAGAGAAATTTGAGATAAAAAATGGTTCTCAAAACAAAAGCATACAACCAAAATCAACTTTATAAGAACCAATTTAATTCAAGATGATGATGTAGACCATGGGGGATGATTCACCACTTTTGGAGTAAAAAAGTAAAAATATTTTTTAAAAAATAAACAAATAAATAAATAAATAAAATACCTTTTCAACTCGTCTTTTCAACTTATCTCCCTATGGTTTTACTCAAATTTCAAGTGGGAGGACTCGTTGGATGCAAAATTTAATTTTTCATCCAGGGAGTACTCATGTTACATATTTTTGATGGACCGTGCTACACGAAAAATGAGAAATACATGAAAAAACGTGATTGCAATCACGTTTTTTCATGTATTTCTCATTTTTTCGTGTAGCAGCGTCCATCGAAAGTATGCAACATGGGTACTCCTTAGATAAGGAATTAAATTATGCTCCAATAAGAGCTCCCACGCTAAATGTAAAACCGTAAGGAAAAAATAGAAAAATAGTTTTTATTCCCTCTAAAATATGATGATGTAATATAATTTTATTTTATTATTTTCACTATTATTTTATAATATTCCTTAGGAGGCCCATTTTAGACCTCAAAATTTCTCTAATGTCTAAGGTTACACAATTACACCTGGCTGCAAATAAATTCATAGATTGATAAGCACTGATCGAATGGAGAGAAAAGATCAAGACAAAAACATCTGTGCTCAGAGATTGAATTCCAAAATTCCAAATGCGTAGGGCTTGAACAATTATTCTCTACTTAACAAATTCTAGCGGCAGGCTCAAGCTTAGGCATGCTACTCATACTCTAATCGTTTTAGACTTGAAGAGATAGAATCTTTACAATAGAGCTAATGATTGTTGGCATTATGATGCATGTGTTGTCCTTGATGGCAACCCACTTGTAACAGAATGCACAAATCAGTTAAAAGGTGACAGAGTGATGGAACAAAATGACAAAATCATGAGACAAAGGTTTCAAGCCAGAAGAATTATGAAAGTAAAGTGTGAATAAATATACATAGGTTTGATGAAACAAAGTCGTGTATACGAAGAAATATATGCAAGTTTGATGAAGCAAAGTAGTGTATACGCAGGTTCGGTGAAGCAAAGTCGCATATAAACGCGGGTATGAAGAAGCAAAGTCACGTACATGTTGGCACACTATTTTATTAATACCAAGGGTATTTACCATGGTATTATCCCACAATATTGAACGTAGTAACGACAATTTGATCCAGTCAAAGATTGCCATCGGCACTAATATGGTTTTGGCTCATGGTATTGGCTAAGGCTCAAACTATATACAGAGGTGAAGATCAAAGTGCTAGGAGTGCATGAGTGAGGGTTATGAATGAATACTTCAATCCGAAGTATATTTGAATGGCATGGGATATAGTTGATTGGTAGATCTGAAATAATGATGCACCTGTGAATACAATGATGGATCATGATCATTAGACCTGAAATGACTATGTATTTGCATGATATGTTTATGATTTGTTTAGATCTGTGGTTTGACGCATGTTTTTTGCAGTGAAGGTTATGATTTGAGTATGTTTGAAGTTATGAAGTGTTGCGAAGTCATGAATTAGTTGCAGATATGTACACGAGTTTGACACATGGAAAACGTGTATACACGTGGGTTTTGTTCTGCAGAGTCGCGTATATATTCTGAAGTATGTTAAGATCTGTATGCAAGTTGGGTACTAGATAAAAATGTACATACACGGAAAGGCCTTATCGAAGGTGCATATGCAAGTCAGGGTTTTGTTGAAGAATATGTTTGATAAGTGTTGTTGTGTTTCTGTTGTCCATCAATGAAGTCTTCATATAGATATGGGTTGTTTGGTTATTGTTAATGCTACTAGTTGATGGTGATTAAAGATCAATGATTGGTTGGTCGATTGATTTGGTACATTGTTATGTTTCAGTTCTGATGTATGGTATTGGGCTTAAATAAGTGTAGTGGGTCTAGTCTGAAAATCTGATGAAAAGATGCCTACAAGTTGTGATGTATTGAATCAAGTGGATCCAGTGTGAAATTTTATGAAACATGGTGCATGATGGTGCTGATGGTTGGAGAGTTCATTGAGGGGCACGTAGCTCCCTTCCATTGGCTGCTGGAAAACAAGATCAAGGGGTCGTAGCTCCCTTCCATTGGGTGATGGTAAACGTGATCAGGGGGTCGTAACTCCCTTCCACTGGGTGTCGGTAAACAAGATCAGGGGGTTGGAGCTCCCTTCTAGTTGGAGCTGGAGAATGAGAGTAGGTTGTAGCCTTTTGCAGGTGGGTGCGTGCGTGCTGGTATGAGTCCGCGCTAGTACAATATTGTAAGCATTTTTATATATAATAAATCTTGAAGACAAAGACAACAACCACTGTGGTTTTCTCCCACATTGAGTTTCCACCTTAAATCCCAGTGTTCATATGTGTTTTTCTATGTGTGATGGTTTAATATGTTCTTACTGCAGATGTTTACTGCTTACCAAATGTCTTATGAATCAATGATACAGTGGTCTAAGTCAAGTTATTGAAGATTTATCTAAATTATAAGTTTATTGGGCATACACTAGTTTCCTTAATGACAATCGCGTACATACGCTAGTTGGCTTAAGTAAATTCGCTTATAGAATTCAGAAAAGAAAAAGAATAATTTGTGTGAGTTTTAAATACTGATTCAACCCCCCTCTCATTATTTTTCCCAACTATTGGTTTTAGAGCAGGTCCTTCTGAAGAAGCTTGATTGCTTGAAGGAGATCTGTCACAATGGGAAGGAAGAAAAAGAAGAAGGCTACTCAAAGGAAGAAGACAACTCAGAAAACACGTGCAACAATAAATGAAGAAGATAAGACAGGTATTGATTGTTTTTCTTGTGATCCACTTCCTTGTTCATGCGATATTGATGATAGTGAATATGAAAGTGAAAGTAATATTATGGATCTAGAAGTAAAAGTTTCAAAGCTTAAAAATGAAATTGAAGATCAACAAATTCTATTTAATAAAAGGGAATGTATCTACAAAGATATGATTACTATATTGAATAATAAGTTACAAGAAAGAAACTCAATTGAGAATATGAACAAAGAAAATATAGACCAATGTCAAATGATGCAGGATGAAGTAACTAATCAAAGTGAAGGACTTGAAGCAAAAATCATCTCTCAAATTAGATATGGAAAGATCAAATAATAGGAATGAAGAACTACTTCAAGCATTTGAAGAACAAGAAAATGGGTTGAAAGAAGAAATGCTCAAATTAAAATAACAAGTAGAAGAAGGAAGAAGGGTCGAAGAAGGTATGAAGAAGCAGTACCAAATAATGGAGGTTGAGGTTAAAATTTTAAAATATAAATTAGAATAAAAGGATAAACATTCGAGATTTCAAGATACTACTAAGATTTTGGATAATATTCTTAGTAGTCAAAGGTCTCCTTTTGTTAAATTTGGTCTTGGTTTTCACAAAACTATTAAAGGAGAATCTAGTTCACAAGCCGGTGCTAAAGATTCAAAGGATATCAATGCAAACCCTTAAGTGTTTAAAGATACAAAAATTCAACTTGATAAACAACCAAGGATCATGAATCCTCAAAGGAAATCATTCGCACCTAACTATAGAAGTATCAATCGATTCTCTCCTCTGATCAATAATGTTGAATGTATTATATGTCATAATCATGGACATGCTGCCTCCAATTGTAGAAGCAGATTGTTACCGCCACAGACAAATAGACACTTCACAGATAGACCATCAACTCCCAGGTACTCAGGTTTATTTAAGGGATATTGTTTTTCATGCAATAATTTTGGTCATAAAGTTGTTGATTGCATGAGACGATTCTATTATGATTCCTCTGCTCCCTTTTCTGGTCATATAAGGTGTTATGCTTGTAACAAGTTTGGGCATGTAGAAAAATAATATAGGAACAGATTAATGAATCACCAAAGACAACATGGAAGACCGAAGAAATATGGATCCATGAACGTTACTGATATCAAGAAGAAAGAAGAGGAGATAAGATGTGGTCTTGCCCTCTATTCATTTAAAAATGAGGATGAATGGTACATCGGCAACATATGTTCTCATCACATGACTGGTGATAAGAGTAAGATGGAGTTTCTCAAGAGAAATCAAGATGGTAAGGTTATTATTTCAAATGATGCTCTAGCAAAAGTTTTGGGAAAAGGTAGAACCATAATTAACAAAAATAGAAAGGCAGTTGATACTTTATTAATTCAAGGTATAAAACAAAACATATTGAGTGTAGAAAAAATGGCAAAAGGAAATTTAATTATGTTCACATCAACCAAATGCAAGGTAATGGATGAAGAAACTGTAAATGTCATAGCAAGGGGATACAGAAACACTGATAAATTATATGTGTTTAAAGATCTGAACTCTCGCAGATATAAGGAGGATTCAGACTCTGACAGAAAGAAGACAATGCCCATTGCAGTCCATAATTTTTGAAAGAATATTGTTAACAGTGACTGCAATATATGAATATTGGTTTGTTAATGTTAGTTTTTTATATTTCTGACAGTGCATCTGATGTTTCAACAGAAGACAGGTACAAACTATACAAGCTCAGGGGGAGCTGAAGTTGTGAAATTTCCAGTATTTCACTTTTTGTACGTGAGTTGCATGAACTATAGTCGCGTATATATGCGAGTTCCTTTCAGACATTCACGTATGTTTTTCTCTGACAGAAAACAATGGGAAAGACTCAAGAACAATCCCTAATATGCTTCTGACAGTTATGATTTGATTTTCTTGGTTTGATGTTGATGGTTACAGTCTACCAATGTGGTATTAAGTTATGATGATCTAGGAGTTTGACATTGATGATTATATGAATTTGTGAATATGCTTTGATGTATGAGTTGATATGATCAGTAAACATGTAGCACAAGTTCAGGGGGAGCATTAGCCTTGTTGTTTATAATGCATTGTTGGCATTATGATTGCTGAAGATGCTTGATTGTTGATGCATAGATGTAGACCTGTATATGATAACTTGATGATGATGTTGTTGTCATGGATGATACTTCATTGCCTTATATTATTTCATGATGCTATCTCATACATGTTGCTTGGATGTCCATGGATTGAGTAAGTTGACCTTGATGAGGTCAGGAGGATGAGTTTATGGATGATATCTTTAGAAATATCTTACGATGTTGATGTTGCATGTTGTCACTCATGTTGTTGCTCATAGATACTTATGAAGCAAAACTTATTCAGTATACGATGGTTGCGAATAACTATCATGGTTTTGATCTCTCGCTATTGAGGTCTTTTGGTCTTGGTTATAAATATCATATCTTTCATTTGATGTAAAGGTCATGTAAAGACCTATGATGTAATGATTGTCATATTCATTCATGTATGAACTTTTGAGGTTATGTCAAATATGTAATCCCACTTGGTTGGGTGGTTGTGTCAAATATGTAATCCCACTTGTTAGGTGGTTGAGTCAAATATGTAACCCCACTTGGTTGGGTGATTGATGTAAGTATGAGTCCTTAGTGATAGGAAAGGTCATACTCAGTTGAGTTATAGAATCATATGCTTAATTGAAAATATTTTTGAAGAATCAACATGTGCTCAGGGGGAGAATGGTCAGTATAGAGCAGTTCATATCTACAAAGCTCTTATATCTCCAAGGAAAGAGAAAACCTTGTTGCAGCATTGGTCCTCCCTTTTCCCTTCATGTCAAAGGGGGAGATTAACTTGGTGTTTGAATAATGTTTATGTTGATGTGTCTAACAAGTATATACGGGTTGTGGTGATCAAACACCAACATGGTTGCCATCAAGTCCAAAGGGGGAGATTGTTGGAATTATGATGCATGTGTTGTCCTTGATGGCAACCACTTGTAAAATAGTGCACATATCAGTTCAGAGGTGACAGAGTGTTGGAACAGAATGACTGAGTGATGAGACAAAGGTTTCAGGTCAGAAGAATTATGAAAGTAAAGTTTTAAGAAATATACACAGGTTTGATGAAGCGAAGTACTGTATATGCAGGTTTGGTGACGCAAAGTCGCGTACACACGCAGGTATGAAAAAGCAAAGTCACGTATATGCTGACGCACTATTTTATTGATACCAATGGTCTTTACCATGGTATTATCCCACAATATTGACCGTAGTAACGACTATTTGATCATGTTTGATCCCAACAAAGATTACCACTGGCGCTAGTATGGTTTTGGCTCATGGTATTGGCTAAGGCTCAAACTATATAACGAGGTGAAGATCAAAGTGCTAGGAGTGCATGAGTGACGATAATGAATGAATACTTCAATCTGAAATATATTTGCATGGTATGGGCTATAGTTGATTGGTAGATCTAAAATAATGATGCACCCATGAATACAATGATGGATTAGGTTCATTAGACCTGAAATGACTATGTATTCGCATGATCTGTTTATGAGTTGTTTAGATCTGTTGTCTGGTGCATGTTTGTTGCAGTGAAGGTTATGATCTAACTATGTTTAAAGTTCTGAAGTGTTGCGCAGTCATGAATTAGTTGCAGATTTGTACGCAGGTTCGACACATGGAAAGCACGTATACACGCTAGAGGTTAAATTTGACGCTCATTTACCCATTTTCCACTTTTTACCAGTAAAATACAGTTTATTCTGAAACAAACACATCAAGTTTAACTTGCGAATACGTTTTTAAAATGTCAAAGTGACGGGTATATAAAAAAATCAGAAGTTTCAATATATATATATATATATATATATATATATATATATATATATATATCGATGGTATTCAGATATGTGGTCTTATGACACCCTACTTGGTACGTTCTAGATAACATGTGACTTAATAGAGCGACTTAGTCAAATTACATAAAAATAAAAATAAAATTAAGATTAAAACTAAATAAAATAAAATTATAAATTAAAATAAGATTAAAGTAAAATAGTCAATTTACCATAGATAGTTTTTGTACTCTACATTTTGAATATAGTATTTTAAAATGTAATATTTGTATTTTTAAAAATAATACAATATCATTTAATATAATAATAATTTTTTTTTTTTGAACTGAGTGAAAATAAAATGAAATTTAAAATAGCTCTATGTGAAAACATTTTTATTTGGTCAATGTAAAATTAAATTAATAAAAAAATAACGTTAGAATAAAAATAACTTCATTTTATGACAACCCATGGTATTCATGTGGAATATAGCATATTTAAAGGGGGGAATTAAAACAACTTATATACATCTTAACTCGTAATTTACAGGATCAAATATCCTTTCACTCTAAAGAGGTTTGCATCTCAAGAGATTTGATCCCTCTGGGCTCTTGATAGCTCCAGATTTAAGATGGATCTAGGTTGGTTGTAATGTAATCTAATGTGTTTTTTATCCCTAAAAATAAAAATCACATTGTGTGAAAACATTTTTACTTGCGGACTCACATCATTTCCCTGCTCAAAAATTAGGGGTTCTCAGCACCTTAGCCACTCGGGCCTTGATAATCGCTGATGAACACCACCTTGAAGATTAGAAATCTCATCTTTTAAAGGTTTTCCTTAAAAATGGTTATAGCAAGTTTCATTGTCGTAGAGCTTTCCAAAAAGCAAAAAAAGGTCCTAGGGTTAAAAGTGATAATTATGACAGGTCTACTGGTGTTCACCTCCCTTTTATCCAGGGAACGGCTGATAAGATCGCTAGGATACTAAGGAAACATAGTGTTCCTTCAACCTTCAAGCCCCTCCGCACGATTCGAAATTCACTCAGATCGGTTAAGGACCCAATTTGCCCTAAGGAGGGTAAGGGTGTTTACTTGATTCCGTGCTCTTATGGGACCCCTTATATTGGTGAAACCGGTCGATCTATCAGTCAAAGAATTCATGAACATGCCACTGACCTAAAGCATAATAGATCTCGATCCTCTGCCTTAGCAGAGCATGCTGAAAAGCCAAAGCATCACATTTGCATTGAAGATGCTGAGGTCATTGCGAAGGTGGACCATTTTCACCATCAAAAGTTTAGGGAGGTCCTTGAGATTGAAAAGAACCCTGTTAACCTTAACAGAGATGATGGGTGGAGTGTGAGCAGGTGTTGGATCCCGACCCTTCATTCTTAGTTTTTTAAGTTTTTGCCCTTTTGTTTTTTAGAGGTTCGTCGTTTACTCCCTTTTAGTACTGTTTTACTTTTCTCCTTTCTGTTATTCTTTATTATGTAATTAATTATTATTTATTTAGCATAATTATGTTTATTATTTGTTTTTAATCTAGTTTTTATTTATGTATATTTAATCAATTAATTAATTACCTTTTTAAAATAAAAAAATAAAAATAAAGGAATTAATTTAGTTTCAAATAATATATTGAATCGTGTTCAAGTAATGTATATATTTTTATTATTATTATTATTATTATTATTATTTTCTTTCTAATATTTGTATTTTTATTTTTAAATTTATTTTTACTTTAATGTTCATATTTATATCTATTTATTTATTGATTTTTTATTATTTTTATTTTTATATTTTATTCTTAATTTTTAATTTTTAATTTTATTGTTCATTTTTTTATTGATTTATTTATTTTTATTTTATTTTTATTTTTTTATTTCTTGGTCAAACTAGTCGTTATTTGTATTGTTTATTTTTTATTTATTTATTTTTGTTTTTAGTTTTTAGTTGTTTATATTTTATAATTTTATATTTTATTTTATTTGATTTCGTTTTATAGTTTTATTTTTATTTATTTATTTATTTAGTAGGGTTTTTTTTTTAATGGTCAAACTAGTCATTATTGTACAACGGCTAGTTGGAGCTTCTTTATCTATTTAAGCTGAGTCCTAGATCAGATTTCGTATCTTGTCCTGATGATGAACCACACTGGCTAGTTCGAAATGCATCGACACAAATTTCTCCAATGTGATTTTCACCAAAAGATTTGATACATAATTTTTACTTGATCAAAATAAAATAAAAATAATAAAAAAATAACATTAAAATAAAAGTAATTTCGTGGTATTGACACATGGTATGAGAACCCATGGTATTCACGTGGAACATAACATATTTAAAGGGTAAAATTTAACCAACATAGATCCATCTTAACTCAGGATCTACCAAGCGCAGAGAGAGATATCAAATAGCTTGTGACGCAAACCTATTTTCACTCACTAAAAATAACTTTGAACCCTTTTGAGGCTTGGTGGATCCAAAGTTAAAATGGATTTACGTTATTCACATTTTGTAAGCCTAGATGATGCTTAAGTGGGTATGTTGTTTATGTTATACATTCCTAGATGAGGCTTTAGAAGTGGGTATGCTTATTATGTTATACATTTTATTTTAAAATATTGTTAGGAGCGGTAAATAATTCATTTCCCCATTAAGTTAGAGATTTAATGATAACAGAGCAATTAACATTATGGATTGTGTGAACTTGAAAAAGATGCTTATATAAATAGTTGTTTTCTTTATATGAGTGAGTTATAGCTTAGTGAGAGTATTTATATTCCAATTTCTTCATCAAGTCTATCAATATGTATTTGGTGAGTGAACATGTATACATCTAATTTAATAAAGTCTTGATTAATATTTTTCTGTTATCACTATTTGGTTAAATATTTGATCAATGCTTCAAATTAAAAATCACTTGGACTATTGTTCCAACCCTATAATTTCTGAGTCACGAGTACTAGACTTTCGTCAAGCATCGACTTCACCAAAACTCGGGTAAGTTTGAGTAGATTTTAATATATTTGAATAATTTATACATGTAAATTCTGATATCTAGAGCGTAGACATTTTCTTAACAAAATCTTCTTGTAATTTGATCAGAATGTTCGATTTCATGGAATAATTTCCCTCCTCCATGGAATTTCCGCAAGACAAGGCTCCTCTTTTAACTGAACCTCATGAGGAGCAGACTCTTCTCTAGGAAAGGATTCATCTTAGCTTCAGTAAGTTCAACTGGCCTTTACTTTCATTTGAATACCTTTATTGACAATATCTAATATCAACACGTTAAACATAATTTTAGCAAAACCTTATTGAAATTTAAACTAAAATGTTATGTTTTATGAAAAATAAATCTAATTAAAAATGAAACTTTGGAAATTTATTTTTAGCAATGGCGCTTTTTTTTTCACCCTAATCTCTTCAAAGTTTAACTACATTCGCTTCAATATTTGCAGGTATACATTGTGTTTTTTTATTTTTATTTTAACTTAGATGAAACTCGTAAAAGGAAATACTAAAAGTGATATGAAGGGTTGTTTAAAAATGAGATTGTCATAAAAAAATTCTATGATGGGGAGCAGGACTCGTCAAATTTAACCCTTGCACATAAGTTTTGTTCCGCAGAGTCGCGTATATATTCTGAAGTATGCTAAAATCTATACCCGAGTTGGGTTCTGGATAAACACGTACATACGCGGAAAAGCTTTATGGAAGGTGCGTATGCATGTCAGGGTTTTTCTGAAGAATATGTTTAATAAGTGTTGTGTTTCTGTTGTCTGTTAATGAAGTCTTCATATAGATTTGGGTTGTTTGATTATTGTTAATGCTGCTAGTTGATTGTGATTAAAGATCAATGATTGGTTGGTTGATTGGTGATTCAGTGATTAATTGATTGATTTGGTACAATGATATGTTTCAGTTCTGATGCATGGTATTGGGCTTAAATAAGTGTAGTGGGTCCACGTTGGTGCTGAGGGTTGGAGCGTTCAGTGAGGGGTTCGTAGCTCCTTTCTAGTGGATGTTGCTAAACGAGATTAGGGGGTCGCAGCTCCCTTCCAGTGGGTGCTCGTAAACGAGATCAGGGGGTTGGAACTCCCTTCTAGTTGGAGCTAGAGAACGAGAGAAGGTTGTAGCCTTCTGCAGGTGGGTGCCTGTGTGTTGGTATGCGCATGCACCAGTAGAATATTGTAAGAAGTTTTCTATATAATAAATATTGAAGACAAAGACGACAACAATGGTGATTTTATACCACATTGAGTTTCCACCTTAATTCTTTGTGTTCATATGTGTTTCTTATGTGTGATGGTTTAATCTATTCTTACTGCACATGTTTACTGCTTAATAAATGTTCGATGAATCAATGATACACTGGTCTAAGTGAAGTTACAGAAGATTTATCTAAATTATAAGTTTATTGGGAATATGTTAGTTTCCATAATGACAGTGGCGTACATACGCTAGTTGGCTTGAGTAAAGTCGTGTACAAAATTCAGAAAAGAAAAAGAATAATTTGTGTGAGTTTTAAGTACTGATTCACCCCCCCTCAGTATTTTTCCCAGTAGTGACAATGTTCGATCTTTAAGGATCTAGATAAGTTCAATGATCCAACCTGCAAACACATATTCAAAACTTCATGTAACCCATACCCAAATAAAAGAAACTTTAAAAATTCGATCCATGCTTCAGATCTGCTCAAATGCCTCGGTCGAAATTGCAGAGATGATCTTGTAAATTTTTGCACAGAAGACCAATGATTACAAATCTGAATTCTATTGCAAAAGGGTATTAGAGTTTCAAAATTTCTAACTTATAGCACATATAGGCTCAGAGACGCACATTGTATTCCAGAATTCCGACTTGCAAAAAAACAACAAATCCAAACAAAACCTCATGCCCCAAAATTGGATAAAAAACCCTTTTAATCTTCAATAGATCCAAAGAAAACCATTGATAGAAATATTTTCAAATCATTCCTTTAAGTTTCAATAACACTTCAAGGCCGCAGAGAAATTCAAATAGAGAAGCGAGCTTATAATAGTGGTTGTGGTTGTTCTCCTTCATCTACAATGAAACAATGAAGCTTCTTCATCTGGAACCTATCAAATTATTTCTTTGTCAAGGACTCCTTAGCCCGCTAGGAATTCAATGTTGAGAAATATTAAGAGCAATGATTAGAGTGATTTCTCTTTATTTGATAACTGCTTGTTGAAAATGCAACAAGATGATGGGGCTTAGTGAAATGAAGTCGCCTTCACTAAGTGGGCCCGCAGGCTATTTTTGGCGCAAAGTCTATTTTTAGACATATGGATCATGGTCTATGAGTTGCAGGATGCTACTTATGGATGATTGGTCGAGTTGGTAAAAATAGATGGAACTCTATTTTCAGACATTGGGCGGTTTCTATTTTTAGACTGCCGGGCTAAAAATAGAACAGTCAAATATTATTAACCCTTAATAATATTTAGACTATAAACATTATCTTATCCTCTTGGAGCACTTCAGTTTGATGCTTGGATGTGGCACACGCAGCTGACAGAAGGAAATACGCTTTTCCTAAGGGTTAGTTGAGCTATTGCATGGTTGACTTCAGTTAGAACTCATGTGGCAGAGTTTGGTGGAGTTGATGAGACAGTTGGTGGAGTTGTGTTCGTTTAACTTAGTTGAACTAGTTGTATTTAGTCTAACTGAAAAATACACTAGTGATGAGTGGTGTGAATTAATTATTAATTAATTCACTAATTATTAACTCATAAATCAACTAAAGAACACATCAGTTAACTGCAATGCATGGATAGTTCAGTGGAGACCAATGTTAGAGGTGGGTGAAAGGGTGAGTCTACTATCAGTTGTGACTATTGGCTGTGCATGATATTTGCACACACATTGATGGAGATTGCCAATGAGGATTGCGCAGTTGGAGCTAGTGGGATTCGAACTTGGATCTCATTCATTACTCACTTGGATTGCGCAGTAGAGGCAGGCAGACTTGTGGAGAAGATTTGAACCCATGACTTGTTCAAATCTTAGTTAGTTTGTGTGTAACTTTCGGGAGATAGTACTGAGTACTTGTGAGGAGTATTGTGCTATGTATTGTTACATGTTCTCTATCATTATACTATACAGATAGCTGGGGGTTTTTAGCTATTGCTTTCCCCATTACATACTGTGTTGATATGTGTGCTTGATTATGTTTTAATGAGCACATGCGACTGCTTTCTATTTCTGCATATTGATGATCAATTGTAGAAGAGGTTATGTATTATGCATGAAGCTTAAATAGTGTGTAATCAGGATAATCTCGGTGAATAATTCAGCTATTATTCAAATTTCTACATGGTATCAGAGCTAAATTGATCATCGGATCTATTACAGTGATTACAATTTATTTCGGTAGACAAAGTCTGTAAGCGGGCCAGGTAGCCTCTAGATCCATCCTTTCTTTGAAAGGTGATATATCCAGTAAATGCCCCTACAGTCGATCTCTGTGCTAGAAATAATTTGTTCTCACAGATCCAGAAGCAGCTGAGTTTTGAGCTTGGAATTCGAATTTGCAGCAGAATTTGGAATTCGAATTTGCAGTAGTTTTCTTGGTGCCAAAGTTGAAATGTCTTTCAATGGATTGCGACTGGAATATGCCCTTGAGGGCAGTTCGAATTATGTTGCATGGAAGGACCGAATGGAGGCGGTATTAGATGATAACGGGCTGAAGGAGTTCATAGAAGCTGAGATCCCAAAGCCTACTGATGCTGCTCAAGTTGAGGCTTGGCAAAAGAAGATGGCGAAATGTCGAAGAATTCTGTTGGAGGGCGTGAAGGATCACATTGTATCCAGCATGCATGGAAAAGCTTCTCCATACTTGATGTGGAAAGCGTTGACAGATTTATTCCAAAGCAAGAGCGACCAGAGGAAGTTGGCGCTCAAGGATAAACTCATACACATAAAGATGGAGAAAGGCGACAGTATGCCCAAGTACCTCATGAAGTTCATCCAATGCAGAGATGAGCTGGGAAGTGTGGGGGTGACTGTCGATGATGAGGAATTGGTGAGCTTGGCTCTCCTCGGTCTTCTGAAGAGTTGGCATGCCTATCAGGATTCTGTCAATGGTCGGGAGAAATTGCCAGGATGGGAGCGACTTTGGTCGGATCTTGTGCAAGAGGAGATAAGGCGGAATACCAGAGACGGATCTTCATCAAAGGCATCCGATGAAGAAAATTGCGCTTTGGCTGCCAAAGCAAAGAAGGGGAAGAGCAAGAAAGCTTCTCATTCCGGTGCGAAAGGCAAGAAGCAGGACATGTCTAAGGTGAAGTGTTTTCACTGTCACCAACATAGACATTATGCCACAAATTGTTCGCAAAAGAAGAAAAATAAGCAAGCTGCTGGATCTGTAGCGGGAGAGGCCTTAGCCTCGCAGTTTGAGCTGGATTTTTCGCTGATCGCATGCTTGGTCTCAAGTGTGATGGGATCAGTATGGTTCTTGGACAGTGGTGCGTCTTTTCACATGACTGGAGATCGAGATCTATTTTCAGATCTGGATGAGAAAGATCTTGGAGTGCACATCGAGATGGGTGATGATGGTAGATACAGTGCGAATGGTATCGGTACCATTTCCTTTGAGAGGGAGTCTGGTAAACCCTTCGTATTGAAGGAAGTGATGCATGTTCCAGGATTGAAGAAGAATCTTATCTCTGTGACGATGTTAGAAGACAAGGGATATGATGTTGTCTTTAGCGAGGGAAAGGCTTTCCTGCGCAGTAAGGCAACTGGTGAGACCCGGAGGATAGGGGTTCGAGTTAAGAACCTTTATCAATTGTAGGTAGATGGCTGCGCAACAATGGCATGCAAGGCAGAAGGAGTGGTGAGCCGGGATGATGGCGAGTTGTGGCACCGGAGATTGGGCCACCTTCACCATGGAGCTTTGAAGATACTGCAGCAGATTTCTACTGGGCTTCCTAAGGGTACTCTTGCGCAATGACAAGGCAAGGGTGTACCTGGGGGAAAATTTGTGAAAGCCACCTTTCACGAGAAGGATAGTCGCGCCACGATGATCCTCGAGAGAATCTGCCGCACGTGTGTGGACCTTCTCGCAGTTTTGCCAAAGAAAGCACAAGTACTATGTGATCTTTGTTTGTGATTTTTCTTCTCGGAAGTGCTGGATCTTCTTCACAGTGTACTGTTGTTTAGACATACTCATAAAGTCTCCGTGAGTTCAAGGCGCCGGGTGAGGTAAGGAATCCCGGGAAGCATGTGAAGGCCTAGAGCGATTAATGGTGGTGAATTCATCTCGACTAAATTCAAGGAGTTCTGCAGCGCAGAAGGGATTCAGAGAGAGCTCATTGCACCCCATAACCCACAGCAGAACGGGGTGGCTGAGCGGAAGAACAGAACGATCGTGGGTGCTGCACGGGCGATGTTGCATGATCAGGGCCTACCCCTTCACTTGTGGGGTGAGGCATGCAATACAGCAGTGTATGTGCAGAACCGTTGTCCTCACAAGGTTCTTGGCATGAGTACACCAGAGGAGGCTTATTCTGGCAAGAGGCCTGATATTTCCCATTTGCGGATCTTTTGTTCTCCTGTCTACATGCATGTGACGAAGGATGCGAGAAGGAAGCTGGATCCGACCGCAAAGGTTGGAATATTTGTGGGGTACACTGATACACCTCACAACTACAGGGTGTATTTGCTTATGTGCGCAAAGTCTATTTTTAGACATATGGATCATGGTCTATGAGTTGCAGGATGCTATTTATGGATGATTGGTCGAGTTGGTAAAAATAGATGGACCTCTATTTTTAGACATTTGGCGGTTTCTATTTTTAGACTGTCGAGCTAAAAATAGAACAGTCAAATATTATTAACCCTTAATAATATTTAGACTATAAACATTATCTTATCCTCTTGGAGCACTTCAGTTTGATGCTTGGATGTGGCACATGCAGCTGACAGAAGGAAATAAGCTTTTCCTAAGGGTTAGTTGAGCTATTGCATGGTTGACTTCAGTTAGAACTCATGTGGCAGAGTTTGGTGGAGTTGATGAGACATTTGGTGGAGTTGTGTTCTGTTTAACTTAGTTGAACTAGTTGTATTTAGTCTAACTGACAAATACACTAGTGATGAGTGGTGTGAATTAATTATTAATTAATTTACTAATTATTAACTCATAAATCAACTAAAGAACACATCAGTTAACTGCAATGCATGGACAGTTCAGTGGAGACCAGTGTTAGAGGTGGGTGAAAGGGTGAGTGTGACTATCAGTTGTGATCATGATTGTGCATGAGATTTGCACACACATTGATGGAGATTGCCAATGAGGATTGCGCAGTTGGAGCTAGTGGGATTTGAACTTGGATCTCATTCATTACTCACTTGGATTGCGCAGTAGAGGCAGGCAGACTTGTGGAGAAGATTTGAACCAATGACTTGTTCAAATCTCAGTTAGTTTGTGTGTAACTTTCGGGAGATAGTACTGAGTACTTGTGAGGAGTATTGTGCTATGTATTGTTACATGTTCTCTATCATTATACTATACAGATAGTTGGGGGTTTTCAGCTATTGCTTTCCCCATTACATAATGTGTTGATATGTGTGCTTGATTATGTTTTAATGAGCGCATGCGACTGCTTTCTATTTCCGCATATTGATGATCAATTGTAGAAGAGGTTATGTATTATGCATGAAGCTTAAATAGTGTGTATTCAGGATAATCTCGGTGAATAATTCAGCTATTATTCAAATTTCTACACTGCTTGTGATTTATTTTATTATTATTATATTTATTACTTATTATTATGTTTTTGCATCATCAAACAACTACCAAAACAAGAAGAATAAGAACACAGAATATAGGCTACAAGCCAGAGCCAAAACCCCTCCACTTGAGAGGAAAACACACAAATATCTTCTCTTCCTTATAGATTCTTCAATTGACGAATTCCAAGACCTTTAGACTAAGACCAATACCCTCCAATACCAAGACCAACCTCTCCAGATGATGTGATATCCTTGATCCAGTCAAACCTAGTCAAATCTCTTCCAGTAGCACAATTTCGACCTTATGTTGCAGAATTTTAGCCGAAATTTTTGGCCTTCCTGCAGTTGTTGCTGCCACACGTGTGAGCCTTAATTAGCCTTCCAAGGCTTCCTTAGATCTTCTCTTACCTTTCTCTCACTTTTGGAGCTTAAGGATGACCTCTAGTGACCTTCTTGTCTTTTTTTCTCCAAGATCGAGCTTCTAGATGAAAACCCTAGATCTGCTGCAAAAAACCTAGTCCTCCTTCACACATGTGAGAGAGAGATAGCCCAAACAAAAGTCTTATTCGTCCCCTTCCTTCTTCGTTGCCTCCTTCCTCTTCCTTCACTAGAATGAGTGATGGATGAATGTGTTGCAAGGAGGTCGAGTTTCCTGCTTTATATAGGCTCTTCAAGGTGGATGTGGCTCTTCCTTTTAGGTCGACTTTCCAGCTGCCAGGCCGACTTGGTATTGGAGGGTATTTTGACACTTTTAAAGACAAAAATAATTTTCTTTACAAGTTACAATGTGCCCGATGGGGTCTTCAACTTATGACAATAACTCTTTTGACTTCTTGACCTAGGAAAATCCCTAGAAGCATTCAATGGGTGCTTGCCCTATAAAATAAAATACCTTGAGCATGAAACTCATGCTCCAAAAACAATAATAATAATTTTTCTTTCATTTTACAATTTACAAGATTCAAAAGTAAATTTCATATTTATGAAGACTGAACCTAGTTACACATTTTCAACATTCAAAACATTAATACTTAGATTAATGTTGTATATATTGCGCATGAGATAGGAATAGGGTGTATTTATATAGTCATTGAGGAGGGTTCATAAGAGAGCCGACTTGAATAAGTGTGAAAGGAAAATTTCAAATTTCAAAATTTGGAACTAAGAATTCCCACCATTAAATTTATTTTGACTAGGAGCCAAACAAAATGCCCCTAAAAAATTACACATGTTTAGGAAGACCATGATTTGTCAACCAATAACAAAGTGCCACATCATGACATCTTGGAACACATCAACCAACAATGATGCCGCATCATTAGATTAGTGGGGTTGATGCTACCTCATCACATAATTGATATTTCCACATGTCAAATCTATGGGGTTTCTGGACCATAGGCTAGGGCCACAAATTTGACTAGGTTTTTCTCTCAAAACGTGAAGGCCCACAGGTCGCTCCACATATCACCAAAATCAACGTGACAAGGAGAATCCATTTGCAAAGGGTTCCAAGCCAAATTCCATGATCTGTCACCCGTAAGACTACAATAACTACAGGGCATCCTTATTGTATGAGGAACCCAAACCATAGGACTAGGGTTTCAACTAATATCAGCAACAATCATGACCCAAGAACATCAAACTGCATCATCATCAGTGACAATACTTGCACGTACTCTGCATCGTGCTCGAGTTTGCACTTCTGCACATGCTCCTGCTTTGAAATCAATGACAACATGCTCAACATAGATTACCGACATTCTCTCCAAGCCATTCATATTCTTTGGAGGCAGCTTAAACTGGTGGACGTGACCCTTACAGGAAGGACATGGATAATCGAGAACATTGAGTTATGCTCTTCACCCCTTGTTGAGCTCCAGGGAGGGGAATGGAGCCAGAGAGCTCCTGGGGTTGAGGGAACTCTAGAAAATAGGTGTGTGTGATCCTTACCCCTTTCGATAAGTTTGTATCTCTCTTATTGCCATTATAAGGTGTGTGTGATCCTTGTCACTTATGGCAAGTTGGGTATCTCCCCATACTATCAAGTTTGGGACTTGACAAAGTATACCCCAATATGCATCCTGCCCATAAGCTAGGCTTGTTGGGATTGCCACCCGTATGGCAAATGGGTGAGGAGACTTGGGTGTATGTTTGATCCTTACCATTCATGGTAAGTGGTATCTCTCCCAAGTGATAGGATGCAGATGTTTTACTGCTTTATTCTTGAGGATTAAGGTGGGAAGATAAACAAACAATAGGTGTGTGTGCGTGTGTTATCCTTACCCTTTGTGGTAGGTTGGGTATTTCTCCTATTGTCATTTTAGGGCATCTGTGATCCTTGCCACCTAAGGCAAGTTGGGTATCTCCCCCTACTGTCGAAGTTCAAGACTTGACTGAGTGGATCATTCTTCTTCTTTAGATCAAGACATCATTGTTCAACCGATGATCAGAGGAGACAAGTTGAGACAAGATGTGATGAGATGGATGTCTTGTTGATGTAGTTGAGATGAAGGTCATGGAGTTTGACCTAGAGACCAGTAGGGTTGGGATGATCTTTACCCTTATAGTAAATTGATCTCCCCTACCATCGGTTGTGGATTATTCTTCTTCTATGAGACGAGATGAGATGAGATGAAACAAAATGAGACATGATGCAGAAGACATGTACATCCAAGTTGACATTTATGATGAAGATCAAAATTCCTCCCTAGCTGAGAGGGAGTGTTGAAAATTGGGGCAACTATGGGATGAATTTCCCCATAGGAACCTATCTACCCCAAAGGGAAGCCCATCTAGCCCCAAAGAGAATTCAATTGGATAAAAGAGATAATATTATCTATGGCACAAATTTATTTGGGAAGATAATCACTAAGGGATTTGTAAAATATATTTAAATATTATTTGAATTCGAGTTTTCCCTAAAAATACACAAGTTGGCCTCAAGTTGGCCTGCCCTAAGGAACGTGACCCTTCACAAGTAGAAACAACTATAAATTGTGCACCTTGGCATATCAAACTCGGATCACACATTGGAGACTCACATTTCTATGGTAGCTCGTATCTCTGTTATGGCTCACATCTATTTATCTAGGGAGGATCACAATATTTATGGCTCGCACTAGTGTCTCTATGATTCGTATTAGAATTTTTGTGGCTCACATTATAATTACAGTGGCACGCAATATTCACAATAGCTCGCATTATCATTTCTCTAAGGCTCACATAAGCATATCAGTAGCTCACATTAAATCTACTGGGGCTCACATCATTCTTGGTGGCACGCATTAACATCTTCATGGTTCGTATTACTATGACTCACATCATATCTAACAATGGCTCACATTTCTATCTATGGCTTGTATTATACTTTATGGATCGCTCTATATATATTTGTGGTTTGTTTATATATCTATGGCTCGATATCAACAACGACTTGCATCTATCTCGATGATTTCCTTTTTTTTATTTAGGCAGTAACTATACAGTGATGAAGGTCAAGATCTGTGACAGTGATAAAAAAGTAAACTTTGATATGGCATTAACCTTAACATGACATCAACCTTGTTGCATGACAATTCCCTTGATCTATATGACAGTGCCTTTGATATGCATCTACGTGACAATGCCTTTTATATGTATTAGTGAGCTACATGGTAGTGACATTTGATGTAGTGACAATAACCTTGTTGCATGACAGGGCCCTTGATCTATATGACAATGCCTTTGATATGTATCAGTGATCTACATGGTAGTGACATTTGATGAAGTCAAATTAACCTTAACATGACAATAATCCTTATGACCGTGACTTGGAGACATGGTTGTGATCTATATGACAATGACTTGAAGACATGACAGTGATCCATATGACTATGACTTGGAGACATGGTTGTGATCTATATTACAGTGACTTGAAGACATGACAATGATCCATATGACTGTGACTTGGAGACATGGTTGTGATCTATATGAAAATGACATGAAGACATGGCAATGATGAGTATAACAGTGACCTTGATGCATATGTACATCACAGTAACCTCAATAGTAGTGACACTTTGATCTATGACTTGTCTCTATGATGATAATATAATAGTGATGGTTGAACCTCTATGATAGTGACAATAATGTATATTGTACTTATCTGTTACTGGATTGTCTTAATAAGGCTACTGTGATTGATGATGGAAGACTTATGTCTCATTATATTTGTACATTGTGTCTCAGTTGAACATTTGATGAATATCTAATAGAAGAAGAAGAAGGGATTTATGGGTTTTCCCCCCTTGTGGGGATTTGCCCTGGCCTCCAACCAAAAATCTTGGTGTCTCTATTGCGTATGCTTTTCTTCTATTGCTCCTTACTATTCCACTGCATTTTTGATGTTATTTTTCTCTCTACATAGTTGTTAATGATGATACAATGTTATGGGGTGAATGTAATAATGTTGATTTTTTTTTAAATTGCAATTATCTAGAGAAAAGAAAGCCCTCAAAATTAACAAAAAATGTTGTCAACTGTAAATTATGGAAAATCGTTTGAAGAGTCCAACAGTTAATAGGAAAGTGTTGATTTTTTAGTAGCTTGGGAGATACTCCAATCCCTAGGGTTTGGGGATTGGAGGGCAAAGCACCACAAGAGTCACTTGTGGGCTTGGAACCCAAGCTTGGGGTTTTTCACCAATCGTGTTTTGGGGAATTTCCATGGAGCACTTTGGATATGTGATGGAATGAGATGATAGAGGGTGGAAAGGAGAATCCAACGCTTCAAGAATGGTCGAATTCTGAGTTGTCCTCAGTGAGATATGAATTGTTGAAGTTATTTGTTGGGTTTGCACATAAGGAGTCAAGGTTGGCCTAATGTTATTTAGGCTTATGACAATTGTTCAAGCCCTATTATTATGTTGAAGAAGCCATTCTTTATGTGTATATATAGGAGGCGTTGTGAGGACATTTCCTCATCGAAAAAGTGCAACACTCACACAAAAAGGGCAACGTAGAAGGGAAAGAAGACATGTGTTTAGCCACAGGAGAAAGGACAAACCAACAAGTTGTTTTAGGGTTGTTTTGATGACTACGTGGATGGTTATGTAAGCTACAGCTGGGTCGAGGACCTGTTCTTGAAGGCAAAGGCTAGGGAGGCTTGTTTCGGGTCTGTTTGGGCTTGTTTGTGGGTTATAAACTCTGTATTGGAGGGGTCGTTAGCTACAACAAAGTTGTGTGGTAGGCTGCAAGCCATACCACCATAACAAAGTGATAGCGTGAGAAGTTTTGGGGCTGTATTGTGCCCTATAATTCAACATGGACGAAGAAGACTCACACTAGGGTAGGCCGCAACTATTTGAGGTCAGTTTTGGTGACTGTTTGAGGGATGTTGCAACAGTCCAAGGTGCCCTAACCAGTCACTGTGATAACAACAACAAAATAGACTTGGAGCAACATTAGTAATGTGTGTTGGGTCAAATATTTGACCAGTGGTGGATTAGTTTTATACATGCAGCTTGTGGGAACCAATTTGGAGGCGTGATTCGATGGTCAAGAGCCTTCATTGGAGCAAATCCTGCAGTGTAGTATTGGGTGCCATTGATCTGGTGGAGGGCAGTGTGTTGGCTACCCAAAGTAGCCCTAAACAAGCTATCTTGAAGTGATGAAGAAGAGTTGAAGGTTGGGTGAAGATTGGTGTCCAAAGTGCAACGTTGAAGGTTGGGTGAAGATTGGTGTCCAAAATGCAACTCTTTGATGGAAAAACGTGACTGCTAGTCTGGAAGATTGGAGCTTGGGAATTGGCCAGCCTAGAAAGCAGATTGGATCAGCACGTGTAAATGCAGCGGAAATGACTTGGAACAATGTTAGGTGGCATCCCTCCTGGAGTCTCGATGTGTTGTCCTTTGAAGGACTAAGGGGAAACTAGTGAGCAATACGAAAGCGAAGGACCGTTAGGAAAAGATACAACATCGAGAAGTTGCAATGAAGATTGTCATTGTATCTTGTATACCATAGACTTTTGTATTATTGAGATTGATTTAATATAACAAAGATTGGGTTGTACATTATTGTACAATTTTGTTAAAATTGTGTATACCTATGCATATGTGATTTACTGCTTTATATTTTCGGCTGTGCAAAGTAGTTCTACTTGAGATTCTTGGTTTGGTAGCATCAGTAATTTTAAGACTCTAACCTAGACCCAAGATTGTGGAAATTCAACAGAAAGGAGTATCAGGTATCGTGAATGAATATCAACACTTTAGTGCTCTAATATGTAGTGTCCCAATGTGACGGTGAAATTGTCACCGGTTGTAGAATCCATTGAAAAGTCAAATAGTTGAAAAGAAAAGGGCACCAAAACATTTAACATTGGAGAACATTGGGTCTCTAGTGTTCGGTATGGATGGTTATGGTTTTAACTTGTCATGGTTTCACAAATAGGATGTCGCCACATATATGGGAGTATGTAGATGCTTAAGCACCTATGTTTCAAAGAGGTTAAATGGAAGGGAGCTAAATAGAGGAAAGAGCAATATATAGGTGATATAAAGAGCTTGACTTGAAAAAACATGAAGATAGAGACATAAGAAAATGAAAGGTGGCGCCATTATAAATATGAATCGTGTTGTTAAAGTGAATAATGGGTGAACATGTGTAAGACATGGGCTAATCAAGAGAGAAAAGTGTTGTGTTGTGTAGTCTCCCATAGGCTTGCTAGCTAATCAAGAAAAAAAAGATATTCGTTGAAGTAAAGAGTAAAAGAAGAAGATTAGATATCAAGGAGTCTAAACGAGCAAAATTAACATGAGTGCCTGTCAAAAAGATCTATTTTGAAAATGTAATGAAAAGGAGGATCTATGCAATTTAGTGCGTGAACAAGTGTGCTAGTTAGGAGAGAAATATCTATAGCTACTAATGTAAGATTAAAGGTTAGAGGGGAATGCTGGTGACTAAAATAATTGCAAAAGAGCACAATGAATTTGAAGAAACTAGGAAAAAAAAAGATTGAAGATCAAAGAGAAAGAAGGTGACTCAAAAGAATTGCTACAAAATAGATTGAATAAAAAATATGAGGGAATTGTTGTTTCCTTCGAGTTGGTGCTTGCAAATTTGAAGGGATTGTTGATTTTTGTAGCATCAGAAAGTGCTCTAAGTCTAAAATTTGGTGTGGATGCTTAGACACTTGTATTCCAAAGAACCTAGAAACCATTTGTGGAAATTCCACTTGGTTAATGTTTTATTGACCCTAAGTCTAAACTTAGGGACATTAAATAATTAAAGTGTGTTAATAAAACAGAGTGTGAATCTTCTAGAGAATGAAGATCAAGTCATGTTTTAATCTTAGCCATCGATTAAACATCTAATCTGGGTCGTTGATTTTTCAACGAGAAGATTATAAAGGAAGGCTTGGGGGTCATTTGGAAAACACATGGAGACACTGAATTGATCTAAGATTGAAATTTCTGGGGTGTGGTTTGCTAAGAAATTCGAATTAGAGATCTGAGCAGTGAGAGGCAGAGATAACATCCGGAGAGAGATTTTCTCAGTCCGGTGGAGCATCAGTCAGAGAGAGGCAGAGGTGATCTAGCCTAGCCAGCGTTGAAGGAAAGGGGCTGACACAATGACTGTGTAAGCTCACGTAGAAGCAGCGCAGAGGCAGAAAGAAGGGTTTTCGGAATTTGCTGGTGGATCAGTTTCAGAGGTTGGGATTCAGAAAGTGGCACCGGGAGGCTGTTCCTTAGCATCCACAAAGGAAAAACGACTTGGAGGAGGGCTAAAGTTGAGTTTGGAAGGGGGCGACACAGTGGCTGGAAGTTCCAGCGTTGGATCTGCGTAGAGGTTGTTTAGGGTAGTTTTTCCTTCATCCGGATCAGTCAGAGAATTAGTGATTGAGTGAGGTATTTCTCGCGAATTCTTCTGCAATATTTCTCTCTGTAACTGAATAACCCTTGAGGGTATGCAAAGATGTATTCAAACATTGCTACTGCATAATAATAACACCCTAAGATTTGCTGCACCGATTTTCCCTCATTGGGTTTTTCCGGGGACATTAGTCCGAAAATAACTGTGTCATATGTGTGAATGATTTCTTTGTCTAGTTTCCTCGTTTCTGAATTAATTTTAGTGTAGGTTGCTTCAGTAGTTGCTTCAATAATTCAGATCTGAATTAATTATGTAATGTAATTTAATTAATAGGAGAAGTACACTCAGATGTTGCAGTAGGATTCATTAGATCTATTTAGATCTTGGAATTTTCACATGGTATCAGAGGATTAATGTGAAACAAGAAGGACAAATTTGATTTATGAAGTGAAGGTCGTTTTTGCTGTAGTACATCAGAACGAATCCCATAGGGATTGCGCAGATCTAGCCAAGAGGGTTGAAGCTTCGAGGTTGTCTCTTTCTGAGTGAGTCGACAGAGAGGTAGGACTTCCAGTTCGAGTTTTCATTGTGGCAGAGGGAGTTGTGCAAAGCCTCCACGCAGAAGACAAAGGGACAAATTTTTCTGAAGCTGTTGTTGGGTAGAAAGCGTCAGAAGGAATCATAGACACATATTTGGGGAATTTCTTACTTGGTGATTTCCTAGCTGAGGAAAATCAACTTTTCTTAGTTGCTAAGCAATAGAGGAGTTGTCGAACTTACAACTCCACTAGGGAGTGTGTAAGCCTGCTAGGGAGTGCGCAGTGGGGAGAAAGAGAGAGAAGATTCGATAGTTTTTCGGTTGATATGGCATCTCACGGACTTCGTGATCAAGATTGATTGGAGGGCTCCTCCAACTATATGATTTGGAAGGAGCGAGCTATGTTTCTTCTAGATGAATATGATCTGAAGGTGTTTGTGGAGAACGTGGTAGTTGTTCCTACAGATCCGAATCAAAACAAAAAGTACAAGGCTGATATGGCGAAGGCGAAGAGGTTGCTCCTTGATGGTGTTAGGGACCACACTGTCTCACATTTGGCTAGCAAAAATACTGTTAGAGATATGTGGGTAGCTTCACATGACCTATATGAGGGATCTTCCGAGCAGCGGAAGTTGTACTTGGACCAGAACCTCCATATGATTTAGATGCGGAAAGGGGAGCACGTGGCTTACCTTATGCGGTTTCAGGAGGATCGTGATCAATTGTCGGCAGTAGGTGCTACACTTACATCTACAACCATGGTACAGATGGCCCTTAACAGTGTCACAGAGGAGTGGCAGGTGTTTGTCCAGAGCATACTGGGCCAAGAAACATTACCTATTTGGGAGCAGTTGTGGGCAACTTTTCAGGAGGAAGAGTTGAGGAGAGACCTCATCAAGTGAAAATTTGATGGCAGCAGTGGAAGCGGATCGAAATCCATGGAGGAAGAGAAGAATGCAACCCTTGCATCGAAGGGACAACAGGCGCAACAGAAACCGAAGCATGATGCTTCAAAGGTCAAGTGCTTCAGATGCGGTGAGATGAGACACTATGCATCTCAGTGTCCTCTGAAGAAAAAGGACAAAAATGAGAATTATGAATCGAAGGTTGCAGCCACGAGTATTGAGGAGGATGAGGTGGCCATGAGTGCCCACGCTTCTCCTAGTTAAAAGTGGGGTGATATTGAGCTGTAGTTCCTTGAAATTCAGTTGGGCAAGATCCTTGAGGAGCCCACCTCATGGATCGCACCTTGCTACGGGAGCCCATATTTTTAGTAGCGGGATGGAGGAGTTTCAGAGGAGCCAAGGAGTGATGGAGAAGGTAGTGCAGTGGGTAGCAGCGTTCATTTCTGGAGCAAAGTAGAGGCAGCAACAACATCGCAGTGCAGGGTAGTGCTTACGTAGTGTAGAGCAGCAGCAATGCTGAGCTCAGAGGGACAACGCAATAACTATCAACAGTCAAATTCTTTAGCAACGAGGTGCATTCGCTGATGACTTGTTTAGTTTTGGGTGAGTTTTCAGCTGTTTCTATCAACAACTGAGTTGCAGTGCAAATGCAGTGTTAGCAGTGGCAGTACTAGCACCATAGTAGATGCATCACTTGAGAGGGAGTTACAGTACAAATGCAGCAGTGATAGTGGAAATATCATGGGCAATAGTACAGTGGTAGTAGTAGTGCATAGACTGATGGACTTCAACAGCGCGGAGGATGCTTCAGAGACATAACAGTATGCAGTAGGCATTATTGCTAGAGCACTTTCCTCGCTAAGAGAGAGTGTTGATTTTTGTAGCATCAAAAAGTGCTCTAAGTCTCAAATTTGGTGTGGAGGCTTAGACACTTGTATTCCAAAGAACCTAGAAACCATTTGCGGAAATTCTACTCGGTTCATGTTTTATTAATATAATTAATTATTTTAATGGGGACTCTAAGTCTAAACTTAGGGAAATTAAATAATTAAAGGGTATTTATTAAAACAAATTGTGAATCTTATAGAGAACGAAGATCAAGTCATGTTTTAATCTTAGTCATCGATTAGACATCTAATCTGAGATGATGTTAATGGAGAGAGTTGAGCGGGAAATGGTTGCCGGCGGAATCCCTTTGGCGCAGTGCTCTGGTCTATTGTACACTGCGGCGGCGAACTTTGGATGGGCACCAGATGTGCCGAACCTCATTGCTGGGTTGTTTATTGGCCATGAACAAGCACTGTGTTTGGCAGAGGATTTTTTTGGTTTTGCCCCTTTGTGCTCGGAGACTGATATCATATCTCCACTCTTCCCCTCAGGCCTCTGGCCACGATTTGTGTTTTCGGAGCTGCACTCTCGAAGGCTATGTGTGTGGTTGCTCCGGACCCGATCTCTGGCCTATGCAATCATTTTCACAGAGTATGCTTGCATAGAACCTGCGCTGGTGGTCCTTTGTTGGAGGAGCCGACATACTAGACCAGTGGTCCATCTGCGCTTTGGTTTTTTCCGTGATGGCTACCCCACTGCAACTCCATTCGGGGGGATTCAATATGAATCTGACTGTACACCGACCAAGACAACAGAACTGAAGAATGATAGGTGCTGCAGCGTTATCAATGGAAACGAAATACAGGTAGGCACTGCACATTTCCAAATTTTTATTAAGCCCCCTGTGGGAAATAGTTTTATTATCTGGGTTCGGGTCACCGACACGATTGTATAAATGAAGGCACAAATCCAGTGAGCTGCTGGATACCCTGTCCACCTCCAGTCATTGATATTTGGGGGGAAATCATTATCTGATTCCTGTACTCTAAATGCATACTCCATCAATTCCGGATCCTCTGTTTGCCTCAACCTGAGAATACGGGGGTGAAAGATAGGCCATAATAGAACCCATGGAAAAAACCTGGAAGCCAGTACCTCCAAAACAAAAAACTCAAAAGGACCTTCATATAGAAATGTTTTTACAGGGAGGAAAAAATAAAGCACCTACAGCAACAGCACCAGCAAAGCCCTCCCCCAAGACATACATTGTGGAGCAACAAAACAATGTGCCCAAACTGAACATAGACACTCCAGAAATAGATGAGCATCGAACTACATTTGAAGCCCAAGCTATAATTTGTAGATTCAACTGCTTCTGGCCCAAACCAATGGAGCTGTTCCATTGGATCTTTACCAACTGGACTATGGACTGTGAAATACATCTATGTTCAAAGGGTTTCTTCATTGTCAAGTTCACAACATCAGAAGCCAGAGATATTGTACTGAGGGATGGATAGTGGTTCTGGGGATCCACTAGACTTTTCATCACACCATGGTTTCCCGAATTTGACGCCAACACTTTGGAGGTGACCAAAATGCCGGTTTGGGTCCGGCTATTCAACCTCTCGCTTCATTTTTGGAACGAAAGTGTCTTGGGAGGAATTGGGAACACTCTCGGTAGATATATAAAAACAGATACCCAACATTTGGAGGAACGCATTTACACTTTCGCACGAATCTGTGTGGAAGTGGATCTCAGCAAAGGCTTCCCAGAGTGCATACAACTGAACCACAAACAACAAAGATGGACACAACATTTAGACTATGAAAACACAACATTTAGGTGCCGAATATGCAGAAACATGGGTCATCTACAAAACACATGCTCGGAAGCAACACGAGATAACAGAAAAAAGAAAAAGATAGGTAAAGCTGCAAAAGGTTGGCAGTTTCCTTCAGAATAACCAGAACAACAGACAAATGAAGAAGAGGAAGATCCCATCCCACATGTGAGTACACAAGTTGCTACTATTCTGGGCACACAGGAACAAGAAATGAAAGATCCCTTTGACATCACCATCACGGCTCAGCCGGATTCGGAGCCTGGGGCACCCGACAACGGGGGGAATAAAAGACAACATACTTCAGATACATCGGACTCTGACAAGGACATTGGAGCCCATATGGAAGAAAATCAACTCGTCCTTATCACAACCTCGTCAACACAAGGTGCTTGGCGTAAGGTTGAAAAGAAAAAGGGGAGAAAATCCTAATTTCTCCCATTGTACGTTTTTATTTGTGGCATACTTGTTTGTCTTGAATGACATTTACCAGCTCATGTAACATGTAATTTTTTATTAATATAAAATTATGAATTTTTCCTTGGAAAAAAAAAATCTAATCCGAGATGTTGAATTGTCAACGAGAAGATTATAAATGAAGGCTTGGGGGTCATTTGGAAAACACACGAAGACACTAAATTGATATAAGATCGAAATTTCTGGGGCGTGGTTTGCTGAAAAATTCAAACGAGAGATCTCAACAGTGAGGGGTAGAGATAGCATTCAGAGAGATATTTTCTCAGTCTGGTGGAGCATAAGTCAGAGAGATGCAAAAGCGATCTAGCCTAGTCAACATTGAAGGAAAGGGGTTGATGCAGTGACTGCGTAAGCTCACGCAGAAGAAGCACAGAGGAAAAAGGAAGGGTTTTCAGAATTTTTTGGAGGATCAGTTTCAGAGTCCAGGATCCAGCAAGTGGCATCGGGAGGCTTTCCTCAGCATCCACAGAGGCAAAACGACTTGGAGGAGGGCTACCACTAAGCCTGGAAGGCGTTGACACAGTGGCTAAAAGTTCCAACACTGGATCTGCGCAGAGGCTGCGTAGAGCTTGTCTAAGGTAGTTTTTCCTTCATCCAGATCAGTCAGAGACTCGGTGATTGAGTGAGGTTTTTCTCATGAATTCTTCTGCCAATATCTCTCTGTAACTGAATAACCCTTGAGAGTATTTAGAGATGTATTCAGACATTGCTACTGCATAATAACAAAACCCTTAGATCTGTTGCACCGGTTTTCCCGCATTGGGTTTTTCCTTGGACATCAGTCCAAAAATAAATGTGTCATATGTGTGAATGATTTCCTTGTCTAGTTTCTTTGTTTATGAATCAATTTTAGTGTAGGTTGCTTTAGTAGTTTCTTCAATATTTCAGATTTGAATTAATTATGTAATGTAATTTACTTAATAGAAGCACACTCAGTTGTTGCAGTAGGATTCATTAGATCTATTTAGATCTTGGAATTTTCACATGGATCAGTGTCTCTTGTAACTGGGTGCCTACAAAAAATGTAACAGTAGGTTGGTTACTGCATAAGAACAATTAATTAAAAGAAGTTTTGTGGTTTTCTCTCGGATGAGTTTCCACGTATATCTTATGTAGAATGCTCTCATGTGATTGATGTTTTATTGTGTTTTAATGATTTAATTAAGTAAATTTTTATTATACTAATTCAAACCCCCCCAGAGAAATTGTGAATTCAAAACACATTTGACTATTCCTTATGGGATGTTCTTCTATTGAAGGATTTTGAGGGTGGTTTTCGCCCATTTATTTTATTTTGCTCATGGTTTTGACCTTGGCTAATGGTTTTTACTCGTGGTTTTTGTGTTAGCATATTGAATTTGCATTTTGTATTTAGGAGGCTCCTTATTTATATGATGGTGGCCTCACTAATTTTCTGGTTTTTGTGTTAGCATATTGAATTTGCATTTTGTATTTAGGAGGCTCCTTATTTATATGATGGTGGCCTCACTAATTTTCATATGTTGGAAAGTATTGAGGAAACTTTCCCACAAAGATCTTGTGCATCTATATTTTTCTAAGTGATTGTTTAGATATTTTTCAAGGACTAAAATAGATATTTTCTAGTTTTGAAAGACAAAGTTATCATTGGACCAAAAAGGCCACCTTTCTCCACTTGGAAGGGAAGTTAAGATGTAGTGTTCTTGCATTATTCCCCTTGACCATTGTGTTTTTTTCCCTTTGCATTGAGGTAGGACATCCTAAGACTTCCCTCTTGCCACTTGGAAGGGCAATTAATATATAGTGTTCTTACCTCATCCCATTTGACCATTGTGTTTTTCCCTTTGCATTGAGGTAGGCCATCCTAGGACTCTTCCCTCTTGCCTTGGCCAAGCTTTGAGATCACCTTGTTTATGCTTGGATAAGATTCCTAAAAAAACCATCCTTCCTTCCAATTTTGAAAAAGCCTATTATCCCTAGCCAATGCTTTAGAAGCAACCATTCTTGGTGCCCTCAAACATTGTCTCATCTTGTGTAAAGTCCCGTAGCCTTCTCTAAACATTGATCTATTAATTTTTTCATATATATATATATATATATATATATATCTTATTAGATTAAATAAATAAGCTAGGGTTTTATTTATTTAATCTAATAAGCTAGATTGTTAGATCTAAGTGTTTTCATTGTTGTATAATCTTCAGATTTCGTCATGTTAATTGACTTCTCAAGCTTTATCATTTGAAGTTAACATAATTGATTTAGTTAAAGGTGTGTTAACAGTGCAAAATATGCTTGAACACTGCTAAGTAGAGAGGAATCAAGCCCAAGCTTTTAACACCATGTAATTTAAGAAAACCCTTGTCACAAATATTGAAAAAGACAAGAGGCTTATCACATTCAATTTTAGGTTAGCACTAAGAGTTTTACCATGCCATGTACCATTGCACATTACTACATAATGAACTCGGGTCTGAAATGGAACCAAGACGTCAATTCTCCCGTGAAATATTTAAGAGCCCAATTTGCAAGTCATTTCAATCAAGGAGTGGAACGTTTCAAGACCATTGGTATTGATTCACCTTATCCAAGTGTGTGGATCATGAACCATTTCAACATTTGCAATCAAACCTCGTAAATGTAAAAGAGAGAAAGGTTAACAATAGAATCATATATTTCTGAGCATGAACATAACCCAAGAGAAATGATAAGCAAATTCAAGCACCTCTATAGAGTTACCTTGTTTATTTAAGGGGTAGCTCTAATGACGAACACATGAAACAAGATCAATATGGCAAATTACACTTCAAATAAAAACCAAAGATCATTGAATTACTTGACCTATTATGCTGAAGGTCACACTGGATTAAGGATTAACGGTTGTTTTGAGGGTTTGAGTATCAGTTTATTGTAGAATTTAATCTCTATCTAAATCTGAGTGGAAAGCATTCTAAGCATTTAATTTTTCGCCGTTGTTACACTCCTTTGCACAGCTAAATACAGTGAATTGCTTCCAACACTTGGGGTATCCTCTTCACTTTTTAGAATGGCATTCTGCACTTGGGGTATCATCTTGCTATCCCCAAGCTAAAGAGAACATTGAAATTGTAAATAAATCTCTAGAAAGTTATCTTCATTGCTTTGCATCCCAATAGATAGTTACAATAGGTCAATTTGTCACTTTGGCACTAAGTTGCACAAAGCGTCGAAATGTTTCAGAGTTTCCAAAATGGGTACGTTTAGAAACATCACCTCCCAAAAATGGAAACATCAACTAAAAAATAACACACACACACACACACACATATAAGCTATGTTGCCAGGAAACATGGGGATAGGAACGGGGACGGGGACGGGTGCGTCATTTTTTGAAACATGGTGCGTGGGTTCGGCGGGGTATATATATATATATATTATAATATATGTGAATTTGTATAACTAAAATATTTATGATTTAAACTTTAAAGATTTAAACATGCACATCATTGAACATTGAAATTTCAAAATTTCTAGTTTGATATCAACTAAAAATTGGAGTTTACACAAACTTGTAAATCTGGCCCAAAGTTAATTTCGCCCAAAAGTTTGGTAGGAAAAGAGAAGGCCAAAAGTTGCATTCTTGTCCAAAAATGTAAAAAAAAACACAGTTAAAAGAGTGATTAGAAAAGCAAGTGATGTCGGTTGGCCATGAGAGAATGTGGAGATTACAGTAGCAAAACAAGAGTTTGGAATCGCAGAGTATCGCAATAGACTGTTTATTGTGTTTTCTTCAAGATTCTAATACTTGTCATAAGGAAGCTTTCCCATCTTTGACATCATTGGTCAATTTACTATTTAGAATTAAATTTTAATTTACTAATTTTGTTATGCAAACAATGAAGTTTGAACACACAAAAATTAGTATTAATTCATGCTGCATAGTGAATCTTCAAGAGCTACCTGTGAATCTTCGAGCAGGGATTGCATCTCTGTGCATTGCGCCTCTGTGGGAACTTCCAGTCACCAGCACACACACCAACAAATGCCCCAAACACACCAAGGAATGCTCATCGTCTAAATAGTCAAACCGAATGGTTGTTGTCTCAAATGAAATGTTGTCGTTGAAGAGTGAATCAATTTTAGGTTTTATGGGTTATGTATTCACCTTTTGAATTTCCACGATTTTTTTATAGTTAAATTTTTATTTCAAAAATCGTTCAACAAAGAACCATAAAGAACCCAATTTTGGGGTTCCAAGTACCCATTATTGGGGTTCCAAGAACCCTAAACGCCAAAAGCACCCAATTTTTTCTAACGAAGAACCCAGTTCTTGGTAGAAGAACCTCATTCTTATGGGTTCGTTTCGAAAGAACCCATACCCGAATCTGGTTCTTGGGTTCGAGAACCCCACCCCTGGGTTCGGGAACCCATGCAACATAGTATATAAGTGAATAATACATTATCTTGCAAGAAAAAAAGGAATAAGTCCCATGGATGACGATTTAGAAGGAAAACCAACTCTATATCAACTCTCATAGAATATTCATGATGGTCAAATTTCGGCTGAGTTTTGGAGTTTTAGGTACGAGTACGGTCCGAAACGCCGGGTTCCTAGAATTTTCCTGCAACATTGCTTTGGCATAATGATGGTACAACATTTCCTTCCAAACTTCATTCAAAATGTCCCCATTTCGAAAACTTTGTGACTATCATCCTCCATCCATCACATCACCCTTGAGAGGGAAACCTAAGTTTCAAGAAGTGGAAGAGCACATCTAAAACCAACAAGAGATTCTCTAACTATTGGAGACAACTTGGCTACAACACAAAACAACATGAAATGACAAGAAGATCAACATCATAGCGAATGGCACTTTGAACTTTGAAGAGGGGGATTGGGTATATATTATGTTCCTCAAGAAGGAAAAGGAGAATAAATTACCACCTGAGTACTATGGTCCCTATAAGTTGTTGACAAGGATTGGCAATATGGCTAACAAATTTGAATTGCCTTCTTCTTCACATGCACATCTGGTCTTCTATGTCTCTTCTCTTATTTGGAGGTAGTCAGTAACAAGATACTAGTCCAAGATATTTCTGGTCTTCCATGTCTCTTATTTGAAGGAGGTAGTCACAAGATACTAGTCCAAGATATTTTGCCAAAAATTGATGAAGAGGGAAAATGCATATCAGAACCAATAATAACTGTTGAAACGTGGATCAAGCAACTAAGACACCAAGCAATTATTGACTACCTCATGAAGTAGAAGACCCTGCCAAAGATGCAACTTAATAAGATGATTTATACATACAAAAGCATCCAAAAGCATCCACTACTGATCAGGGAACCACTTGTTAACATGAATGGGGCATGTTAAGCCCCTAACCATAACCCTCATCCATTATCACTACAATAATTTTAGCGTGTCAACTTATTATTGCTTGTAGCCATCCTTGTCTCCTATATATAGTATAGGCTCTATACTATAAAGCATTTGTTAATTGAAATTACTAAGTATATTTCAGGGAATTAAAAAAGCTATGAGCTAGAGGAACGTTTCTTTAATTGATCTTATAGAATCAATAATGGGTATAGCAACCAAATATGACACAATTTTCTGAACAATTTACAAGTACATTTGAGTGGGTAAAGATTCCCACAGACCCTAGCTATGTTTGTGCAAGAATTTGCAATGCTGCTAACAAGTTTTAACCTGCCCATTCTTTTATAGAACTAAGGAAAAGCTCCCAGAACCAAAAGTCAACTGCAAGAACTAAAGAGAAGATCAGCAATGCTATAATCTGATATCCGTTGAGTTGCCAGTCAGATAATTTAGCTATGCTATTCAAGAAGGAAGGTAGCTGTTTTTTATTAGTGGTCTTCAAATTTTTAATTGACCATGCAGTTCTCCAAGATATTTTCTTAGGGACCAGGCCAAAGTCTTTCTTTAAACGCTGATCCAAGTCTGGCATATGGCCAGCTCCATAGAGTATTGCTATTTTCTTGCATCCGTCGTGCATTGCTCCTTGCAACTCCCTCATGGCAACTTTGTTCCTTTCCCCAATAATAACAGATTTCTCCACTAAATCTGTGGCTCCATCAGTCAACCTTCAAAGAGTATTCTTCAGATTATTACAGGAACAAAAGCAATTGCAATTCCTCTAATAACAAAAGGAAATATTATAACTAAAGATAGTCATAGATCATAATTAGATATTGCTAAAAGTTGCTAGAAAAAAATATGCAATATTGAACAAGAAACAACGGTTAGATTGTTCAGCAGAAAGAAACCAAAATAAGGAGCACAGCATATACTCTGAAGTTAACAGTTTTGCCAAGAATACTTTCGTTGCAGATGTCAAGTCAAGCTGAAGTGCAGATGTCCAATCAAGATGAAATGAAAAAACACTCTCTATGAGAAACACGGCTACTAGTGGCATTGGAAGAACTCGTGATGCCCATAAAAGCTTCGATCTCCAGGTATCCAGACCTTTGGGTACAAACACAGATTTCGTGACTGCTTTGTGAGATAAGCTAGTCAATTCTTTTGCAATTCTGAAGATAGATTCACCTCTTTCAAACTGTATGCAAAAACCCACCAAAGAAATTATTCTCAGTTTATTTGACACAGCACACTTCTAAGATCTTGACTAAAAGCAGAGAAACTCCATTATGTGGCTTCAGAGCATCCAAAATATCAGGGATTTCAAGATCCTTAGAAGCATATACAGACAATTAAAAACTTCAGAGAATGTAGGAAAGAACAATATTACCTGCATCGACTTGAATGTCTCATAGTCAAGATCCGCGTGATACCAGTTATCCATCCGATAATCTAGACAGTCTAACTGGAAATCTAATCTAAGAATCTGTGCTATGAAACGCTGAATGATTCCCACAAAACTGGATCTTCGATCACGGTCTCCAGGCATCCTCTTAGGGGGCATCCAGCGCAAATTTGGATTCTTATTTGTTTGCTCAGGATCCTTATTCACAACCATCTCATATAGGACCCTGTCATAACTTGCAAGTTCCTTTTGAAAGGATGCAAAATACCTGAAAGCAACTTATGAAGGCATGAAAATCTTCAAAATAGGAAAGGAAGTACAGCCTCTGAAAACCAAGCACTCATACATTAGCAAATTTTAACAAGGCGAAAGTTGGCAGATTAAATACATATATAATTCAATCAACAATTTCAGCATTCTCATTTGGTTACAGTATTAATCAAATCTTTGTAAAATATACAAGCTTGGCATGGGGTAAAAAAAACAAGGTTTAATGCATAGTTACACAGTAACCTTGTATATAAAATGCATGTAAGTGCAGAAGCAGGTCTACACGTGTGTCTTCTCTTTCTCGGGTGTTCCAAATTCTTAGAAATAGACTCTTAAATTTCCAAAGAGGTTCATGCAACATCAGACTGTTACATCGCCATTTCTTGAAAGTCTTATTAACATGTTTTTCACATAGAGAACTTGGTATACTTGCTATCAACTGACATGGCTCCACATATCAGAATATCTAAAAATCCAATTTCTTTTAAAAGCTTGTTATATGAAATCTATCCTGGTGACACCGGAAAGGTAAAAGCTAGGACCAGGCAAATAGAGTATCACTAGACAATTAAAATTATAGAAAATACATAAAAATTGTTCATTGAAAGTTATAACTTATATGTATTAAAAAAATTATTGGTGATATTTCAAGAAAATACAAAAAGTTATGGCAGGTACACGCAAGAATTTATGGCAGGTACATAATGATTTTTGGTAGCTTTTCATCACTTTGCTGGATTGATGATTTTCTACATGAAGCAGAGCTGCCGGAGATGTTTGCTTTTCAAGATCAGTGCATAATATCTCAACAGAGCTTTGAGTGCATGAAATTACTGGAACGTCATTGCTTATTCATCAGTTTAGTATTTGCTTAATATCTTAAGCAAACCACAGACCAAAACACCAAATTACTGATTAAAAAAATAGAACCAAATATTCATTTAATAATAGAAAGCCAGATCGAAGCACAATGGGTCAATGGGTCCTTTAAAGCAGTAAAATACTCGTGCTTAATCACAAATTATCCAAATGTAGCTAAAGACAACACGAATCTTTCCATGGACCAAGTCAAAGTCCATGACGGGGCCATGAACGGGATGTGTTGGATGCATGTAAATACAGTTTACTTAGAAAACAGGGAAATAGATCACCCAGCCTACCAGTTGTTATGAAGCCAAGCAGTCTCTACAATTTCCTCCTAATAATAGACAGTTTAACGAAGAAATGGGATAGCTTTCAGCCAGGGAAGAGCAACTTACTAAAAATAAGATGTTGTTGAAATCATGGGGCTTATCTTCACTTGACGCCACATACCAGCCCACTATTGGGGTATTGAGGCCCTTAGTAGACTTACTTTTGGTTACTTAACCCACTTATTACATTTTATTGAATTTTCCCAATTTTTGGTTACAGCTGATCTAGCCCTCTTCTGGAGGCTAGTGCCTAAACCCTAATGGAGGCATATAAATACATCATCCTCCTTGTTTGTAATTCGTTCATTCAAGTTGTTTAATTGATAAAAGCCTAGGGCCATCTTACCTATAGCACTCTGGGTACTTGTGTTTGGGCAGCGGTTTTCTCTCCTCTTGTGTTGGATCTCTCTTTCATCTCTGTTCTGATCATTGTTAAAGTGCTGTTATAATTTTTGTTTGGCTGGATTGGAGTTTTTTGAAGCATTCACCGTAAATCTACAATGTGCTTATGATCTCAAAATGGTAATCGAAGCTTGCATGCGTTTTTCCTTCTCTGCCCAGTGCTGATTTTATGGCTGTTTCAGGGTTGAAACTATGGTTCCGTTTCCCAGCTCTTTCTAGGACAGCATCAGTATTTTTTATTTTTCAACATATTTTCATCGCCCTCTTTCATTGCTGTTGGTTGGTTTTTCTCAGAGGATTTAAGGGGTTGAACTGCAGATCTGTCCCTCCATTTGGGCTCACTGCCCTTTTTTTTTTTTCTCTTGCAGCCAATTTATTGCAGTCTTTGAAGCGTAATGCTAGGATCATAAACTGTAGATGGATGTTTCCCCGCCTTAATGGGGAGCTACTACCATATGTGGGCTGATAAAAAAAACAGACCTTCGTAGCAAACGCTTATGGATTTATTTTGATCCGGACAGGATCATTATATTATTTGTCATCAATATTAGAGCTTTCAGAGTGGAAGAAGTGGAGGAATCAACTCACAGGACCATTTTTACCAGTGGGTTCCAGCTTGACGAATTGGGGTATGAAACCTTCCGGAAGCAATTTGAGGCATTAAATGGCATTTTTAGGGGAGTAAACTTTGCCACCGAAGTCACATCAACCCCTGCGCTGAAATCCCCTACACTGTTGTTGCACTAGCAGTGGCAATGGCAGCGTCATGGGCAGCAGTACGAGAGAGCAGCAACAACGCAGTGATGAAGGGCAGCAGGCCAAGCATCAACGCAGAAACCCACACCAGAGATCAATGTAGAGCTTTGGGGTGAAGTAGAGTTGCACTAGAGCACATTCCTCACTAAGAGGGAGTGTTGAGTTTTTTGAGTGTTGGGATAGCATCGGATGTGCTCTAACTCCCAAAATTTGTGGAGGGACTAGAGTACATGAGATCTCCAGGATCAAGAAAGGGATTTGAGAAATTCCATCCAGTTTGGGAGATAATTAATTAATTAATATTTTTAATTAAGGACCCTAAGTCTAACTTAGGAAAATTAAAATATTAAAGGTAATTAATTTAAACATGTGATGGAAATGGAATAAGTCACACGGATCAAGTTTTCTTTTAATCTTAACCATCGATTCAAGATTAGATCATGGTCATTGGTTTCCCAACGAGAAAGTATAAAGGAAAGGCTTGGGGTCAGTTGGAGAACACACACACGGAGGCAGAGCACTGAGATTAAGCTGAAATTCTAGGGCAGGTTCGCTAAGAAGGGGATGGTCTAATCCCAAAGCCAAGAATCAGCAAGAGGCAAAGAGGCAGCAACCAGGAGCAGCGCAAAGAAGAAGAGGTAGCAGCAGCAGGTGTGCAGCGCATAGGGCTTCAGCCGCTACGTAGGCCAAGAAATGGCAGCGCTGAGCTAGCAGGAGGCCCCCACGGTTACGCAGAGGCCAAGAAATGGCAGCGTTGAGCTAGCAGGAGGCCCCCACGGTTATGCAGAGGCCATCTAGGGCAGCGTAGGGACTCCGTCACCCAATCTGGGGTTATGCAACCCTCTCTAGGCCAGCGCAGAGGCTAGCAGGGCTGATGTAGGAAGCTTCAAGGGCAGTGCTGGAGTTTATAGAGGCAGAAAGTGGCTGAGTTCTGTAAATCCCGTTTGAGGGTGTGGATCAGTCGAGTTTTCAATCTCTAGAACAACAGGTATTGCTGCAGATCTATGTCGAGTTAACCAGGAAGGTGCCCAGATTTGTTGTATTCAGAAACTACTTAATAATATAAACCCTACAGCAACCAGAAGACCAGTTTTCCCACAATGGGTTTTTCCGAGGATAGTTGTCTAGAAATCTTGTGTGTCACTTTGTCTGTGTGCATGTATTTTTGCTTAGATCTGAATTGGTGAAGAACTGTTATGTGTTTACTTCGATGTTAATCTGAATTTTCAGCATTTAATAACTTGATTAAGTAGGAGAAGTATAACCAGATCTAACAGTAGGGTTTCTACATAAAGTAATATTCAGAAATTTTCACATGCTCTAGCTCCGAAACTTTGTGGAGGGGCTAGAACACATGAGATCTCCAAGACCCGGAAATCGTTTGGAGAAATTCCACATGGTGTGAAAGTTATTCAATAAATTATTTATTTTAATGGAGACCCTAAGTCTAACTTAGGGAAATAAAATAATTAAAGGGAATTAATTTAAACATAGGGGTGAGAATGTTCTGAGTAACATGGATCAAGTCTTTTCTAATCTTAGCCGTTGATTAGAGATTAGATCATGGTTGTTGATTGTTCAATGAGAAAAGTATTAAAGGAAGGCTTGGGGTCAGTTGGAGGACACACACAGAGTGGTAGCACTTGAGCTAAGTCGAAATTATGGGGCGCGTGAGCTAGCAGTGCTTGAGAATTTTCGAGTGAGCTAGCAGTGCTTGAGAGGGGCAGATCGGCGAGGGATTATTCTGATCTGAGGCCGAGAATACTATGGCAGAGAGGCAGATCCGTACTAGGCAGTGCAGAGACCAGTAGGAGCGACGCAGCCCAGCTAGGTTCACGCAGAGGCAGCGTAGAGGCTGAAGCAAGGCCTTCAGGGTGACGCAGAGGCAGTGCTGAGCCCAGAAGGGTGATGCAGAGGAAACCTGTGCTACATAGTGGCTACGCTAGGCAGGAGAAGCTAACGCAGAGGTCGCAGGAGCAACGTTGGGGTTTCTATATTCAGAAATTTTCACATGGTATTAGAGCGATTGCAGATCAAGTTGAAGGCATCAACATAGGGCTGAAGACTTTTTTGCTACAGGAGGGTAGCTGAAGCTGCACAGATTCAGAAAGAGGTAGCGCAACACCAGAGGGACAGCGCAAAGGCCCTGTAGGGGTGACGCAGGCCCAAAGGGTGACACAGAGCCTATCAAGCTCACGCTGAGCTGACGCAGGCCCAAGAGGGTGACGTAGTCCAAGAGGGAGTGACGTCGTGCCGGTTGACGTGGCTGGAAGTGCAGTTTTCTGATCTTCAAATTTGTTGGTGGGGCATTGTTTCTGCCGGTGCAGAATAGTGCCTAGCAGGGTTGACAAATTAGGGGGAAACAGTTTGTCAACAGATTTTCTAGCCAAGGAATCTAAGATTTGATCAACTGGAGTGATCGTAGAGGGTTAATTCGACAGAATTGGTGAAGGATTTCTGGGAGGGAAATCATTTGTCAGAAGGAGCATATTCTCTAGAGGGTTTCTTTCGCCAAGAAACCCAAATCCGGTTTGCTGAGTGTAGTAGCAACAGAAGAAGAGCACTTGCTTCGACAGTTTGAGCAGAGATGGCTCCGTATGGACTGAGAGATCAGGATAGGTTAGACGGTGTGTCTAACTTTGCCATCTGGAAAGCCAGAATCATGACAGTCCTTGAGGAATATGGCATCAGAGACCATGCCGAGAACGTCCTGGCTATGCCAACCGATGCTGATGCTCTAAAGTTTAATGAAAATCAAGCGCGGGCTAAAAGCTTGATCATGGATGGAGTGAAAGATCACATGGTTCCGCATATTGCCGAGAAGAAGACGACAAATGAGGTGTGGACGACATTAACCACATTGTATCAAGGTAGCTCCGTCCAGAGGAAGATGCTTCTAGAGAATCAGATGCAGATGTTCTAGATGCACAAGGGAGAGGAGATCGATCCTTTCCCCTTTAGATTGCAAACTATCTGAGACCAGTTGATTGCCATGGGGGCAACTCCTGATGATGGACTCATGGTGAGGCCTACCCTGAATGGAGTCCCGATGAGTGGGAGACCTTTGTCCAAAGTATCTTGGGTAGAGCACAACTCCCAAACTGGGGGGACATGTGGGAAATCCTTCGACAGGAGGAGATCAGGAGGATAACCAAGAGGGAATTCAGCAGCAGAGGAGTCAAGATTAAGAAAGAGGAGTAGGAAGATGCAACCCTAGCATCTAAGGGACAGAGGAAGCAAGGGAAGAAGAAGAAGAACATATCCAAGGTCCGGTGCTTCAGATGTGGCGAATTGGGACACTTTGCCAATACTTGTCCTAAGAAGAAGGGCAAGGAAGATTCGGATTCCAAGGCAGCAGCAGCGAAAGGGGATGATGACAACGATGATGATGTGGCCACGAGTGCTCATGTACCTCGAGAGAAGTGGTGGAGCGACATAGATATGTAGAGTGAGCTACACATGGTGATGACAGGATCTTTGAGGTGCCCAAACTCTTGGATCACATACGAGCTATGGGAGCCTTAAGACAGTAGCAGGATGACTGAAGTTAGTGGATGCAAAGGATCATGGAAAGGCACAAGGCAGTGCTTGAATGCTGAAGATTGGAGTAGCGCAGTGCAGTGGCAGCAGCAGCAGCAGCGTGGAAGCAACAACGCAGAGGATGATGGGACTTCAGCATCGTAGAGGGGCAGTGCTTACATAGTGCAGAGCAACAGACAATGCAAAGCTTCAGAGGGTTAACGCAGAGCAGCAACAGAGGGTGCTTCAGTGATGAGATGCAACCAGACTGACTTCTCTGTCAATTGTTGGGTGATGTCCTTCAGTTGCTTACTTCTCAGCAACTGAGTTGCAGTGCAACGGTTAGCAGTGGCAGTGCTATAGGTAGCATGATGCAGCAATTTGAGAAGGAGCTGCAGTACAGTTGTGGCAGTGACTGTGGCAAAGTCATGGGTAGCAGTACAGAAAACAGCAGTGTAGTGGATGGAGGGCAGCAGGCCAAGCATGAGCAGCGTAGGGGACAGATGCCAAAGATCAACGTAACGGTTCTGGAGTGAAGTGTTGCTAGAGCACATTCCTCACTAAGAGGGAGTGTTAAGATTTTGGGTAGCATCAGTTGTGCTCTAGCTCTGAAACTTTGTGGAGGGGCTCGAACACATGAGATCTCCAAGACCCAGAAATTGTTTGGAGAAATTCCACCCGTTGTGAAAGTTATTCAATATATTAATTATTTTAATGGATACCCTAAGTCTAATTTAGGGAAATAAAATAATTAAAGGGAATTAATTTAAACATGTGGGTGAGAATGTTCTAAGTAACATGGATCAAGTCTTTTCTAATCTTAGTCGTTGATTAGAGATTAAATCACGACCGTTGATTGTTCAACGAGAAAAGTATTAAAGGAAGGCTTGGGGTCAATTGGAGGACACACACAGAGCGGTAGCACTTGAGCTAAGTTGAAATTCTGGGGTGCGGTTTGCTGAGAATTTTCGAGTGAACTTGCAGTGCTTGAGAGGGGTAGATCGACGAGGGTTTATTCTGATTTGAGGCTGAGAATACTAAGGCAGAGAGGCAGATCCGTACCAGGCAGCGCAGAGACCAGCAGGAGGGACGCAACCCAGCCAGGCTCACGCAGGGCCTTCAGGGTGACGCAGGGGCAGCCTGTGCTGCGCAGAGGCCGCACAGTGGCTACGCTGGGTAGGAGAAGCTGGCGTTGAGGCTAGAGGAACAAAGCTGGGATTCCAGTGGGCCAGAAAGGGCTTGTATTTAGTGTTTTTAGAGGAGGGCTTCCTCGGCTGAATCAGCCATATTTTTTGTCTCTGAGTGATTGGTGCATCTGCCGTGAATTCTCTGTTGGGCAAACTATTACTGGTGTCCTCGATTGTATTCAGATATTTTGCTTAATAAACAAACCCTCTAAGAGTCATTGCACCGATTTTCCCGCATTGGGTTTTTCCAGGGACATTGTCCAAAAAAAATTGTCCTTTGTCATGTGTGCGTTATACTTCAGTGAATGATCTGTATGTATGTGTAGGCTGCAGTTGTGTTTACTTTGATATTTTACTAAATATTTCAGAAAATAACTTGTTAATTAAATCAAACAAGTAGGAGAAGTAAATCAAGATACTGCAGTATTGGGGTAGCATCAGATGTGCTCTAGCTCCCAAAATTTGTGAAGGGACTAGAGTACACCTGATCTACAAGACCCAGAAAGGGATTTGGGAAATTTCATCTGGTTTGGGAGATATTTAATTAATTAATTATTTTAACGTATTTCCTAAGTCTAAACTTCGGAAAATTAAATAATTAAAGTTAATTAAATCAAACATGTGATGAAATTGTCTTAAGTCACAAGGATCAAACTTTCTTTTAATCTTAGCCATTGATTCAAGATCTGATCATGGTTGTTGGTTTCCCAACGAGAAAAGTATAAAGGAAAGGCTTGGAGTCATTTGTAAAGGCACACAGAGGCAAAGCACTGAAGCTAAGCTGAGATTCTAGGGCAGGGTTTGCTAAGAATTCTCAAAATTGTTTCAACTGCAGAGAGGGGAGTTTAAGAAAAGGAGATGGTCTGATCCCAGTGCCTAGAATCAGCAAGAGGCAGAGAGCAGCTTCTAGAGGCGGCTGACAGTAGGAAGCAAAGAAAGAAGAAAGAGGGCACACCGCGCGTCGTTGTGGGCAACTTCCCCGCCCACGCAGCCTCTCCTAGGCGCGTTGGGCGTAGGACCCTTAGGGTTATGTAGAGTCCCCCTGCGCGGGGGCCACAGGTCTCCGCGTCACTCCATTCTCGGGGTTACGCAACCCTCTCCAGCGCGCTCGCGCAGGGATGCAAGAGGTCGAGAGGCCGACGCGCGCCCAAAGGGCCGCTGGTGTTTCTAGAGTCAAGATCTGGCCGAGTCCTGTAAATCTCGTTTGAGGGTGTGGATTAGTCAATATTTTGGCTTCAGAACAACATGTTAGCTGCAGATCTATATTTTCTCTGTCGGGTTTTCTAGATCTGGGACTCAGATTTGCTGTATTTAGAAATGCTCTTAATAATAAAACCCTCCAGCAGCCAGAAGACCGATTTTCCCGCATTGGGTTTTTTCCGGGGACTATTGTCCATAAAATCCTTATGTCACTTTGTCTATGTGTGCATGTACTTTTCTGTTTTAGATCTGAATTGGTGAAAGTCTATTATGTGTGTGCTTTGATGTTAATCTGATGTTTCAGCATTAATAAATTAATTAAGTAGGAGAAGCATAACCAGATCTAACAGTAGATTTCTGCATAAGTAAAATTCAGAAATTTTCACATGGTATCAGAACGATTGCAGATCTAGCAGGGTCACCAGCAGAAGACAGAAGGATCTTGCTGCAGAAAGCAACAGTAGAAGGCCAGATCTGAGGGGCCAACGCAGTTTCAGAGGGAGGAAAATCACGCAGAAGGCAGGGTGACGCAGTCTTACACTGTCTCCACGCAGGCCCACGTACGTACTGCGCAGAGGCAACACAGAGGTAGAGTTGGGATTGTTTGAAGCTAGCCAGGGTGACGCAGATCTTAACCTGTCTGATCCAAAAGTGCCTGAAGCAGAGCTGCAGAACTTCAAAAGGTGCTGGTGGGGTTAAATTTCTGAAGTTTTTAGAATTTTAGCCTAAGCACTAGTGACAAAGAGCGGGAGGAGATCAACTTCTCAGAGGGTTTCTAGTCAAAGAAACTTGCAGATCGATTAGAGGATTGAAGAGAGCTGAATCATTGTTTGATTTGGCAGATTTCCAAGAAGGGAAATCAATTGTCAGAGGGAGCAGAAGGTGCCTGTTTCGCCAAGGACCTTAGATCCAGATCTCTAGCACAGAGAAGAGGAGCTCCGACAGATTTCTAAGCAGATGGCACCTCATGGAATGCGTGATTAGGACAGATTGGATGGCCTATCCAACTTTGCAATTTGGAAGGCTAGAATCCTGATAGTCCTAGAGGCATATCATCTAAGAGACCATGCAGAACAAGTCTTGGCCACGCCAACCGATGCAGATCTCCTGAAGAAGCATAATGAAGTTGTGGGACATGCCAAGCGGCTGATAATGGATGGATTTAAGCACCATGTTGTCCCACACATAGCTGAAAAGAAAACAACTAATGAGATGTGGAAGGCCTTAACATCCCTATATGAGGGAAAGTTCGTCCAGAGGAAGATGCTTCTGGAGACTCGAATGCGGTCATTCATGATGACCAAGGGGGAAGACATGGAACATTTTCTTTCAGATTATAGTCGATCAGAGATGAGTGGACTGCCACAGGTGCAAAGGTGGAGGATGATGTGATGGTCAAGACTGCTCTCAATGCAATCACAGATGAATGGGAAACCTTTGTCCAAAGTATCTTGGGCAGAGCGGACCTTCCAGATTGGGACAACTTGTGGGCAATCATGCATCAAGAACTCCGCAAATTCACCAAGAAGCAGTACAACACGGGATCGAATAAGGTGAAGAAGGAAGATGAAGAAGATGAAGCCTTGGCATAAAAGAGGCAGCAGGGAAAGAAGAAGAAGGATCTATCAAAGATCAAGTGCTTCCAGTGTGGCGAACTAGGACATTTCGCCAGCAATTGTCCTGAGAAGAAAAAGGACAAGGAAGCTTCTTCTTCCAAGGCTACTGTGGCGGATGGTGGGTCAGAAGACGATGCAGCCATGAGCACTCATGAACCACGAAAGTGGGGCGACATGGATCTGTAGAGCAGCTACAGAATGCAGGGCGGGATATTTGAGCAGCTCATCTCTTGGATCACATCCGAGCTACGGGAGCCTTAAGACAGTAGCAGGACAAGTGAAGCAGTGGGTGCACAAATCACGGATGAAACAGAGGCAGATCTGAAGGGTGGAAGGAGCAGTGCAGTGCAGATGCAACAACAGCGTAGAGGAAACAACGGCGTAGGGGTTGATGTGACTTCAACAGCGCAGAGCAGAGTTGCAACAGCATGGAGGCTTCAGGAGGACAGCAGAGTGCAACAATGTGAGAGATTTTAGTACAAGGGGCTGATGTGACTTCAACAGTGTAGAGAGAGTTTGCTTACGCAGTGCAGAGTTGTAGTTGTGCATCATTCTCCAGATGACAGCACAGATCAGCAGCTGATGGGGCTTTAGTGATGAGGATGCAGCCCAACTGACTTGTCTGTCAAAAATTGGGCAGGAGATTCAGTTGTTTCTCTCAACAACTAAAGATACAGTGCAACAGATGGCATGCAACAAATTGAGAGGGAGCTGTAGTACAGATGTGGAAGTGGTGGTGACAACATCATGGGCAACAGTACAAAGTGGCAGCAATGGTGCAGTGTTGAAGGGCAGTAGGCCCAGCGTCAACAGCACAGAAACTAGTGCCCAAAATCTTGTGATACATGGTGTGATGTATTGCTAGAGCACACTCTGTGCTAAGAGGGAGTGTTGATATTTTGTGTATTGGGGTAGCATCGAATGTGCTCTAGCTCCCAAAATATGTGGAGGGACTAAAGTACACCTGATATCCAAGACCCAGAAAAGGATTTGGGAAATTTCATCTGGTTTGGGAGATATTTAATTGATTAATTATTTTAACGTATTTCCTAAGTCTAAACTTAGGAAAATTAAATAATTAAAGTTAATTAAATCAAACATGTGATGAAATTGTCTTCAGTCACACGGATCAAGCTTTCTTTTAATCTTAGCCATTGATTCAAGATCTGATCATGGTCGTTGGTTTCCCAACGAGAAGAGTATAAAGGAAAGGCTTGGGGTCATTTGTAAAGACACATAGAGGCAGATCACTGAAGCTAAACTGAGATTCTAGGCCAGGGCTTGCTAAGAATTCTCAGAAGTGTTTCAGCTGCAGAGAGGGGAGTTTAGGCAAAGGGGATGGTCTGATCCCAGTGCCTAGAATCAGCAAGAGGCAGCGCAGTGAAGTAGGAGCAGCAGCAGCTGCGCAGCGAAGGGGCAGCTTCAGCTACGCAGTCTCTCCCGAGGTAGCGTTGGGTAGCAGGAGACCCTCAGGGGTTACGTAGAGTCCCTTAAGGGTAACATAGAGTTTGCTCACCCATTCTGGGGTTATGCAGCCCTCTCTAGGCCAGCGCAGAGGGACGCAGAGGCTACAGAGGTTGACGTAGAGGCTTCAAGGGCAGCGCTGGGGTTTCTAGGGTCAAGATCTGGCTGAGTCCTGTAAATCCTGTTTGAGGGTGTGGATCAGTCAATATTTTGGATTCTAAACAGCAGGTTAGCTGCAGATCTATATTTTCTCTATCGGGTTTTCCAGATCTGGAACCCAAATTTGATGTATTCAGAAATACTCCTAATAATAAAACCCTCCAGCAGCCAGAAGACCGGTTTCCCCGCATTGGGTTTTTCCGGGGACTATTGTCCAGAAAATCCTTGTGTCACTTTGTCTATGTGTGTATGTACTTTTCTTTTTTAGATCTGAATCGGTGAAAGTCTGTTATGTGTGTGCTTCGAGGTTAATCTGAAGTTTCAGCATTAATAAGTTAATTAAGTAGGAGAAGCATAACCAGATCTAACAGTGGATTTCTGCATAAGTAACATTCAGAAATTTTCACAATATTTTGTCTTAATTGTGTTTTGAGTTTTATTTCGTTGTTCTCTATTTTCTGGATATTTTATCTATCGCATGCACAAGCATAACATAGTGATTAAGGAATCCAAAAATCTAAGGAGAAAATAACCCTCACAGTGTAAATTTCGGATTTTAAGCATAATTCTATCAGATTTGTTGTGACAAATTTTCCAATGGAATATCCACAGCAACTTATGGATCATATTTGGAGAAACCACTTCCAATTGAATATGATACTATTATTATCTAGTATGTTTGCAGGAGGATGAATCCCTTAGATTGATAAATCTTTATGTGTATCCTGATCTTGTTTATCAACTCAAGGATATTAAGAGTGGAAAAAAGTTTTGAAACATTTTCAACAACTTATTTCGCACAGTGAACACCATTCAAGTCAATAGGCTTGAAACAGAGCCATCCAACTCCAAAATGGCAGATTTGCTAGCATTGACATGTATATTGCCCGGTTCAAGAACATAAACATTGACATCCTTGCATCCACTGGCCAAGGTAAAAAGGACCTTGAATATATCAGTATTGTTCTGAATAATTTCTCTCCTGCATTTAGCAATTTTGCTAATATGCTATCATCTGTTATAGCATTCCTCTTTTCATCAAAAGCCCTACTTATCCCCCTCTTGGGAGGATGTGTTTTCCAAGTTTATCCAGCATCAAGTCACCATGAGGATTTGGGTGAACTTTCCCTCATGATCATGCCCATTTCAAGGCTGCCACATCCTCGTATGTGCATGAATATAGAGGGGGCACTTCTAAATCCTCAAAGAAGAAGATGATGGTATGATCTTATTGCCAAAAGAAGAGACATTCTTTCCAAAATTGTTTTCTCTGTCTTCAAAAGAATGAAGAAATTGCTCAGCAAATAGTTGGCAACAATGCCCTCTTCGAAGAAAAGGGTGGTAACTTTGAACATTCAGCTGTGCTCTTTGCTTTATGGTCTTCAACTTCTTTACGGAAATGGATTACAGATTTTGGGGCAACTTGACATGAAAAAACACAAGCACCTCCTCTCTGACTACAATGATCAGCATAGATTCTCCCTAACTACAATGATCAGTATAAATGTCAGTAGGTAACTATTGGTGATGACACAACTCTTCCAATGTCTAGTTGTGGCACTGTTGTGATTGATAATGCCTTGTGAGTAGGTAACTATTGGTGATGACTCAACTCTTCCAATGTCTAGTTGTGGCACTGTTGTGATTGAAATTGCCTAGTGAGGCTCTGCACTAGGGTGCTAGATTTTGCAATAACAGTACTAACAAAATTCAATTCCAAGCTCTAGAAGTACATGAACATGGTGGGATCCAATTTAGGCCAAATTGTGAATACCAACAGAATGATGTATTTGAACAAGGACTGGATTATACATGTTTATTGGAGCACTGATCATCATAAAGCTAACAGAATTGAATTCCAAGCTCCAAAGGTACAAAAATGCATAGTTTGAAAAAAAAAACTAGTACGCCTGGTTTCCTGTTCTATTTAACAAAGCATATAAAAAATGCATCAAAAGCTATCGTGCAACTGATCATTATAAAGCCCTCTGCGTCTATTATAGATTGCCTTTGATAGCATGTCGTTTTGATTTCATATGCACGAGATAGAGCAATATGAATCTCATGCAAGGAGGCATGCAATTTTAATGGTTTTTGGGCCATTTTTAAGCAAATTTGAGAAACCATTTTAAGAAATTGTCGATGAGATCGGGAGCTGCATATGACAATTTTCATTTGGCCCCATGCAGAGCACACGTGCTCATTTATTGATTTTTGTTGCCTGAAATTCAAAACAGAAGCAGGTTTTCTAAGTTTGGGCTCAAGGATCATTTGTCTCAGTTTTCAGGGGCCAAAACACACCACAGTGGTTACAAGTGTAGTTTTCATAAAGAAACTTTACCTCATATTTGCAATGCTATATTTTCATCTCTTCTCCATTATTCAAGAAATCCTCCAACGAAAGTCTACATCCCATGGATAGCCTGTTTGAAATTCCATCGTCTGAAGACTGAAATTAACCATAGCTCCTGCAGTGAACAAATGAAATTTGCAGCAAACGTTTTCCCCTCCATATGCTACATAGTGCATTGTTTTGTGTGTTTCCAGGCTCTATTGGGATTATCTCGCCAAGAGAAACACACCTACATGATCAGTACCATGCTTAATAGAGAAGAAGGCCATCAATTCTAGGTTGAAAAGTGGTTGGCGTTGTGCCACTGTGGTTGCATCTGACGAAGTAGATCAACAATGAAAGTATGCATGCCATGCTTTGGAAGAGGGAATTAGCTATGGTTTGCACAAATGCTGATCAACTCACCTACGAAAGTTAATTTGATGACCCAAGACTAACTGGTAGCTTGAAGGCAAGGAAGTTGCTTAAGGGCGTTGGGGGGCATGAGCCATCATCCATGAGTCCATTGTTCATCCTCCATTCGTGGCCTGCATTTAGTGAGGGCGGGCTCCTCATTATAAGTTTGGGTGAGCACTCATATATATCATGTGGCCCATATCCTTCATGTGCCTCTGTGGTTGTAGGGGAATTACTTTACACCAAAATATGTTATATGGCATGGTACTTTGAAACAAAACATTTTATATGCCTTGCCATACCCCCTTTAACATGCCATTGAGTTTGGGTTTGGTGCTAAGAATGAAGTGCAACATGATTTCATAAAAACTAAGAGGTCAAGGGTTCCATTTTCATTTCTTCCAAATGTGCAGCTACATATATATATATATATATATATATATATATATATATATATATATATATAAGAAAATTACAACAGCACTACAAAACTCATTTTGTACATATAATTGAATGATCAAAGAGAGGCATTCAAGAACTAATAAGGGGTTTTGGTGCTAGTATAGAGTGGATTTTATATTATAAAGTTATTGCGGGTTCAAGTGATAATAAAAAAGTGCAATGGAGTTTTATAAATGGCAATAGGAGGTTATGGGTTCTACAGCTGCTCACTGCAAAGCACTGCTACAGCCATTTTTTGGAAGCCAATGAAAACAAAATAAGCTTCAAATCAACTCAATTTGATTTTTTTTTCACTTGGGGATATTGGCATAGAAGGTGCCAAATTTGAGACTAATTTGGGCAGCTGATGAATCAAAACTTATCATGGATTGCCAAGAAAGCAAATACAACAAAATAGGAGAAAGACATAGCAGTACCAAATCAGCCACAAATTCACCACAGATTTGGAAAAAGGCTAAAAGCTACTACTGTAATTGAATCTAACAAAAGCACAAAACAGGCATTCCCATTGGTGGAGAAGAAAGATGTCCTAACATAATTTTGGGGCTCACATATCTCCCCCAGCACTCTATAATATAGAAAAATACTCATTGTAAAGGATCAAAAGTTCAAATCAGCAACAGAGGAGGCAAGATTGAAATCAAAGAGGCCATTGCAAACTAAAGATCTGCCTGGAGCGCCACTCTTACTACACACAGCAAGTAACTATTCTTCTTCTTCTACTTCTCTTTCTCTCCATTATTAATTCTCCTTGCATGCCCAAGAGGCATATTGTAATCATTGTATGAGTCCAGATGCTATATTGGCCTGGAAAAGAGACTTAGTTCCCTCCTAAGACCCAAAGTACGTCATTTTGGAAGAGATTTAATGAAGGATACCAAAGCACTAGTGGCAAATCATCCCCCTTATGGCATTGTACCTTAGTTTTCACAAATAGTGGACGACAGAGGTTATATAACTCCACCAATGCCATTTCCTTTCTTCATGGGAACAATTTTGATATAATAGTTATGTGGAGAATCCCAAAACAGAGCAAAGTTAGCCCACCCTTGGTGTGTTTTTTAATTTCCTATTCATCCATTCTAGAATCCTTATGTAAATCAGCTATTAGCTCTGCTACACTAACAAAATAAAGTTCCTACTACTGTTCTTGCATTTATTGTGTGTATTTGCTTCATGGGAGTTCATTTAAACTTGTTGGCTATGTTTTAAATGCCCAATAAGTCTATTGTACGGAGTTTGCAGCCACAGAAAAAAAGTTGGTAAATGGCCCTCCCTTGTCTACGAATTCATTTTCCCTGAGTTATTTGCCATATATAATTACATTATGATGCCTATGGTTCAAAAGATTGTTCCTTCAGCTAAAATCTACTAAACCAGTGTTGTCTGGCATCCTAGTCACTCCTAAATACTGACTCAAAATTCTTATAGTTTTTTGAGGCCACAACGACATTATCTTCTTGAAACCCAATTTGTTCAAAGGAGGATATTTGATTCATGGAGGGTACCTACCCTTAAACCCAAGATCCAACTTGAAGGTCTAAAGCAATGTAGGAGATTTTCCTCCACATTATGCCCCGACATTGACCCTATGAGAGTAGGAACAAGCTGGGAGACAACCGATCCTCAACTTCTAAATCTTTTTTTTTCTGAATATGACGCGTTTAGACTCTAGAGACTTAGTGCTTTACTAATTATCTATTTTATTATCTTTAGTTAAATTCAAGTCTTAAACCATTGTTTGTTCAGTGGATGATTAAGTCCTCCAATGAAATGATTAAACCGCACTTCATGGGAATATGTCAAGCTTGGTAGAGGCAGCTTATAACCCTTTAATGTAATATGCTATGGTCCTAATATGCATGAAATAGTCTGTTAAAACATGGACAAGCTAGCACTCTCACCCAAGACCTATCCCTGACTAGTGGTGTCGAGATCCCTTGTAGATGAGAGATATGCTACATAATACAATCAATTCAAAAAAATAATAAACACAAAAACATAGAGAATACCCTTAAGGTATGGCAATACCATCAATTACTCCTTAGGGTAGTAATCACTCCACAAGCTATGCTCGTTACATTAGAAATCCAAAATGCTCAACACAATGATATACATGTGTGTATTTGTATATATAATCTCTCATGTGTATTCCGAGGGACTATGCTAGCTACCCCTCATTATTATATTCCATAAATTATTACCCTCCAATAGCCTAGTGGGCTTTATTCAATAAGCATTGCCACATCAGATTAATTGATGAGTTCACACACCAACAAATTAGTGGGCCTCATTCAATGGCCACATTACATTAATTATCCTCCATAGGTGCATTATACTCCATCTCCTTTCACATGTTTCATCCTCGAAACATGTGTTAATCCCTATAATACGATTGTTTAGCAGTGCCAACTTTCGATACCCCCACGGAGATTTCTTGCGAACTTGCATCTGTTGGGCCTAGCGGCTACTTGTGGCCTCTAGTACCCCCACGACTGTCTGCTTTGCAGAATGTTGGTGACTAGGTGGGTTGTGCATGTCGACCGCTTACTTTGCCCCCCAACTATTTTTTTAATAACTTTAAAAAAAATTAACCCCTGCTTACTATGAAAAAAAAAAAAAAAATTTAGTTTAGCCACTCCACCTCCCTGTAAAATTTTTGCCTCATACAATCACTGCCAAACGCGACCCCGATGATCATGTACAAACTTGACACCTTGAGATTGGTTCTCAAAGATCCAACTCTAATACCGTGTTCATTTTCCTATGAACCTAACACCTTGTATTTAATTCCTAGCATAAAATTTATCTACTAAGTAAATACACAGCTAGGTTCCTAGAAAATTCAATGGAAGCAAATTTAAATAACCAATCACTTGAAATAACACACACATATTTCTTCCCAACAAGTTTTTTATTAAGAAAAATCCAAACTTCCATGGGCTCCCCTCCTAGGATAATGCCCTGCCACAAAATAATTAACTTGGATATGATCCAACAAATTTTCCCTAGATTAGTGCTCGACTGAGATCTCTAGCCTCTTTGTACTCCCTCAGACCCAACACACCACTCACTGAGATGCCTCTCTCAATCTCGTGTTGTTGTTGTGTGTTTTTCTCCTCTCCTCAACCTTGCTTTTATAACTTTACATTGAGCTAAATCCCTAACCCTAATCGTGATCTCAAAGTGATTAACAACCGAGATTACATATTGCCTCACTTGAGATCAACAACTAAGATTAAAAATTACTCACTAAAGTAAATTACTTTACTTTTCCTAAGTTTCTTTTAGCTCAATAAGCCAAAATACTAATATGTCCTTTTTCCTAAGTTAGACTTAAGCTGAGTTACTTTAGCAGCTTGCTCACACTTGAGCAAGTGTTCTAAAGAGAATGTGAGTGACTTCTGCATGCCTAGACACAAGCTACAAAAATCAACAACATCAACTGCTTGGACTTCTTGATTTTATTATGCATGATGTGCTCTGCCTTTCAGAGCCATGAAGAAATTTCTTGTCCCTTGTTCACATTCGCCAACAAGGCCACTCTATTCACATGTTTGATGGAAAAGTAGAGATAAGGAAAGCATCTAACAACACCGTTGTCATGATTGGAGTGGAGGGAAAGACTGCTAAAGTTGCAAGGAGCATCTACTAGTGCAAAAAACTTTGCATGCCTTTCTTAGTACAATGAAGGTCCATTGCCATACAGTCTTCTATGGCATGCAAGATTTGGACATCTTAATTATCACAATCTTCATTTGTTGAAATTAGAACGGTGTTTATCGTTTGCAAACTATTCCAAGGAAACCAAAGCAATGTGATGCTTACATCCTATGAAAACATAGCAAACAACTATTTCATGATTCTACTTCCAGAGCACATATAAAACTTGCATCGATTCATTCTAATTTGTGTGGCCCTATGCTTGTTCCTTTTGCAAATGGAAATAGATATACAATGACTTTTATTGATGATTATACCAGGATGTGTTGTATATACTTGTTGACAAATAAATCAAAAGCTTTTGAAACTTTCAAAAAATTTCATGCATAGATTAAAAGTGATGCACAATCACATATTGGCTCCCTTCATACTGATAATGGAAAAGAGTATACTCCCAATGAATTTAAAAACTATCTTCACCAACATGGGATTCAGCATCAAACTATTGTTCCATACAATCCTCAGCAAAATGGTGTAGATAAAAGAATGATCGAGACAATATTGAATATGGTTGCTCCATGATGTTTTTCAAAAATGTAAAGTTGATGTTTTGGGTTGATGCAGTTCTCTGTGTAGTATATGTCAAAAACAAATGACCATCTCATGCTCTTAGAAATAAGACTCCTTATGAAATGTGGTATGGCTACATTCCTTCGGTAAGACATTTTAGGATCTTTAATTCCCCTTGTTATGCCTTAATTCCTAAGGAACAGAGAAGCAAGCTTGATGGAAGGAGTCAAAAATGCATCTTTAGATACCATCAAAGCATATCATCCTTACAACGAGGTAAATAAGAAGTTTGTTTTGTCTAGAGATGTGATTTTTCTTGAATCCTCCAACATTGACAACATTGTTGAACAACAACTTGATCATTTGGATAGATTCAATCATGCGGAAACTTGTCATGAATATGATAATGAGATTCCACATCTAGAAGGGCGGATCTCTATATTGGATCAATCTAGGGAATCTCCTTTTCAAGCATTGTCTTCCCATTATGAAGTTCCAACCACTTCTTTAGATCAGTAAGACCCTTTATGTGATGTGATTAAGAGGATTGGAAGGACGAATCTTGATGCAACCCCATCTCAATTGGTGGAGCAACCTGGATCATCTCAAAAAAGTCCCTCAAAATGGCTAACCAAAACACTTGAAAATGTTCATCCTAATAAGGTCGAAAAGCTTGGAACTAGAAGTTCCATCAAACAAGATGGAGGTGACGTAGATAATTCTGAGTTGTTGATGATATGGATGTTTCATATGATTGTGAATTGAATTTATCTACTAACTTTTAACCAACTTCCTTTAAATAAGTTGCTTCCCATGATGAATGGAAAGAAGGAACGCAGGAGTCTGATGCTCTCATAAAGAATGGAACATGGAAATTGGTGGATCCTCTATCCGAAGCCAAACCAATTGGCTGCAAGTGGGTCTACAAGAACAAGTACAAATCAAATGGATCACTTGACAAACACAAAGCAAGGTTCGTGGAAAAATGATTTACATAGAAAGAAGGCATCGATTATGAAGAGATCTTTATGTGAAAATTCCTAGATCTGACAATCTTGGGAATCCTACTGCAACTATCTGAGTTTACTTCTCCTATTATGTAAATTACATTTACAGAATTAATTCAGAATGCATCATGAATTATTGAAGTAAACTACTGAAGCAACCTACACTTAATTAAATATGATTTCGAAAAAAGGAAACTGAGCAAGAAATCAATCACACATAGGACACTTTTATTTTGGACTAAGTCCCCGGAAAAAACCCAACACGAGAAAACCGGTGCAACAGATTTGAGGGTTTGTATTATTAAGCAACAGTTTTCTGAATACAATCTTTGGATGCCTTGCTGGCTATCCAGTACAAAGAAATCTCGGCAAACAAAAATATAGTGAGTTTTACCTCACAGTGCAAGTCCTAGCTGATCCGGATATGAACTGGCAAAACCCCAACTCCCACTGCGCTGCCTCTACGTAGTAGATGCGTAGGCCTATGTGGGGATGGTTGTGGACTGCGTCACCTCCTCTCTGAATCGATATGCCTCTTTTCTGATATGCCTCTCAGAAAATCAAGTTTCAGCACTCCAGGCTCAGAAACTTGATCTCCAGCGAAACTTGGACTGTCACTTGGAGACACTGCGTGGGCCCGCGTCACCTCTCCTGGTGGTTGCGCTGCTTCCTCTGTTGTCTCTGGTGCCTCTTCGCTATGTACTCTTGGTCCTGGAGAAGATCCTCTGAACAATAACTTCTTCTGCCCCTCACTGCATTGAATCACTTAGATCAGATCTTCATCCGAGCACTTGCTCCATTAGAAGAATTTTCTCACTAGATTCACTTGGTGTGTCTTGTGAAAATTTCTGAATATTGCTTTATGCAGAAACCCTACTATTAGATTTGGTTATACTTCTCCTACTTAATCAAATTATTAATGTTGAAAAATTCAGATTAACATCGAAGCAAACACATAACAGTTCTTCACCGATTCAGATCTAAGCAAAAATACATGCACACAGACAAAGTGACACACAAGATTTTCTAGACAACTGTCCTCGAAAAAACCCAATGCGGAAAAATCGGTCTTTTGGCTGTTGGTGGGTTTATATTATTAAGTAGATTCTGAATACAACAAATCTGGGCACCTTATTGGTTAACCCGACAAAGAAAATAAGATTTGCAGCTATACCTGCTGTTCTAGAGATGGAAAACTGGACTGATTCACACCCTCAAACGGGATTTACAGAACTCAACCCCTTTCTGCCTCTAGAAACCCCAGCGCTGCTCTGAATTTGCCTGCGTCAACCCTGCTAGCCTCTGCGTGCCCTTGCACTACTTAGGAGAAGGCTGCGTAACCCCAGCCTGAGTGACCCAGTCCTTACGCTGCCCTGGCTAGCCCTGCGTCAGCCTAGTGACCTCCTGCTGCCTTTGCGCTGCCCTTTCTGGGCCTGCGTAACACCTGAAACCCTCTGCGCTGTGTAGTCTCTGCTTCCTCTGCGCTGCTCCTGGTTGCTGCTTCTCTGCCTCTTGCTGATTCTTGGCTCTGGGATCAGATCATCCCCTTAGCCAATACTACCCATCACTATAGCTGAAACACTTCTGGAAATTCTTAGCAAACCCGCCCTAGAATTCTAGCTTAGTTTCAGTGTCTGCCTGCGCGTGTGTTCTCCAATAGATCCCAAGCTTTTCCTTTATACTTTCTCGTTGGGAAACCAACAACCATAATCTAATCTTGAATCGATGGCTAAGATTAAAAGAAAGCTTGATCTGTCTGACTTAAGGCATTTCTATCAAATGTTTAAATATTTTAATTTTCCTAAGTTAGACTTAGGGTCCTTAATTAAAAATATTAATTAATTGATTATCTCCCAAACTGGATGGAATTCCTCAAATCCCTTTCTAGGTCTTGGAGACCTCATGTACTCTAGTCACTCCACAAAGTTTGGGAGCTAGAGCACATCCGATGCTACCCCAACACTCAAAAAACTCAACACTCCCTCTTAGCGAGGAATGTGCTCTAGTACAACGCTGCTTCACCCCAAAGCTCTGCACTGATCTTTGGTGTGGGTCTCTACGCTAATGTTGGACCTGCTTCCCTTCATCACTGCGTTGTTGTGGCTCTCCCGTATTGCTGCCCATGACGCTGCCACCGCCATTGCCACATTTGTACTACAACCCCCTCTCAATCGTGCTGCCACCTGCTGCACTGCAACTTCAGTTGCTGAGAGAAAAAACTGAAACTCCTGCCCAATCTTTGACAGACAAGTCAGTTGGGCTGCATCCTCATCACTGAAGCTACATAGGCTGCTGCTCCGTGCTGTCATCTGGAGGTTGTTGCACAGCTACAGCTCTGCACTATGTAAGCATACCTCCTCTGCGCTGCTGAAGTCACATTAGCCGCTCTGCGCTGAAGTCCCCTACGCTACTACTGTGCTACGCTATCTTCCTGAAGCCTCTATGTTGTTGCAACTCTGCTCTGCGTAAGCAGGCCTGCTCTGGGTTGTTGAAATCACATCAGCCCCTGCGCTGCTGCATCTGCACTGTGTTGCTCCCTTCAACTTCCAACTCCGCCTTTGCTCCATCTGTGATTCTTTGCACCCACTGCTCCACTTGTCCTACTACTGTCTTAAGGCTCCCGTAGCTCGTATATGATCCAAGAGTTGGGCTACTCAAGGATCCTGCCTTCACTTTGTAGCTGCTCTACAGATCCATGTCGCCCCACTTTCGTGGTTCATGAGCACTCATGGCTACGTCATCTTCGGAACCATCGTCCGCCACAGCAGCCTTGGAGGTAGAAACTTCCTTGTCCTTCTTTTTCTGAGGACAATTGCTGGCGAAATGTCCTAGTTCGTCACACTGGAAACACTTGATCTTGGATAGATCACGCCTCTTCCTCCCTTGATGCCTCTTTGATGCCAAGGCTGCATCTTCTTCCTCTTACTTCTTCACCTTACTTGATCTCGTGTTGTACTATCTCTTCGTGAACCAACAGAGTTATTCTTCACGGATGATCGCCCACATATTGTCCCACTTGGGAAGGTCTGCTCTGCCCAAGATACTTTGGACAAAAGTTTCGCAGTCCTCTGTGACCGCATTGAGTGCAGTCCTCACCATCACATCATCCTCCACTTTTGCTCCCATGGCAGACAACTAATCCTTGATCGCCTGTAAATTGAAAAGGAAGGGCTCGATCTCTTCTGGTTCTCCAAAAGCATTCTCCTTTGGACGGATCTTCCCTCATATAGGGCAGTTAAGGCTTTCCACATCTTATGCGCTGTTTTCTTGTCGGCTATGTGTGGAACTATATGATCCTTAACCCCATCCATTAAGAAGCGCTTGGCATGTGCCATGGCTTCCTCATGCTTCGCTAGGAGAAGAGCATCGGTTGGCGTGGCCAGGACTTTTTCTGCATGGTCCCTCAGACCATATGCCTCCATGACTACCAGGATTTTGGCCTTCCAGACTGCAAAGTTGGACAAACCGTCCAACCTATCCTCATCACATAGTCCGTGAGGTGCCATCTGCTCAGATCTACTCTGTCGAAACAGAACTTCCCCGCTTCTCTACTAAAGCTCGGATCTAGGGTCCTTGATGAAAAGGCACCCTCTGACAGCTGACCTCCTCTCTTGGAAGTCTGCCAAAACAAACGAATCATCTCTCTTCAATCCTTTGATCGATCTGCAGATTTCTTTGGCTGGAAACCCTCTAAGAAGTTGATTCTCCTCCCGCTCTTTGTCAACTAGTGCTTAGGTCAATTTCTGCAACTTCAGAAATTTAACCCCACCGGCAACTACTGAAGCTCTGCAGCACTGCTTCCGACACTTTGAATCAGCAACGACTTCAGAACTGCGTCACCCTTGCTGGCCTCTGCGTGAGCAGATAGTCCTAGCGTTGTCTCTATGCTGTAAGTACGTGGGCCTGCGTGGAGACTGTGTAGCACTGTTTCACTCTGGCCTCTGCGTGGCTCTGCTCCCTCTGCTGCTGCGCTGTCCCTAATGGTCCGAATTTCTGTAGTTGCTGCTACTTTCTTTACTGCTTTCTGCAACAAGTATTCTTCAGTCTTTTGATGGTGATCCTACTAGATCTGCAATCGCTCTAATACCATGTGAAAATTTTTGAATATTACTTTATGCAGAAACCCTACTGCTAGATCTGGTTATACTTCTCCTACTTAATCCAGTTATTAATGCTGAAAAATTCAGATTAACATTGAAGTAAACACATAACAGTTCTTCACCGATTCAGATCTAAGCAAAAATGCATGCACACAGAGAAAGTGACAGAAGATTTTCTAGACAACTGTCCCCAGAAAAACCCAATGCGGGAAAACCAGTCTTCTCGCTGCTGGAGGGTTTATATTATTAAGTAGATTCTGAATACAACAAATATGGGCACCTTACTGGTTACTCGACAGAGAAAATAAAATCTGCAGCTATACTTGTTGTTCTGGAGATGGAAAACTGGACTAATTCACACCCTCAAGCGGGATTTACAGAACTCAGCCCCTTTCTGCCTCTAGAAACCCTAGCGCTGCTCTGAAACTGCCTACGTCAGCCCTGGTAGCCTCTACATGCCCCTGCGCTGCTCAGGAGAGGGTTGCGTAACCCCAGACTGGATGATGCAGTCCTTACACTGCCTTGGCTGGCCCTGCGTAAGCCTGGATGGCCTCCTGCTGCCTCTGCGCTACCCTTTCTGGGCCTACGTAGCAGCTGAAACCCTCTGCACTGCGTAGCCTCTGCTTCCTCTGCGCTACTCCTGGTTGCTGCTTCTCTGCCTCTTGCTGATTCTTGGCTCTGGGATCAGATCATTGAACCCTTAGCCAATACTACCCCTCGCTGCAGCTGAAACACTTCTGGAAATTTTTAGCGAACCTGCCCTAGAATTCTAGCTTAGTCTCAGTGCTTTACCTCCGTGTGTGTTCTCCAACTGACCCCAAGCCTTTCCTTTATACTTTCTCGTTGGGAAACCAATGGCCATGATCTAATCTTGAATTGATGGCTAAGATTAAAAGAAAACTTGATCCGTGTGACTTAAGTCATTTCTATCACATGTTTAAATTAATTACCTTTAATATTTTAATTTTCCTAAGTTAGACTTAGGGTTCTTAATTAAAAATATTAATTAATTAATTATCTCCCAAACTGGACGGAATTCTTCAAATCCCTTTCTGGGTCTTGGAGATCTCATGTACTCTAGTCCCTCCACAAAGTGTGGGAGCTAGAGCACATCCAATGCTACCCCAACACTCAAAAAACTCAACATCAACAACCAAGATTAAAACATAATCGATGGCTAAGATTAGCTTAGACTTGATCTTCGTCTTCATCTAGAAGATTCTCACCAGATCTAATTAATACAATTTAGTTAATCACATTTCCTAAGTTTAGACTTAGGAATACATTAAAAATGATTAATTATTTTAATTAAATCATCTCCAGATGGAATTTTCCCAAACGATTTATGTTTCTTGGAGAATGCATGTGTCTTAGCCTCTTTGCAAAATCTTGAAGCTAGAGCCCATCCAATGCTACAAAAATCAACAATCCCTACAAGACATGCCACAAACAAAGTAGTGATGGACTTTCTTGAAGATAAGATTATCACTCATTTTGGTGTCCCTGCCAAGATTACAACTGATAATGTCAAGGCTTTTAGCTCTGCTGAATTCTTATCATTTTGCTTTTAAGTATGACATTGTCTTATCCCATCCTACAAACTACTATCCTCGGGGTAATGGCCTAGTTGATTCTAGCAATAAGAATTTGATCGCCATAATCAAGAAGATAGTAGAGGATAACAAAAGGGCATGGGATAGCAAAATTAGATATGTTTTGTGCGCTGATAGAATTACAAAGAAGAGTTCAACAGGAAAGAGTCATTTTGAATTAGTTTATGGCTTGGATGTTACCCTTCCCGTGCATTTGAGTCTACCAACTTACCAATTACTACAAAGTTTTACATCTAATAAAGATGTTGTGCAAAATAGTATTGATTAAATTGTAGAATTGGATGAAACTAGGAGAAAAGTCTTTGAAAATTGTTGTAAAAATCAATCTAAGGTAAAAAGAAATTTTGACAAATCATCTAGAAATAGAAGTTATTTTAATGGTGAAATGGTTTTTCTATGGGATCGTAGGAATGAAAAGCCTGGTAATCATGGTATGTTTGACAATTTTTGGTTTGGACCATACATTATCAAAGAAGCAACAGGACAAAGTTTCTATCATTTGAGCACCTTGGACGGAGAGTCACTAGAGTTACCTGTAAATGGCCAATTGCTCAAGTTGCTCTACAAAGAGGATACCTAATGCCATGGGGCATCTTTTTGTATCATATTCTAACCTTATCCCTTGTCATTTTTGGTTAAGTCGTTTTATTTCATGAATAAATTGCCATTTATGCTCTTAGAATAAATTTCCATTTCTTGATTTTTGTACTTGATTTCATATGATGATATTTTGAATGGATACTGATGATATATGTCTTTTTCGGTGGATGTAGATTCCAGGTTCTTGCACACTATCACTTCATATCTAGCATGCATCCCCATATGGAGCCAAATGTTGACCACTGGAGTGGCCCCTGAGAATTATCTAAAGACTCCATGCACAAGGATGTACCAAAGGATGTTTGTACCATTAGAGATCATCATACTACCATAGTTTTTAAACTCTACTTCTTCTTCTTATCAATTTTTGTTGTACTAAAATTCCACAATTCCTGCAGGGACAATGTAAAAGTGATACTAGTATGAGGAGTCGAGTCATGTAATAGGCCTAGGTAGCATGGGACCTTCTTAACAAGTGAGTATTACTCTGGGAGGTTTTTTTCACTTAATTAATTATCAACTCTTTGCAAAGACTTAATAATTAATTGAGTTTTTTCCTCCAAATATACCCCAAAGTCGGAGTACGGCTTGATGGTGAGGCCTTGGGTGAGTCCTAGTGTCTAGGGTCAATGTATATTACCATACTAGATCACACAAAAAATTTCGTGGAATTTGGTTAGGTCTAGGGGGTCATTTTTTAATTTTTTTAATTTCCCGCAGGGCAGAAATTGGAATAAAATTTGTATCTGAAATGTAATAAGTGATGTTTAGAAAAGTTGTATGGGGTATGAGTAATAAAAATTGCACCTCTCACCCTCAAATTTCTACTAAGACATGTTTGAGGGGTCAAAAATGTGTTCTAAACCCTCAAAACCCATTTTTCCTAAGTTGAGGGGAAAATGTGGCAATAAATTAAGCCAGCAATTAATTAAATAGAGAAAAATAAATATCCACACATGCCAAATGATGTAGAAATGAGGTGAAAAATCATGAGGATTTAAAGTGAAGTCCCAAAGTGATGTGGACTGTTAAAATCAAGGAAAAGATATGTGCTCAAATAAAATCAAATTTTTTGCGAGGGGACTAGGAGTTTCCCAAGGAAAAACGTATTTTATGATGAAGGAAATTTGAATTGCCTTGAGGAGTCATCTTTTTGGTGGGCTTTGACTTGGAGTTCCACTGGAGATGAGTGGAGAGTGGTATTCTACCACTCCACTCACATACACACTTGTCTCTCTTCAACACAAGTTAGCTCCTCTCATGAACTGCGTGGGCCTCTCTAGGGAATTCGAACTGCATGGTTGAGGTTTGGGATTGTCATCATCACACTTGGCATTTGGTTCTTCATTGGGATCTCCACCCATTCTCCTATATAGTTTATCCTTGGGCTCTCACTTTGTATCTTTGCAACGAGCTATTGTGCTTGGGAAAGCTCTGTTTCTATGTACTTGTGTTCTTCATATGAATAAAAATACTTTGGGGCTCATTCATGATTGGTATTCCATTGGAGCATTGCTTGGATCATTGATGGTATATCTCTACTTGTCCCTTTGATTTATATTTCATTTTTCTCATATGCTTTGTTGAATTGTAGATGTATAGCTATCTTACATTTGCAATTGGTTATTTGATATGCTCTAGGCTAGATAACTCCATCTATTTTCATACAAATTCTAGAGTTATCTTGCCATTGTTTATTGATTTAATCCATATGAGCTAATGTTTGTTGGAAGTTTTGTAAAGGATCAATGTTGAATCAATTAGCAAGCGTGAGGGGAAGTCTTCAAGAGAGCAACCCACTCTTGGCATTGTTTTCAAGGAGCTCTCATCATTATTTGAGTTTCATAGATCTAAAATCTTTTGAAAGTACTTGTTCTTGCAGGGTTCTCTTTCACATAGTTTATGCATAAGAAAAAATATTAAAAAATTCATTTACATCTTTGAATTTGTGCTTTCATTTCATTATCTAGCTATTCAAGAAATTCTTATAAGCTAGACAAGCGATGGAGAACTTTTCCTATCACTTGATTTAGCTTTTGTATATTATTTTGTAGCATATTCACACACTTATATGCTCTCTTTTCACACTAACTTTTGTTTTAGTTTTGCAGCCATAACATTCTTGTTTGTAGGTTCTTTCAAGCTTCAAGTTGCATTTCAAGGAGGCCAGGGCATTAGGAGAGTCTGTGGAAGAAGGCTGGGTCGTACACCACTTTGGAGCTTGTATTCTCTAATTTTAGAACTCCTTCATCTCTTTTGAAGCTCCCATACTTGAAGAGATTTCCTTCTTGTCTCAATATTTCACATTGTATTCTCTCATTGATTCCTTGGGAAGCCCTCCAAGAGGCTCTAACCTCATTGTAACACTATAATAATAAAATTTCAGTTTTTGTTGTGGGAGCGTAGGTTTACCCATTGGCATCCCTATCTCTCCATTTTAGAGAGAGAATTTGTGGGTGGATTGACTTATTGGTTTTTTTTACATTTCCATTTTCTTTCACATCACATATGCATGCTCTAATTGGGAAGTAACACAAATCACATTTTATTTTACTCAAGTTTGCTACACAAATTTTAAGCTTGCATTTATCATCATAGTTGCTACAGGTTTCAAGTTACATTCCATTTGCAAAACAAACTTTTACTTCATGCAAGCATCATTATTATTTTTGGCAAACTTTGATATATTTAGCTTGGCACTTGTCTAACTAATTCATGTTTTATTGTTATGTCATACTTTCATTTTGAGAATATTGCAACATTGTGTATTTGACAAGTTTATCTTTCAAAGCAACTATTTGTTTTCATGTCAAGCTAATCTTCTCAAGTTTAAAGTTTCTTTGTAAAGCTATTGTGACCACAAATCTCAATTTTATTTTTCAAAGCATTGCAATTTAGTTGCTCTTAAACTTCAAGCTTCATTTGCTATAACTTGTTGTTGGTTCATCATATATCTTTGGCAGCTCACAATTTTAATTATTTTTGAATCTTATGCATCTTATGTTTACTTGAGCAAAGGATCTCGTGGAACATTTCACTTAAATCAATTACATTCTTTATATAGCATTTGCAAATTCACTTGCATAACCATATTACGCATTTTAATGTAGTTGCATTAAAATTTACCTCTAAGCATAAGCTTGGTTGATAGAAATCATAGGAAAAAACTTTCTTAGAAAATTCTTCCAATTGGTACTGTTACCGCTCAAACTAGCAAGGGTCCTAAAAGGGGATCCTTGAAGGGCTACTACTAGTTCAAGTGCAACAATGGAGCAATAGCCCATTGTCATCTCGGCTAAGGCTCCCTACTCTTTACGGACTCTCACCGATGGGAGGAGACCCTTTATAATAAGGATCACAAAAACAAATGGATCAATGATAGGATGATAGGTGATCCTAGAGGCCTATTCACAAGAGAGGCTAAGATATATGGCTAGCTTGCTTTGAAAGCAAGATGAAAGGCTCTCTGGGAAGGGCTTAGGGGAAGTATATGACTTGTCAAGAATATTCTTAGCTCCTAAAATCCTTGTGGAAACTTGGCTTCCAAGTGGTCTTTGTGAAATTGCCTTCGATAAGTTGTGGGGTTGAGCAACCAATGATATAATTGACCTAATCAGAGAGGAGAAGGGGATCAAGGAAGGAATTTTCAATGAAATATAATGCAATGATCTCAGTGAGGTTTCTAGCCTAAGGAAACCAAGGGAAAGAATCGGTCTTCGAGCTAGGGCTTGCGATATCTCAAGATCCCACCATCAACATCTCATGAAATTTGGAGGGCTTCTTGAGAACACACCAACGCAGTTGTGGACCAAAAATTGAAGTGTTTGGATGGCTAGATTGTGAGATAATTGATGCCCTAGGTGACCTATGTAGGTTAGGCCTAGAAAAGAGGGGAAGATGAAAGAAATAAGCTTTGAGGTGATCACCTATGGAGGACCAGTGCCTAATCCTTTTGGGGATATTGGAGTTAAGTAGAATTATGACTATGGATTTCGGATTTTCTATGTCAAGGAGGCCTCAAAGACAACTTCGCTTAGCATTAGGGTAGCAGCAAAGCAGCTTCAAAGACTTTATACTTCGTTTCGCAAATTAGATTGCTTGTCAAGATGAATTTCAACGATGAAACATCCCTAGGAACATTCACTCATTACACATGGCCCATACATGAAGCATCACTATCCAGAAACAAACGATCCACAACTTCGCATAAATGGATGTAGTAAGAAATCCCAGCAACAAAGTATGTGACAAAAATAAAAAGAAAGAATAGCATTAAAATGCATTAAGATTATATCCAACCATCAAAATTTTGCTAATCAAGAAGCTCCAAGACGAGAAAATGATCCAAACATCAAAATTCATTCCATGCTCCAAAAATTCGTCCCCCAAGAAGGATAGCAAAGTTCTCTAAAGAGATACAAGTCTCAACCAAGTGATGATGCTAAAATGAAATCACATCACTTGTATTTATACACTTCTAATGAGTTCGATTTAGCTAATTAGGCCTAATTTAGCCCCTAGAATAAAATATTGTACAAGATAACTAACTTTTGGTGACAAGCCCACCAAGCTAGCTCATAAACAAAAGAATAAGCCTCTCAAGAGGTCGAATGATCAATAGTACATGTCATTGGTCCATAGAGGAGGCCTGATGAAGTCCATAGGGGCCATGATGTAAATAGGACTCCCAAAAGTAGTGGACAAGGGGTTGGCCCCTTGTTCTTCAAATAGTAAACCTGTGGTGCTCTCAATGGGTGTGGGGGCACACAAGTGTCCTCATGGGTCTCCAAATAGATCGAAGATGCCTGTAAATCATTGGAAAGGGCTCGAATGATGGTATAAGTGATGCCACGTCATCATACAGGTGTTGGGTCATCCAAGTGCATGGTATAACTATGGGGTCGGTTGGGCATGGTGAACCAGGTGCATCTTCCTCGTCCATTAGGTGAATCTCGAGCAATCTCTAAACGTCTCTAGGGATCCATGGAATGATGTCTACTGCTGTGGAGGCCCATGGCTTTCTACACACACCCTACATGTGCCAATGTAGCCCTCTGGAGGGTTAGGACCCTGTATAGGAAGACCAAACCCGAAATGGAGACCATCTGCAATCTTGCATAAGATCCAATGTGCCCCTTTACCTTCTAGTACAACAAGTCGTTGAAGAAATCAAGTTAAAGAGTTTTCAAATCATGAACAACAAGTGGGCACTTCATAATGGCATGCCCTTCCATAGTGGGCTTTGGCAAGTTCTAATATCCCCAAGCTCCAAGGGGGGTTTAACCAAGTACCTTATTAGGTGGTTTCTACTTCTAGAGGGGGCAGTATGTCCAAGATACATCCTTCAAATGGTGGTGGCATGTGATAAAGTGATGGAACAAAGCAAGGGATGAAAGGGGCAATCATGAGTCACATGTCGGGGTACAAGGGTAACTAATAAAGGGAAGCCCACACTTGGGTATATAATGCATAAGAGGAAGAAATCGTGGTGCATGAGTTACCGCAGCCTTGAGTTTTCCACCCTTCTTCATATGCCTTTTGCCTTTTATGATTTTTCTTTCATTAACTGCTCGAGGTTCAAGGGATAAGAGCATGATGTGTAAGGTATAGCAGTGGATATCCCCTTTAATGTAGGGCGGTTCATTGCCCACCAGGGGTTGGAACAATCATGGGTTCTAGAATGATAAAAGAGGTTCATATAAGGCCTATAGGAACCAGGGTGATGGCCATGGGAATGGGGTAGAGCCCATGCATTGGCTTTTGCCCACGTGCTGAATGTGTTTGTCTCGACCATCTTTTGCATTTTCTTGTACATTTTCCTGTTGAATATGGCCAATTATGATTTTACTTTTCTTTTCAGCTACATCAACCTCCAAGGCATCATTTCAGACCCGGTCTAAGGTGTGGGCAAGGGGAAGGGGAGGCTAACCCTATGTGGACCCAGTGGAGGGATGTGAACCCAGGTGGGAAAAATGATGAATGGAGTTGTAATGAATAGAAGGGGAGTGATATATGTGGATGAGGGAGCGGGACCACACAACCAAAATTAGGGTTTCTCATGTAGTACCATCCCTAAAGCCCAAAAATCAATAAAAGAGATCCCATGGAACTAGGATCCAAGGGTAACATCCAAAAGAGGTCTAGGGGACAAGAGCACAGACTTGACCCACTCTTTCTGTCTAATCCCCCCTTTAATCCATGCCCAAAAGTTTCCATGATAAGTAAACTACAATACTCAATTACCAAATGACAAGGCATATCTTTAGTTTTGGGAGGGCCACCTTCAAACATACGATCATGACAGATGGGTGAGGGACCATAGGGCTGGCTCAGGTGGCAAAGCAATGGAACGATGAGCTAGTTGGTGGCTGCAAGGGCCTACTGATTGCTGGCTGAGGACCATCTTGGAGAAAAAATTTCTCCTAGGGATATCACCCACAAAATGGTGGGTAACAGGTATGAAACAAGGTAAAGAGTGTGTGACCCTGCAGTTATGGAAGTGTCTTGTCCCCTCGTAGGAACGAAGGCACATGTTAGCTCGTAAAACTGAGGGGAAGGGTATCGTTAATGACACCATCGTGTCCTCAACCCCTTTTTCTTACAGTGACCCCAATTTTTACCCTTTGGTAAGAGTTCAAGAGGGGGATCTCTCATCTAGATTAGGCATTTATAATTTAAAAGTAACCAAGATAATTACATCCAGTCTAGTTTAGATGCATTTCATATTTACACATCTTATTGTTTTACTTGCAAATAATCCATACACTTGTCATCTATGAATATGTGTTGAATACTTTGTTTTTGGCAAGTATCATCTCATCTATATTTTGCAAGTAGAATTCTAATTAGTTTCCTTTTGCAAGATATTCTTTCCTTGTATGCTTTGATTTATAAATGATCATATATCTTGAAAGCACTTTTTTTATCTTGCATTGATATTTTATTGTGCTAACGTCTTTTGTTTCATTTTCAAGATTGTTTGTGCTTCCATTTGAAGCATTTCATTTATTTTGAGTAAGATTCTTTTATTTTTGAGCAATATTTTGAAAGCATTGGTTTTACATATGCTTATTATTATCTCATGTGTTAATGGTTGTTTGCTCATATTGTTCATATCATATTTGCTTGTAATCTCAAAAAGCAATCCATTTCATTCTAACATCACCTAGAAACCTCACGTCCATTAACTTAGTTTTCCATTTAGGGACCACCCCCCATAGATAGCCAAGGAGATAGCTTAAATGGAGAGAGTTGGGAATAGGTGACAACCCCTTCTCTTAGTTGTGCCACCAACCACACCTTGTGGGGTTAAAGGCTTTTCTCACTAACTAGTAGGTGTGTGTGCAAGGCGGCTAACAATAGGTCCATTGTTACATCATCAAGAATCCTCCATGCTAAGCAAGAGAATGTCAACGTTCTAGCATCTGAGGGTGCTTTCGGGTGTCCATCAACTGCTAATATCATCCAACTGCCCAACGCTCTACTAAATATGGGCAACACTACATTTACAAGATCATTATACTCTCTGGAATTGAAGTACATCCTAGGCATCATGTGGAATATGAGTGGAATAAGGTGTCTCGAAGGGCTCACCTACTCTAAACCACTTGGCAAAACCATCTCAAACTCAAGTGAGAGCAACCATCCATTAGAGCCGAAAGCCATAGAGGGATCTGAGTGGCCATACTTAAGTGTTAAGGGCATATTAATACTTCAAGCTAGGAGCACCTTAAAATATCTAACTAGACCAAGTCCCGTAAAGGTGTTCCCTACCTTTGTAGAAGTGGTTAAGTAGCCAACCCTATTAGGTGCTTCCAGCCCCCACGGGAAGATGGCATTTCCAAAGTAAACCTTTAAATCCATATGTATTAGTGTAAGAAAGTGGGGAAGGGCAGGACTTCATGGCCAAGTGCCATGGTCAAGGGGCCAGTTAATGGGACTCAGGAATCCACATCCTAAGTGCATAGATGTAATGGAGGGAGCAATCTGTGAAAATCCGGTTACCTGAATCTTACTGCAGCAAGGGGCCAGCTAATGGGACTCAGGAATCCACATCCCGAGTGCATAGATGTAATGGAGGGAGCAATCTGTGAAAATCCGGTTACCTGAATCTTACTGCAGCAACTGATGATAATTCTTCTATTTGTTAATTACTTGAACAAATTATTTACTGTGTTCTACGGTAAATATTGAAACCCATACACTACAAACCTTCACAAAATTAAATTGCGGAAAATAAATGTGTGGAAACAAGATCTGAGCAAGAATAAATCATAGACACATGACTCCATTATTTTTGGACCTGTTGACCACATTGTGTCAATGACCCCATAGCAGTACACCTCCATTTTTTGAAATGGGATTCATCATGTTCAACGTGTTCGTGCCATTCAGATTCCATCATTATTCGGCAGTTTTATAGACAATGCAAACCCATTCTGCATGTTTATGATGTAAATGATCTAAGTCAGACCATCATGTATGTAACAACTTAGGTAAGCCTAGTATTTTGGTGACGATTTCTATCCTAGGAGGTTTTTTGTTTCACTGATTTGCTTATTTTTTTCGACATAAGTGATCGACAGAGTTTTCCCCTCCAGCCTCACCCCAAAGCTAGGGTGGATTTTGTCATCAAGACGCTATAAGTGAGTTCTAGTGTTTTCTATCGAGTTTTTGTAAAAGTAGTTTGGGAATAATCCTAGCTAATTAGCTAGATTATTTTATTAAAAGCTACTTGGTCTACTAGATCATGTTTTGAGTCGCAAAATTGGGTAGCTCTTTTAGGGTCTATACGAATGGGTATTCCCCCTTTATGTGTCTAAATGTATTTATCTTATGTAAAGAGGGCTGGAAAAATAATTAAATCTCCTCTCAGTTAATTAATTAAATTTTCTGGCCAAATTAATTAAAAAATCTTAAGCAAGAAATTTAATTAATTTTAGGTTCTAGGTGAGTTAAAATTATTCAAAGGCAAAATTCATGGGTCCTTAAAAAATAAATTTTAAAGGTCCCAGGCCAAGGGAATATTGAGAATTTCAAAAAATTTGGACCATTGGGCCTTGGTGGTTGAGTCAAAGTCAAAATTTTGAGGTAATTAACTAAAAAATATTATTTTTGAGTTAATTAAAATGGAATTAAATAATAAATTCGTTTTTCCTCAAATTTATAATTTCGATGGTCCAGATTAAAAGATGATTAAATCTTTTCGACAGTTGAAATTATTTTGACAAGGATCAACTAAACTAGCCGTTGGAGATTTTAGCTTATAAATTAGAGGTCTTGGTATAACATTATCATCCGATCTATGAATCGTGCACTTGTTCTTGGAAGCTCTTGTGATTTTTTGATGAATAAAGCATAAAGACTTTGGAGTTACAAACTTTGGTGTTCCTTTTCCAGATCTATGTGGTGATATTGTCTCTAAACTATGCTACTTCTATTCGTTTTTTATGGTTAATGGCTTCTATAGATTAATCTGTATACAGGTATCTTGTGCAGTTTTTTGGGTTTCTAAAATAGCGTTTTGGTTTAACGGAAAGATTAGTTATCTATTTTTCTGAAAGGTTTCATGTTTATTTTTTAATCTCTATCAATCTTAAATTCGGATCTAAGAATGCAAAAATCGTTTTTTAAGGTTTGAGCATTTGGGGAAGTCTTCAATTAGACCAGCCGACTCTTAGATTTCATAAATCTGAAAAAACCCATTGTTTCCTAATTTCTAAGGTTATCTTACAGAATATTTTTTGCAGGGTCTTTCTAGAGCTTGTGCCTAAATGAAAAAATAAAAATATTTATCTTAATTTTTTTTTTAATTTAAAGTTAGATCTGGCTAGTAAGAGCCTTAGATTTTCAGATCTGGGAGTGAAGTCAGACTTATACTACTCAGATCTGATAGATCTGCAACTCTTGTGCATAGATCTGTAAATATATTGTATAGATCTGTAATTTACATGTGTAGATCTGAAGTTTTGTAACATAATTTTGAATTCTAACATTTGGGTTTTTAGGATTTTCGCTATTTTTGTACATATTGGGTATTGGGTTTCTTTTTTCACTTGTGCAAGAATAGATCTAAAAAATCAGCTAAGAAAATCTTCAAATCTGAAAAATCAGCCAAAGAAATCTTCAGATCTGAGCCAGATCTAGACCCTGGAGGGCAAGATCTGAGCTCAATATTTGTTTGCAGGAATAGATCTGAAGAATCAACCAAGGAAAACTTCAGATCTGAGCCAGAACTAGACCCTTGAGGATGTATAGGCTTTTGAGGCTATTTTTACAAGATTTTGTTCTCCAAAATTTTAATTTTCAAGCGGCAACATTATCCCAAAATTTCAAGAAATTTCAACAGTGGGATCTTCAAAGCTTTGGGCTAAGGGTTTGATCTCTAAATCCTTATTTTCTGCAAATTTTATTACAACAAGAAAATCACAAATAATTAGGCCCTAAAAATGCATTTTATATGGTTAAAATTGTTTAGAATTGCAAAATCTTCATTTTCAGAATTTTTGGCCATTTGGGCATCTTTAATTTGCCTAGATCTGATTTTGAAGCTTGCTAGAAATTCTGCATAACTGTGGAAAATCAGATCTGAACATTTCTTATGCATTTGAATTTTCAGTTTTTGGCAAAATTTACTATTTTTAGACATTGTGGGAATCATTTTCAGTATTTTTAGTTTGCCGATATGTTATCATTTTACTACTGTTATAAACTTATCAGTTCTGAAAATTACTGAATCAAACTCTCTTAAAGCCTTAAAATTGAAATTTTCAAGTTTTAATATATTTTTGCTATTTTGGAAGTATTTGGCAGCTATTTTGAGCAGTTTTATCTTGCTGATCTGTCACTGTTTCACTGCTGAAATAAAAATATCAGATCTGAAATTTCACTTAATCAAGCTCTAAAAATTGATTTTTCTTCAAGTTCATCAATTTTTACTATTTTTAGTCATTTTGGGCATTGGTGCCGGCATCGTTTGTTTGTTGATCTATGGTTTAAATTACTGCTGCAATTTATATTTCAGATCTGAAATCTTGTTGAAGAATATATTCTAAGTTTGACTATAGGTTTCTGAATTGGAATTATTTGGAATATCATAAATTCGGGAATATTGGAAAAATCTGGCATTTAAATTTGATGGTACTCTCATGATGACATTTTTGTTTCAAATTTAAATGGTTGGTGATTCGCTGTGGTTGGTGATCATTGAGCTATCTTTAATTGTAATTTTAAATTACTTGAAATCGGTAGTTAATTGTTTAAATCAACTTTGGGAATATTTCAAGTGATGATAGATTGCATGTCTTTATTGAACATTTTTAATTCATAATTGTAAGGGTGTTTTATCAGATATCATTGTGGTGAATTTATTTTTCATAGCAGCAGTTACATAGCAATTACTTGGCTTTAATTTCATAACGAGATATTTTGACTCCACAAGGCACTGGTTTTTAAGTCTCAAATATAATTGGATCTATAAAATTTCGTTAATCTTAACACGTACTTGGTCTTTTAGTTGTGTCTCCTGAATTGGTTGATTTTCAACCAATTCTTTTTCTTCATTTTTGTTAGGGTCTACCTCCCTTAGCTTGCAAGGAGACAGCTTAGATAGAGAGATTGGGGATAAGAGTGACAGCCCCCGATCTGAGATGTTGTCGCTGTGCCTAGACATTTTGTGCGACAACATTTTTTGGCGTCGTTGCTGGGGATACAGTTTTTTTGTCCTTCGTCTTAACGACATGTTATAATCTTCTAATCTTTTTTTCGCCATTCATTCGCCTGTCACAAGGGATCACATTTTCTGGCATCATTTCATTTCTTCATCTCTTCATCTTTTCATCATCTTATCTTTCGTCATCTCACTAATCATTTCATCATTTACACCTTTAGCACCTGGACATTTCGGTTGGCTTCTTGTTTGGGTGGTGACTCCACTTATTCATCTATTTACTCCCAGACAAGAATCCCCCCCTGATAACCATCTGCTACTCTCGATTATTTCTTTTGTTTTAGAATTAGTTTCATGTTCAAGTGGCGACTCCAATTCTTTCATTTCTTACAAGAGTTCCTGCTAAGAAGCTCGTTTCTTGAGGACCTTTTGACTATTCTTGAACACGGATCTCTTTCTCTAACATCCACTTAACCTTTAAGCAGGTCATCATGGATGACACCTTTCATGACATGCCAGAAGAGGCCATTCCTAAATTGCCTTTTTTCTCAGGTGGTAACGCAGCCATTGCTCTAGAGCATCTATTGATATTCATTTTTATAATAAATAAATATTGTCGTCCTTCACAATATAATCATGGAGATGTCAAGATACGTATCTTTGGTTATTCCTGAAAAGGTGATGCTATCGATTGGTTTCGAAATTGTCCTAAGGAGTATTTTTATTGTTTACAACACATACTCAATGCTTTTGAAGATAAATATATAAAACAAGCTGACTTGCCTTGTGCCTCCAATACTATGCAAAGAAATGAAAGTGATCTTGTAGAGAACTCAACTATCAATAGAAAAGTCCAGGACAATTCTCAGGATGAATCCACTTATACCATGACAGCACAAATCCATAATAGTGGTGAAGTAGAAACAAGTTGTCAAATCAGTGTTGACAACGATAAGCATCTTGTTAACGAATTGATTCAGATGGTTAAGGATATACAACTAAATCAAGCTCAGATAATTAAGAATATGGAACTTAATCAAGAAAAAATAATAGTGGATCACGCCAAGGAAATTGGTTCTATGCACAGTAGGTTATTGGCCTTAGAAGAAAAACATATCAAGGAAATGACGATCATGGAAACAAATCATGAGAAGGAGATGAACTATATGCAAAATTTCTTCAAGGCCATGAAAGCGGATAATGATAAAATGATTCAAAACATGGAAGCTAACCAGATCAATCTTCAAAATAGGATAAATGCCATTGAAGCAAGTCATGCACATAAAATAAATGTCATGGAAAACAGGTTAAAGATGATGGAAGTTAATCATTCTAATCAGATGTCTCTTCAACACAATTTGTCGACTATTGAAGAGAGTCACGTGAAGGAAATTACTGTTGTTAATGTTAAGCATTCTAATCAAATGACTGGTATTCAAAATAAGTTGGAAAAAATGGAAAGATCACACATGTAGAATTTCCAACCCAAGTCAGATTTGTCAATAGATCATAGGCCTCCCAGTTTGCTGAAGCAATTTCCATCTCATCACACGAAGGTCACTTTTTCCATTAAGGAAAAATTAACTATGGTTACAAAGGACGTTAAGAAAGACCAAGATTATGTGTCACCATTGACAGAGTATATTCAGAATAAGATTGGTCACACTACAGGTTCATCAGATGTTTTGTACAAGGATTTTCAAGATAAGGACAAGAAATCTACAGTGGTCTCATTGCTGATATCACAGCCCACTAAGAAGAAGAGAAAAAAGCAAAAAAGAAGTAAGCGGTTTGATTCGTCTGATGGTCGAGCGCAGCTTGACACTCGGATAAGACAAAGTCCTACAATATGCAAGATTGGATATGGCACATCTGAAAAGCAGCTTACAGACTTGCCTGAAAGCAGGCAAATGCTCAGCATGCACAGGGCATCCTTTGTATTGTATCTCTAACCCTACACCTTGTGATTTCAGCATTTCATTTTGCAATTAGAGTAGATTTACTTTTCATGTTAAGTAGAATAATAAATGAAAGAAGAGCTTCTATTTTTCATGTGTTTTATGTTATATGATGATATTTGGATGGACACTACTTATGTAATTTTGTGTGTTGATTGGATACAGATTCTGGATTCTCACATTCCTCCGATGAAACAACATGTCCCCAAGTAGAGCCAGATGTTGACCACACTTTGTCAATGACTCTATAGCAGTACACCCCCATTTTTTGAAATGGGATTCATCATGTTCAACGTGTTCGCGCCATTCAGATTCCATCATCAGTCGGCAGTTTTATAAACAATGTAAACCCATTCTGCATGTTTATGATGTAAATGATTTAAGTAAAACCATCATGTATGTAAAAACCTAGGTAAGCCTAGTATTTTGGTGACGATTTCTATCCTAGGAGGTTTTTTGTCTCACTGATTTGCTTGTGTTTTTCGACACAAGTGATTGACAGAGTTTTCCCCTCCAGCCTCACCTCAAAGCTAGGGTGGATTTTGTCATCAAGATGCGAAGTGAGTCCTAGTGTTTTCTATCGAGTCTTTGTAAAAGTAGTTTGGGAATAATTTTAGCTAATTGGCTAGATTATTTTATTACAGGTTACTTGGTCTACTAAATCATGTTTTGAGTCGCAGAATTGGATAACTTTTTGAGGGTCTATACAAATGGATATTCCCCCTTTATGTGTCTAAATGTATTTATCTTATGTAAATAGGGTTAAAAAAATAATTAAATCCCCTCTCAGTCAATTAATTAAATTTTCTGGCCAAATTGATTAAAAAATCCTAAGCCTGAAATTTAATTAATTTAGGTCCTAGGTGAGTTAAAATTATTCAAAGGCAAAATTCATTGGTCCTTAAAAAATAAATTTGAAAGGTCCCAGGCCAAGGGAACATTGAGAATTTCAAGAAATTTTGGACCGTTGGGCCTTGGTGGTTGAGTCAAATTCAAAATTTTGAGGTAATTAACTAAAAAATATTATTTTTGAGTTAATTAAAATGAAATTAAATGATAAATTCGTTTTTCCTCAGATTTATAATTTCGACGGTCCAGATTAAAAAATGATTAAATCTTTTCGACGATAAAGATTATTTTGACAAGGATCAACCAAACTAGCCGTTGAAGATTTTAGCTTATAAATTAGAGGTCTTGGTATGACATTATCATTCAATCTTTGAATCGTGCACTTGTTCTTGGAAGCTCTTGTGATTTTTTGATGAATAAAGCATAAAGACTTCGGAGTTACAAACTTTGGTGTTCCTTTTCCAGATCTATGTGTTGATATTGTCTCTAAACTCTGCTACTTCTATTGGCTTTTGATGGTTGACGACCTCTATAGATTAATCTACATACAGGTATCTTGTGCAGTTTTCTGGGTTTCTAAAATAACATTTTGGTTTAACGAAAATATTAGTTATCTATTTTTCTGAAAGGTCTCATGTTTATTTTTGAATCTCTATCAATATTAAATTCAGATCTAAGTGTGCAGAGATTGTTTTTAAGGTTTGAGCGTTTGGGAAAGTCTTCAGTTAAACCAGTCGACTCTTAGATTTCATAAATCTGAAAAAGCCCATTGTTTCCTAATTTCTAAGGTTATCTTACGGAATATTTTTTGTAGAGTCTTTCTAGAGCTTGTGCCTAAATAAAAAAAATAAAAATATTTATCTTAATTTTTTTTTTTGAATTTAAAGTTAGATCTGGCTAGTGAGAGCCTTAGATTTTCAGATCTGGGAGTGAAGTTAGACTTATACTCCTTAGATCTGATATATTTGCAACTCTTGTGCATAGATCTATAAATAAATTGTATAGATCTGTAATTTACATGTGTAGATTTGAATTTTTGTAACATAATCTTAAATTCTAACATTTGGGTTTTTACGATTTTCGCTACTTTTGTACATATTGGGTATTGGGTTTCTTTTTTCACTTGTGCAGGGTTAGATCTAAAAAATCAGCTAAGGAAATATTCAGATCTGAAAAATCAGCCAAAGAAATCTTCAGATCTGAGCCAGATCTAAACCCTGGAGGGCACGATCTGAGCTCAATATTTGTTTGCAGGAATAGATCTGAAGAATCAACCAAGGAAAACTTCAGATCTGAGCCAGATCTAGACCCTTGAGGATGTATAGGCTTTTGAGACTATTTTTACAAGATTTTGGTCTCCAAAATTCTAATTTTCAAGCGGCAACATTATCCCAAAATTTCAAGAAATTTCAACGGTGAGATCTTCAAAGCCTTGGGCAAAGGGTTTGATCTCTAAACCCTTATTTTCTGCAAATTTTATTACAACAAGAAAATCACAAATAATTAGGCCCTAAAAACGCATTTTATATGGTCAAAATTGTTTAGAATTGCAAAATCTTCATTTTCAGAATTTTTGGCCATTTGGGCATCTTTAATTTGCCTAGATTTGATTTTGAAGCTTGCTGGAAATTCTGCATAACTATGTAAAATCAAATCTGAACATTTCTTATGCATATCCTCAATAAAGTCTAAAAAATTTGAATTTTCAGTTTTTTGGCAAAATTTACTATTTTTAGACATTGTGAGAATCATTTTCAGTATTTTAAGTTTGCTGATCTGTTATCATTTTACTGCTGTTATAAACTTATCAGTTCTGAAAATTACTGAATCAAACTCTCTTAAAGCCTTAAAATTGAAATTTTTAAGTTTTAAAATATTTTTGCTATTTTTGGAAGTATTTGGCAGCTATTTTGGGCAGTTTTATCTTGCTGATCTGTCATTGTTTCACTGATGAAATAAGAATACCAGATCTGAAATTTCACTTAATCCAGCTCTAAAAATTGATTTTTTTCAAGTTCATCAATTTTTACTATTTTTAGTCATTTGGGGCATTGGTGCCGGCATCGTTTGTTTGCTGATCTATGGTTTAAATTACTGCTACAATTTATATTTCAGATCTGAAATCTCGCTGAAGAATATATTCTAAGTTTGACTATAGGTTTCTGAATTGGAATTATTTGGAATATCATAAATTCGGAAATATTGGAAAAATCTGGCATTTAAATTTGATGGTACTTTCATGATAGAATTTTTGTTTCAAATTTAAATGGTTAGTGATTAACTGTGGTTCGTGATCATTGAGCTATCTTTAATTGTGATTTTAAATTACTTGAAATCGGTAGTTAATTGTTTAAATAAACTCTGGGAATATTTCAAGTGATGATAGATTGCATGTCTTTATCGAACATTTTTAATGCATAATTGTGAGGGTGTTTTATCGGGATATCATTGTGGTGAATTTATTTTTCATAGCAGCAGTTACATAGCAATTACTTGGCTTTAATTTCATAACGAGATATTTTGACTCAAGGCACTGGTTTTTCAGTCTCAAATATAATTGGATCTATAAAATCTCATTAATCTTAACAAGTACTTGGTCTTTTAGCTGTCTCCTGAATTGGTTGATTTTCAACCAGTTCTTTTTCTTCATTTTTGTTAGGATCTACCTCCCTTAGCTTGCAAGGAGATAGCTTAGATAGAGAGATTGGGGATAAGAGTGATAGCCCCCGATCTGAGCCGTTGTCGCTGTGCCTAGACATTTTGTGCGACAACATTTTTTGGCGTCGTTGCCGGGGATAGAGTTTTTTTGTCCTTGGTCTTAACGACATGTTATAATCTTCTAATCTTTTTTTTCGCCATTCATTAGCCTGTCACAAGGGATCACATTTTCTGGCGTCATTTCACTTCTTCATCTCTTCATCTTTTCATCATCTTATCTTTCGTCATCTCACTAATCATTTCATCATTTACACCTTTAGCACCGGACATTTCGGTTGGCTTCTTATTTGGGTGGCGACTCCACTTATTCATCTATTTACTCCCAGACAAGAATCCCCCCCTAATATCCATCTGCTACTCTCGATTATTTCTTCTATTTTAAAATTAGTTTCATGTTCAAGTGGCGACTCCAATTCTTTCATTTCTTGCAAGAGTTCCTGCTAAGAAGCTCGCTTCTTGAGGACCTTTTGACTATTCTTGAACACGGATCTCTTTCTCTAACATCCACTTAACCTTTAAGTAGGTCATCATGGATGACACTTTTCATGACATGCCAGAAGAGGCCATTCCTAAATTGCCCTTTTTTCAGGTGGTAATGCAGCCATTGCTCTAGAGCATCTATGGAGATTCAACGGTCACTTTTATAATAAATAAATATTGTCGTCCTTCACAATATAATCATGAAGATGTCAAGATACGTATCTTTGGCTATTCCTTAAAAGGTGATGCTATCGATTGGTTTCGAAATTGTCCTGAGGAGTATTTTTATTGTTTACAACACATAGTCAATGCTTTTGAAGATAAATATATAAAACAAGCCGACTTGCCTTGTGCCCCCAGTACTATGCAAAGAAATGAAAGTGATATTGTAGAGAACTCAACTATCAACAGAAAAGTCCAGGACAATTCTCAGGATGAATCCACTTATACCATGACAGCACAAATCCATAATAGTGGTGAAGTAGAAACAAGTTGTCAAATCAGTGTTGACAACGATAAGCATCTTGTTAACGAATTGATTCAGATGGTTAAGGATATACAACTAAACCAAGCTCAGGTAATTAAGAATATGGAACTTAATCAAGAAAAAATAATAGCGTATCACACCAGGGAAATTGGTTCTATGCAGAGTAGGTTATTGGCCTTGGAAGAAAAACATATCAAGGAAATGACGATCATGGAAACAAATCATGAGAAGGAGATGAACTATATGCAAAATTTCTTCATGGCCATGAAAACGGATAATGATAAAATGATTCAAAACATGGAAGCTAACCAGATCAATCTACAAAATAAGATAAATGCCATTGAAGCAAGTCATGTGCAGAAAATAAATGTCATGGAAAACAGGTTAAAGATGATGGAAGTTAATTATTCTAATTAGATGTCTCTTCAACACAATTTGTCGACTATTGAAAAGAGTCACGCGACGGAAATTACTGTTGTTAATGTTAAGCATTCTAATCAAATGACTGGTATTCAAAATAAGTTGGAAAAAATGGAAAGATCACACATGTAGAATTTCCAACCCAAGTCAGATTTGTCAACAGATCACAGGCCTCCCAGTTTGCTGAAGCAATTTCCATCTCATCACACGGAGGTCACTTTTTCCATTAAGGAAAAATTAACTATGGTTACAAAGGACGTTAAGAAAGACCAAGCTTATGTGTCACTATTGACAGAGTATATTCAGAATAAGATTGGTCACACTACAGGTTCATCAGATGTTTTGTACAAGGATTTTCAAGATAAGAACAAGAAATCTACAGTGGTCTCATTGCTGACATCACAGCCCACTAAGAAGAAGAGAAAAAAGCAGAAAAGAAGAAGTAAGCAGTTTGATTCGTCTGATCGCGGAGAGCAGCTTGACATTCGGATAAGACAAAGTCCTACAATATGTAAGATTGGACATGGCACATCTGAAAAGCAGCCTACAAACTTGCCTGAAAGCAAGCAAATGCTCAGCATGCACTATCTTGAGCACATCTGATGCCACAGGGCATCTTTTGTATTGTATCTCTAACCCTACACCTTGTTATTTCAGCATTTCATTTTGCAATTAGAGTAGATTTGCTTTTCATGTTAAGTAGAATAATAAATGAAAGAAGAGCTTCTATTTTTCATGTGTTTTATGTTATATGATGATATTTGGATGGACACTAATGTAATTTTGTGTGTTTCTTGGATACAAATTATGGATTCTCACATTCGTCCGATGAAGCAACGTGTCCCCAAGTAGAGCCAGCTGTTGACCACTCTTTGTCAATGACCCCATAGCAGTACACCCCCATTTTTTGAAATGGGATTCATCATGTTCAACATGTTCGCGCCATTCGGATTCCATCATCAGTCGACAGTTTTATAAACAATGTAAACCCATTCTGCATGTTTATGATGTAAATGATCTAAGTAAGACTATCATGTATGTAACAACCTAGGTAAGCCTAGTATTTTGGTGACGATTTCTATCCTAGGAGGTTTTTTGTCTCATTGATTTGCTTGTGTTTTTCGACACAAGTGATCAGCAGAGTTTTCTCCTCCAGCTTCACTCCAAAGCTAGGGTGGATTTTGTCATCAAGATGCTAAGTGAGTCCTAGTATTTTCTATCGAGTCTTTGTAAAAGTAGTTTGAGAATAATCCTAGCTAATTGGCTAGATTATTTTATTACAGACTACTTGATCTACTAGATCATGTTTTGAGTCGCATAATTGGGTATCTTTTTTAGAATCTATACGTATGGGTATTCCCCCTTTATGTGTCTAAATGTATTTATCTTATGTAAAGAGGGTTGGAAAAATAACTAAATCCCCTCTCAGTCAATTAATTAAATTTTCTGATCAATTTGATTAAAAAATCCTAAGCCAGAAATTTAATTAATTTTAGGTCTTAGGTGAGTTAAAATTATTCAAAGACAAAATTCATGGGTCCTTAAAAAATAAATTTTAAAAGTCCCAGGCCAAGGGAACATTGATAATTTCAAGAAATTTTGGACCGTTGGACCTTGGTAGTTGAGTCAAATTCAAAATTTTGAGGTAATTAACTAAAAAATATTATTTTTGAGTTAATTAAAATGGAATTAAATGATAAATTCGTTTTTCCTCATATTTATAATTTCGACGGTCCAGATTAAAAGATGATTAAATCTTTTCGACGATAAAGATTATTTTGACAAGGATCAACCAAACTAGTCGTAGGAGATTTTAGCTTATAAATTAGAGGTCTTGGTATGACATTATCATTCGATCTTTGAATCGTGCACTTGTTTTTGGAAGCTCTTGTGATTTTTTGATGAATAAAGCATAAAGACTTTGGGGTTACAAACTTTGGTGTTCCTTTTCCAGATCTATGTGGTGATATTGTCTCTAATGTCTGCTACTTCTATTGGCTTTTGATAGTTGATGACCTCTATAGATTAATCTGCATACAGGTATCTTGTGCAGTTTTCTGGGTTTCTAAAATAGCATTTTGGTTTAACAGAAAGATTAGTTATCTATTTTTCTGAAAGATCTCATGTTTATTTTTTAATCTCTATCAATCTTAAATTCAGATCTAAGTGTGCAGAGATCGTTTTTTAAGGTTTGAATGTTTGGGAAAGTCTTTAGTTAGACCAACCGACTCTCAGATTTCATAAATCTGAAAAAACCCATTGTTTTCTAATTTCTAAGGTTATCTTACAGAATATTTTTTGCAGGGTCTTTTTAGAGCTTGTGCCTAAATAGAAAATAAAAATATTTATCTTAATTTTTTTTTAAATTTAAAGTTAGATCTGGCTAGTGAGAGCCTTAGATTTTCAAATCTTGGAGTGAAGTCAGACTTATACTCCTCAGATCTGATAGATCTGCAACTCTTGTGCATAGATCTGTAAATATATTGTATAGATCTGTAATTTACATGTGTAGATCTGAAGTTTTGTAACAGAATTTTGAATTCTAACATTTGGGTTTTTAGGATTTTCGCTACTTTTGTACATATTGGGTATTGGGTTTCTTTTTTCACTTGTGCAGGATTAGATCTAAAAAATCAGCTAAGGAAATCTTCAGTTCTGAAAAATCAGCCAAAGAAATCTTCAGATCTGAGCCAGATCTAGACCCTAGAGGGCAAGATCTGAGCTCAATATTTGTTTGCAGGAATAGATTTGAAGAATCAACCAAGGAAAACTTCAGATCTGAGCCAGATTTAGACCCTTAAGGACGTATAGGCTTTTAAGGCTATTTTTACAAGATTTTGGTCTTCAAAATTCTAATTTTCAAGCGGCAACATTATCCTAAAATTTCAAGAAATTTCAACGGTGGGATCTTCAAAGCCTTGGGTTAAGGGTTTGATCTCTAAACCCTTATTTTCTGCAAATTTTATTACAGCAAGAAAATCACAAATAATTAGGCCCTAAAAATGCATTTTATATGGTCAAAATTGTTTAGAATTGCAAAATCTTCATTTTCAGAATTTTTGGCCATTTGAGCATCTTTAATTTGCCTAGATCTGATTTTGAAGCTTGCTAGAAATTCTTCATAACTGTGTAAAATCAGATCTGAACATTTCTGATGCATATCCTAAATAAGGTCTAAAAAATTTGAATTTTCAGATTTTTGGCAAAATTTACTATTTTTAGACATTGTGGGAATCATTTTTAGTATTTTCAGTTTGCTGATCTGTTATCATTTTACTGTTGTTATAAACTTATCAGTTCTGAAATTACTGAATCAAACTCTCTTAAAGCCTTAAAATTGAAATTTTCAAGTTTTAATATATTTTTGCTATTTCTGAAAGTATTTGACAGCTATTTTGGGCAGTTTTATCTTGTTGATCTGTCACTGTTTCACTGATGAAATAAAAATACCAGATTTGAAATTTCACTTAATCAAGCTCTAAAAATTGATTTTTCTTCAAGTTCATCAATTTTTACTATTTTTAGTCATTTTGGGCATTGGTGCCGGCATCATCTGTTTACTGATCTATTGTTTAAATCAAAGTTGCAAACATCACGATTTAATCGCGATGTTTTCAAAAATCGCGATTTTTTCAACAAAACGATTAAATCTACGATGTTTTGCACGATTTTTTGAAAAAATCGCTAATCGGGAAAAAATCGCGATTTTTTTGGTAAAAATCGCGGGCCCATCAAACAGCGACCCTATAAGTTCAAAAATCGATTTTTTTTTTGTCATTTTTGCAGCCCTCTCATTTTCCTGACACACTCAGGATGTTTAAGAGTGGTTTTGACCTCATTGGATTTCATATGGAGAAACTAGAATTTTAGATTTCACTCAAAATTCAGCGGACTTAATGGTTTTCAGGGTTTCATGGTTTGGGGATTTGCATTGTTTCCATTTGATTCTATTATGTGTAAGGGTATGAGATTGGCATTTGATCAAGAGTATGAAGTCCTTTAAGAACCTTGATGTTAGTAGCATTGATTGTTGAACTTTGTTGATGTTGGTGGTATTGATTGTTGAACTCCCCTACTGTGGCCTTAACAAGAATGTAACCTTCACTCAAAGGAAAACAACTGGTTAGGCATGTTAATATTTTTCTACCGCATTTTAAGGTTGAGGAGATGAACCCTTCACTCAAACCAAAATCATTGGTTAGGCATGTTAAACTTTTTCAATTTCTATCATGTTATAAGGTTAGTAGTCTGATATGAAAACATAGACACAATCAGTGTTTATCTTATCTCATGATGATGCTTCTAGTAGCGATGAATAATGATGGTTTCTTGAGAAGGTAGCCCTATCACTACTCTGAGTAGGTAATTATCCTGTACATCTGTGCTTAGGTTGAGAGGTTGAACTATGATCTGTTATGACATGAAACTCAAGTGAAGGGGAAAATTTGTTACATTTTCTCGCAAGAGGGGCAGAGGAAATCAGTTGTATAGGTTATTTGGTGCATTCCTTTGTATATAACATTATGACTCATGATATGAGATACATTATTATATTTTTTGTTGATATTTTGAGGTTGAGTTGAGACTCAGGACTTAGTATTCAGGACATGATTCACTATTATGTGTGATGTAGCACTAGACATGATATTACATGTCTTATATATTAGTTTTTTTTTCATATTTATGTTTATTTTATGTTGTGGGTGCTTTAGATATTAAAAAAATTGAAAAAAAATGAATATTTTTGTATGTGCCGATTTTTTCCTGATTTTTACGATTTTTTCCCCTCGCTGATTTAATCCCGATCGCGATGTTTGCAACCTTGGCTTAAATTACTGCTGCAATTTATATTTCAGATCTGAAATCTTGCTGAAGAATATATTCTAAGTTTGACTATAGGTTTCTGAATTGGAATTATTTGGAATATCATAAATTCGGAAATATTGGAAAAATCTGGTATTTAAATTTGATGGTACTTTCATGATAACATTTTTGTTTCAAATTTAAATGGTTGGTGATTAGCTGTGGTTGGTGATCATTGAGCTATCTTTAATTATGATTTTAAATTACTTGAAATCGGTATTTAATTGTTTAAATCAACTCTGGGAATATTTCAAGTGATGATAGATTGCATGTCTTTATCGAACATTTTTAATGCATAATTGTGAGGGTGCTTTATCGGATATCATTGTGGTGAATTTATTTTTCATAGCAACAGTTACATAGCAATTACTTGGCTTTAATTTCATAACGGGATATTTTGACTCCACAAGGCACTGGTTTTACAGTCTCAAATATAATTGGATCTATAAAATCTCATTAATCTTAACAAGTACTTGGTCTTTTAGTTGTGTCTCATGAATTGGTTGATTTTCAACCAATTCTTTTTCTTCATTTTTGTTAGGGTCTACCTCCCTTAGCTTGCAAGGAGACAGCTTAGATAGAGAGATTGGGGATAAGAGTGACAACCCCCGATCTGAGCCGTTGTCGCGGTGCCTAGACATTTTGTGTGACAACAGGACCAATTGTTGAGAATTTAAAGGGATGGAGATTAATTCAAATTCTCTTCTTGATAATTACTTGTGTGCTTACTTGAGTTACTTATGTCTTCTCTTCGTTAGCTTATTTAGTTTTTTAATCAAGTCAATTACCAAAATACAAAAGACACAAAATTAGGTTCCTCGAGCCAAGGCAAAACCTCTCCCTCTTGGAGAGGAAAACCCGTAAGGAATTCTTCTTATAGATCTTCAAATGACAAGTACCATGACCAAGACTCGGACCCTTGACCTATGAATGCCTCCAAGACCTTGTCACTGCTTCTTTATCTGTCTCCAATTCTTATCGTTCATTTCTACACCGACTTGCACTGATCTACACCAAAGTTAGAGAACTCGATCTCTAACTTTATCTTCCTTGCTGATCAAAACATTTCTTTGTCCTTGTTATTCTCTAAGATATATTATTGTCGTTCTGAATATTGAAGATAGGAAGGTAAATCAGAGATTTACCTTCCTTCTATTCTCAGATTTGACAGCACTTCAATTGCTTCGAGATGCATCACAAAACCAGATCTATGTTCACTGCTTCAGTTCATATTTAACCCAGCCTTAGTCATCAATTTTGTGTCCTTAAGTCCGCACTTCAGTTCTGCTGTTACTAACTCAGAAAAGTCCTCGTTGTTTCCTTGTTGATCCATATTTATTGTGATAGCATGTTACCCAAGACAGATCCACATCCATTACCTCTTAACTCGCATATATATACAGATTTATTGTGATGCACCATCCGCAATATGTTATTGTGATATACCCACATTGAAACCCTGTTCAAGTCCTCAGAAATCCGCATTTTATACTCTGTAAAAACCTCAGGAAATCTACACTGTTTCAGAGCACTTCATTGTTTTCTCTTGGTTCCAAATGAGCCGCAGGACAGAATATATATATGGCATATTTCCTTCCTTTTAGGCCGACCATACAGCAAGATTGTAGGCTGACAATCCCATTGTATATAGGCCGACTTCATCACTTTTTTTTAGCATTTAATATGGGCTGGCTTGAGGGCTATTATGAGCCATTCTTCCACAAGGTTCATGACAAGGTCTTGAAGCATTTATTGATGACTAGGTTCTTCATATACATGACACTAATTACACTTATAAACAGAAGACATACCCTAATAGACATCAAGAAGAAGTCTATTGACATATAATAAAAACTTGCTCATGAAACCCATGAAGCAAGTACAGCAAAATACATTTTATTATCTTTGTCTTCTTCTTTATATAAATACATAATTACATAGTCAATATGAAGACCGATCCTAGTTACACTTTTCAACACCAATGTCCCTGGAAAAACCTAATGCGGGAAAACCAGTGCAGCAGCTAAGGGTTTGTTTATTATGCAGTAATTTTCTGAGTAAAAATCTATGATTGTCGACACTGACAAATCATACAGAGGAAACTGACAAATAAAATCTCGTGAGAAAAATCTCACTCTTCCACAGGAATCTGGCACTGACCTTAGCTCGAGATGAGCTGCTCTGCATTGCCTCTGCGCAGTGACCGCGTCACTCTGCACAGTCTCTGCATCACAACTGATGTTGCTGCTCTCTCTCTCTCTGCGTTGGATCTCTCTGCTGATTGGAAACGAGGCCCTTCTGGCCTTCAGAAACTCCCTCTGGTGACTGGCACTGAACCCCGATTGTTTCCTCTGTAGAAAATCGAACTCCCTCTAAAGCTCTGCATACTCCCTGCTTAGCCTCTGAGTGGATGCCTCTGCACTGCTCTCTGTGGCCTTTACTGCCTCCTCTGATTTGCACTAACCGGATCAAGAAACTCTTCCAACCGGAAATTATCTCTGACCCTCTCTGCAAAAATCTTCTCAATCAATTTTCTCCCTGAGCACTGCTCACTAAAGAATTTCAATCTTTAGATTTTCTCTCCCGATGTGTCTTCCAAATGATCCATCAAGTCCTTATAATCTTTTCATTAAGACTTCAACGGTCGAGATTAAATTGTTAATCAATGGCTAAGATTAATCTTGACTTGATCTTCGTATTTTTCTAGAAGATTCACACTCTGTTTTTTTAATACCCTTTAATTATTTTAATTTTCTAAGTTTAGACTTAGGGTCCCATTAAAAATAGTTAATTATTTTAATAAAACATACTCTAAGTGGAATTTTCAAAAACGATTTATGGGTTCTTTGGAATACATGTGTCTAAGCCTCCTTGCAAATTTTGAGACTTAGAGCATATCCAATGCTACCCAAAATCAACACTCCCTCTTAGCGAGGAATGTGCTCTAGCAATACAACCAGCTGAAATACTGCTCTGATTCTGCAACATCTCCCTTTGCGTTGCTAATGAAAAATCTTGCATTGTTGCCCATTAATACTGCGTTGTTGCAGCCATGCTACTGTTGACCCTGCATATCGCTACCAATTGCCACTACATTGTAACAATGTTGCTTACTGCAACTGAAAAACATCCAAAATCTGAACTAAGTGTTTAGCATGATGTATCTCGGTACTTAAAATCTGACTGCTGCTAGTCTCTGCGTTGTCCCTCTGAAGCCTCTGCGATGTTGTTGACTCTACACTGTGCCTTCCTGCACTGCTGCCAACTCTGCTTTGCGCTGTTCAAACTCTGGCGCTCTCTAGCCATTGCGTTGTCACTTTTGCACTCCTCTGCACCAACTGAAACTTGTCCATCCTGCTACTTCTGATTTGGGCTCCCGTAGCAAGGTGATGATCTGAGAGGTGGACTCCTCAAGGATCCTGCCCAATCTGCAATTCTACTGAACTGCAGCTCCAAATCACCTCAATGCTCCCCTAGCGATATATGGGAAATCATGGCGAATTCCTCCTCCTCTATCTTCACAGCAGCAACCTACGGATCATGTTTCTCATATATTTCCTTCTTCTTGAGAGGACATTGTGTGGCGTCATGTCCCATCTCGCCACACCGGAAGCACTTGATCTTAGAAATGTCCTTCTTTCATCTTTGCTGCTCCTGCTGCCTCTTTGATGCAAGCACTGCATTCTCCTCCTCCTCCTTGGGCTTTGACCCACTGTTGTTGCCATCAAGTTTGCACTTGAGTAGATCTCTCCTCATCTCTTCTTGCTGAAGAGTTGCCCACATTGCTTGCCAATCCAGTAACTTCTCTCTACCCAGGATGCTCTGGACAAAGACTTGATAGTTTTCGGACACTGAATTTAGGGCCAGTCTGACCACCTCTGTGGCTTAAGGAGCTACCAGTTGATCTCAATTCTCCTAAAGTCTAGACAGGAACGGATCAATGCGCTCTCCCTTCTGCATCCTGGTAGTCCGCATCATCTCCTTCAAAAACATCTTCCTTTGCTCGGAAGACCCTTGATATAGCGTGGTCAACGCATCCCGTATTTCCTTGGCTGTCCCTTTTCCAAAAATGTGTGAAACAATATGATCCTTCACTCCGTCGAGGATCAACCGTTTGGCTTTAGCCATGTTCTTCTTGAAGGCTCTCAATGGTGCGGCATCTACCGGTTCAGCCAATGTACTGTCGATAAAGGTCTTGAGGTCATGTTCATCTAGAAGGAAGGAGATCCTTGCCTTCCAGATTACGTAGTTGGAGGCACCCTCCAACTGGTCCTTGTCATGCAAGCCACTGGCTTCACCCAATCACTGTCGATTTGCTACCTCTAACCCTCTGCGCAGTTGGCTCTATGCACTCCCTGCTGGAGCAAGCCAAATAAAACATGATCTTTGTTGTTTACGCGCGGGAAATCAGAGTTTCTTGGGCAAGAAACTCTCTGAGGTCAGAAATCCCCAAATGTGTCTTCAACTACTTTCTTATGACGCTTTCTACACTATCAATCATTGCTACACAAAAACTGCGTCCCATCACCTTGTTGGTCTGTGTTGATCTGCTGTGTTGCTCCTACTGCCTCAGACAATGATCCAGGTGGATATTGTTGGCCACCTGCCTATTCCACTTGGGGCCCCACCATTATTTCTTTCAGTTTTTTAGTTTCCTTAATTGTAGCACAATTTACTATTTTTAGCAATTTTTCTGGTCCTGAACTTTCGAAGTCGTTTTGAGGCCCTAAACGATGTTTTTGGGCAAAACTGGGAGCAACATGGAAATTCCTTCAATGTTGCTCACATCAAAAGTTGTAGTCCTCAGATAGATCTTTCTAACGAGGTATTGTGTGCATCAAACAGAGATGAAGAGTTACGTCCCCAGGAAGATTGATGTATCAATTTACCAAAATGGGGCCCATGGTTTTGGCACTTCATCTCCTAGGGTTAGGTTTTTGGATGTTTAGGGTTATCCATTGTTTCTCAATAATAAATAAGCGCTCGAGCCTCATTGTAACACAGTTCAGAGGCCTGTAGCCACAACATCTCTTCTCAAAGATAAGCTACCAGCGCCCTAGCTAGTTTATTTCCATTCTGTCTGTAAGCATATTTCGGTTATTTGAAATGAAGTTTTATTTTTGCTGCATCTCTGCTTTTATGTGTATTTCTGCATTTAATTGCGTTCCTGCATAAATCCAGATCAGTGGTATCAGAGCGGTCTGCTCTTTCTCAATCCTTCTTTGCATGTCCCCAACGAGGTCGGGGTATAAGGAGTTAGGGCTCGATTTGGTTGAACCTCTGCAAGATCAGCCTCGCAAACCCTGACGGTCGCCCATGGGGGAAGAAAAGAAAGATGAGGGAGTAGGAGATCCTATCAAAATATTGCTCGAGGAGGCCCTCAAGAAACAAAGGAACGCGATGATGGATAACTTTGCCTAGATCCTTCAACGGCTTCCCACCGACGACGCATCTACATCCAGCAGTCACTCTGGAGGCGCCACTCCTTTTAAGGTACAAGTAAACTTTGACATTCCCATATTTGAGGGCCAAATAGATGCAGACGTCGTAGATAAATGGTTGAATATATTAGAAGGAAATTTCTCGGTTCATGACTTTTCTGACCAGGAGAAGATTATTTTTGCACTCCTCAAAGCCATCCCCCATGTCAAGGACTGGTGGGAAACCTACTGTGAGAAAAAGGACAAGGGGGAACCCACTTTATTCTCGGTCGTATCCACTTGGATTTCTTTCCGAGACGCCATCAAAGAACAATATTACCCCATGGGGAGCTATGAGGACAAGTACATATAATTGACTACACTGCGGCAACAAAGGGATCGAAATGTGCTTGAGCTAACTAATTTGTTCCATACCCTGCACACAAAGTTGGGTATCAAAGATTCGGAGAAACATTTGGTGCTGAAGTACCACAATTGTCTACACAGATACATTCAGGAGGAAATGGAATTCCTCGGCATCTCTCTTGGTACGGCATATCGGTATGCTGCCAAGGTTGAGCAGAAATTCAAACAGAAGAAGCCAGACTTCAGATCTGCGAATCAAAAGCAAGGGAAAGGTGCCCCCAAACTACAGAACAAAGGACAAAGCCAAGGCATGGCGACCCAAGACAACCTGCCAAAGCCACAAGCAAAGAACAACACCGTGAAGCCGAAGAAGGACACGGGAAAGTGGTGTAAGTTCCATAAGAACTCCACTCACAACACAAGTGAGTGTCGGGCCAAGCAGTCACTATGGACAAGATGAAGGCTTCTGAATCAGATGCATGCTTCGATTCTGAATCAAAACCCGACAAGGGGAATGACAGAGGGAAGCAAATTATCGATGCGGAGCCCAACGCCACCCTTGCCACCACGAAGATCCAGAAGGAGGAACCAGAAGATCCAGAGGAGGAGCGTCTCTTCCACTCCCAGATGTGGGTAAAGGGTTCCCCACTACAGTTCATTGTCGACAGTGGGAGCCAAAAGAACCTCATTTCAACAAAGGTGGTGAAGCAGTTGGGCTTGCCGACCACAGCACACCCACAGTCGTACACCATTGGGTGGCTTCACCAAGGACGAGATCTCCGCATCAGCGAACACTGTCGTCTTCCCTACAGCATCAAGCCCTTCACGGATGAGGTATTATGTGACATTGCTCCTCTTGATGTTTGTGATGTATTATTAGGCAAACCATACTTGTGGAAGCGATATGCTATGTATGAGTCCCGGTCTCACACTATTATTGTTATTTTGGGCAATAAGTTGTACAGGATACCAGAGGTACCCCTTCCTGCGGCTATCTCTTTGGTTACTGCAAAACAATGCAGTAAGCTCATTTCCAAAACCAGGAAATTTGTTTTCCTGATGATCCGCCCTCAGGGCAAGAAGAAGACTGTGGCCACGACCTCCAGACAGGGCTCCTCCGCACGATAACAACAAATGAACAAAGTCGTGGAGGAGTACGGGGACATCGTCACATCACCCATAGGGGTGCCTCTGCATTGTCAGGTCAAGCACCCCATCAATATGACCCCAGATGCGTCGCTGCCCAATGGATCGATCTATTATCGCTTTGTTCTGGAGAACAATGAAATCAAGAGGCAGATTCAGGAGCTGCTGCAGAAAGGTCACATCTAGCTGAGTTCATCGTCCTGTGGGAGCCCGATCGTGTTGGTGCAGAAGAAGGATGGTAACTTGGAGACTTTGTATTGACTATCAGGCGCTGAACAAGATCACTGTCCGGAATAGGTACCCGATCCCACAGATTGATGACCTTCTAGACCAACTCAAAGGGGCGAAATATTTCAGCAAGATCGACTTGAAGTCGGGGTATCACCAAGTACCAAACGAACCCTTCGATGTGTGGAAGACTACCTTCAAAGCCAAAGAGGGCCAATTCGAATGGTTGGTCATGCCTTTCGGGTTGACGAATGCTCCTGCAACCTTCATGAGGTTGATGGACGACATCTCGCGGCCATTCACCAACTCATTTGTAGTAGTGTACATGGATGACATCTTCATCTTCAGCCAAACTTGGGAAGAGCACCTCCACCACATCCGACAGGTCCTCCAAACACTGCGGCAACACAAGTTGTGTGCCAATTTGGAGAAGTGCACTTTTGGCAGGATCGAGGTTCAGTGTTTGGGATACATTATTGATGAGCAGGGGTACATGTGGATCCAACCAAGATCCAAGTCATTCGGGATTGGCCAGCCCCAACCACTCTAATAGAGCTTCGCAACTTTCTGGGTCTTGCTAATTTCTACCGCAGGTTCGTGTTGGGATTCTCTCATATCACTTGGCCCTTGAGTCAAGTCACCACGGGAGGAGCAAAAGCAAAATTCTTTTGGTCGAAATCTCAACAGAAGGCATTCGTAGAATTGAAACATTGCCTCTGCTCTGCCCCAATGCTCACATTAGCAGACTTACAACAACCATTTGAGATCGAGACAGATGCCTCTGACTATGCTATTGGGGTAGTTCTTACTCAACAGGGGCATCCAGTGGCATATCACAGTGAGACATTGTCTGACACAGTCCTACTTATGACAAAGAAATTTATTCCATTGTGCAGGCTTGCCGACAATGGAAGCATTACATTTTGGGGAAGGAAACAGTCATCCACACAGACCACCGACCCCTACAGTTCATACAGATGCAAGGGAAGTTGCAGAACGATCGCCATCAGAAGTGGTCCACATATCTGCAACAGTTTCATTTGAATATCAAGTACAAGAAGGGTAGCACCAATAATGTTGCAGACTGCCTCAGCCGACCACTAATCGTGGCGCTAACCACCGTTCTCAAATCTTGTGGGCACGAGACTTCTGATTGGCTGCTTCTCTACAAGGGCGATCGGAATTCGGCCACACATACCAGACACTCTTGGAGGGTACGCAAGTTTCAAATTTTCACCTCTAAGATGCACTGCTATGTCACCTGGGACACCTTTCTGTTCCTTCAAGTGAGCATGCCAAGATGATTTGGGAAGCGCACTACAGTCGAGTCACTGGGCATTTCGGGGTCGAGAAAACAGTGGCAGTACTGCAGAAGTATTTCTATTGGCCAAACCTTTGACATGACGTCGAGAAGTACATCAGATCCTGCACTGCTTGCACTATTGCCAAACCGACCATCAAGAAGCAAGGCCTCTATACTCCGCTACCTACCCCTAGTCGACCTTGGGAATCCATCTCCATGGATTACATGTCGAGCCTTCCTTCTACTAAGCATGGAAACGACTGTGTTTTCGTGGTCATCGACAAATTATCAAAGATGGCCATTATGGCGGCCTACAAGAAGAATATCACAACAAAAGCCACTACTAAACTCTTCTTTGAACGGGTGTGGGTGCACTTTGGAATCCCACAGTCTATCATCTCAGATCGGGACAAAAGGTTCCTCAACACATTTTGGTCCAGCCTTTGGTCAATGCTGGACACCAAGCTCACCAAGTCCATAGCTTTCCATCCCCAAACTGATAGCCAGACAGAGGTCGTCAACAGGATGATCGTACACATTCTGAGCATGTACAATTCAAAGCATCCACACACATGAGATGAGAGCCTTCTCTATGTACATCACAGTCACAATCGAGCTCTCCACAGCTCAACCAACCACAGCCCCTGTCAGGTGGGCTTGGGATTCCAGCCACTATGTCCCATTGACGTAGCCATGCCATTTGCAGCTACTCAGGCCGATTTGGCTCATGTCCAGTTTGAAGCTAACAAGGCGAATAACTTCATTGAGCACCTTTAGCACATCCGCCAACAAGTTCATGACATATTGGACAAAGCCAATGCTAAGTACAAGCAACGACATGATCAACATCGGGTGCCACACAACTTCCAGGTGGGCGACAAAGTGTGGCTACATTTGCAGAAGGAGTGCCTCGCTGGACCGCACAGCAAGCTTCGCTTGCTCCGATATGGGTCATACACCATCACCAAGGTTGTAGGGTCCAATGCCTTTGAGCTCAGTATTCCACCATTCCTTGGTCTGCACCTAGTGTTCAATGTGGACTACCTTCGACCCTACTTCCCACCTCTATTGGACACCTCCGACATTGCAGAACAACTCACATCAACAGAGTTAAACCCAGACTGCATGGAACAAGCCACCACGGATCGAATCATGGACATGCAAATCAAGAACACTTGCCAGCAAAAGATCCAACTGTATTGGGTTGTCAAAGCTGGCCGACTCCTGCACCAAGGCAAATGGTTCACCAGGGAACAGCTTCATTGAGCACCTTCAGCACATCTGCCAACAGGTTCATGACATATTGGACAGAGCCAATGCTAAGTACAAGCAACGACATGATCAACATCGGGTGCCACACAACTTCCAGGTGGGCAACAAAGTGTGGCTACATTTGCAGAAGGAGCGCCTTGCTGGACCCCACCGCAAGCTTCGCTCGCTCTGATATGAGTCGTATGATGTTGTAGAGTCCAATGCCTTCGAGCTCAGTATTCCACCATTCCTTGGTCTACACCCAGTGTTCAATGTGAACCGCCTTCAGCCCTACTTCCCACCTCTACTAGACACCTCCAACATTGCAGAACAACTCACATCAACAGAGTTAAACCCAGACTGCATGGAACAGGCCACCACAAATCGGATCATGGACATGCAAATCAAGAACACTCGCCAGTAGAAGATCCAACTGTATCGAGTTGTCAAAGCTGGCCAACTCCCGCACCAAGGCAAATGGTTCACCAGGGACCAAGTTCAACAGAAGTTTCCTCATCTCATGGAGGAACTCAACGCAATAGGGACCATTGCTTCGTAAGGGGGGAGGAATGATCCAGGTGGATATTGGTGGCCACCTGCCTATTCCACTTGGGGCCCCACCATTGTTTCTTTCGGTTTTTCAGTTTCCTTAATTGTAGCACAATTTACTATTTTTAGCAGTTTTTTGGATCCTGAACTTCCAAAGCCGTTTTAAGGCCCTAAACGACGTTTTTTGGCAAAACCGGGAGCAACATGGAAGTTCCTTTGATAATGCTCACATCAAAAGTTGTAGTCCTCAGATAGATCTTTCTAACGAGGTATTGTGCACGTCAAATGAAGATCATATGCCAAAGTGACGTCCCCGGGAAGATTGATGTACCAATTTACCCAAACGGGACCCATAGTTTTGGTGCTTCATCTCCTAGGGTTAGGTTTTTGGATGTTTAGGGTTATCCATTGTTTCTCAATAATAAATAGGCACTCGAGCCTCATTGTAACACAGTTCAGAGGCTTGTAGCCGCCACATATCTTCTCGGAGATAATCTACCAGCGCCCTAGCTAGTTTATTTCCATTCTGTCTGTAAGCATATTTCAGTTATTTGAAATGAAGTTTTATTTCTGCTGCATCTCTACTTTTATGTGTATTTTTGTATTTCATTGTGTTCCTGCATAAATTCGGATCAGACAAACTGCAAACTGGAAAATCCTACCTCTCTGTCGGCTCACTCAAAGAGAGATTTCCTTGCAGATCTAGCCTTCCTGGATTGGACTGCGCAATCACTGGGGAGATCGATCTGTCGGCTTCTTCTTCAATGTTGGAGCTATTGGATCTGCTCTCTTTCTCCTCCTGCACTGCTAAACAAGCTCTGATACCATGTGAAAATTCGGTTTCCCGAATCCTACTGCAGCAATTGATGAGAATTCTTCTATTTGTTAATTACTTGAACAAATTATTTACTATGTTCTATGGTAATACTAAAACCCATACACTACAGCCTTCACAAAATTAAACTGTGGCAAATAAATGTGGGGAAACAAGATTTGAGCAAGAATAAATCATAGACACATGACATCGTTATTTTTGGACCAATGTCCCCGGAAAAACCCAATGTGGGAAAACCGATGCAGCAGCCGATGGTTTGTTTATTATGCAATAATTTTCTGAGTACAAATTTGTGATTGTCGACACTGACAAATCATACAGAGAAAACTAACAAATCCACGGGAATCTGACACTGACCTTAGCTCGAGATGAGTTGTTATGCGCTGCATTTGCGCAATCTCTGCGTCACAACTGATGTTGCTCTCTCTCTTTGCGTTAGATCTCTCTGCTGACAGGAAATGAGACCCTTCTGGCCTTAGGGGAGGTCCCACTAGATTAGGATTAAGAATTAACCCCCCTGGTAACTAATTAAGTAATTAGCCCAAAACCATTAAGTAAAAGCACTCAATTGCAAAATGGTCAATGTACATGTTGAGTGGTAGCCCACCTTCATTCAAGAGGAATGTTGGATGGTGAGAGGTACATGATCGAAGCAAATGGTAGAGAAAATTGGCATATCATCATCAATGAGCAAATGTGTAGGGTTGCTAACTAGTTGGATATCCAAGATAGAAGAAAAAGTTTTCTCCTGTGGTTACCCCTTTTGGTGGGTAACAAACACCATCTAATTTTGATGAAACTACCTAATACAAGCCTTAAAATATGGCAAAAGGGTACAATTTTGTTAAGGCAGAGATAAATGAGTTCAACAATCAATGCCACCAATATTGGGGTACATAAATAGCTTGGTATTCTTGATTAAACGTCAATCTCATGCCCTCATATATGATAGGCTCCAATGAAAATGTTGCAATCCTACCAATCCTAAAATACTGAAAATCGTTAAATCCCTTGAATTTGAATGGGATATGAAATTCTACTTTCTTCATGTAATAATGTTGAAACCTTTCTCAAACATCTGAAACAATTAATAGTAATGATAAAAATTTAATTTAAAAGAAAGATAAAAGAACTTTCAACCAAATAAAAAATCACTTAAATTATTTTGGAAACATGTTGTTCAAACGATGATACAGCCTTAGAAACACATTTTCAAATCATACAAAATGCATATCCCTCTCATGGGACAAGTGTGTATGACATGAAACACGTTTATAAGGTGTACCATGTGCATTTCCATGTTTTAATATGGAAACATACAGGGAACGGCCCTCCCCTATGTGTTTCCTGCAACATAGGTTCGTTTTCATTTGCCATCTCTAGCTTTTGTTCCACCGCAATAGTCAGAGTCCCCAGGTCATCAATATGCTCCAACACTCAGAGTTGCCTTCCAACACTACCACCCTATCCTCCAGACATCCAAAATCAATTCTCTTAGTAGAGAATGCATGGGAACTTGATAAGGAGAATGAACAATGGATTGTCTGGCATTGTTCACTTGCCAACAGAGAAGGAAAGGCATGAGTCACTACAACTGGACAATGATGATGATCTGTAATATGATGCACCACCAAAGAATAGCTATGTGGTTGATGATCGAGCCATGCTATTGCTTTACACCTTTTGAAATTTATGATTTTGGTTCTTGGATCTGTATATACTCCTTCTAAACATTGTAGAGTGAGTATTAATTTTGCTTAGTGTTGGCTTGTGGTTTCTATGAAATATAAGGTAACATGGGAAGCTAAGCAAATGAAGAGCGGGAATGGCTGAAGTGAAAGCCAAACACTCCAAGCGCGGGTCGAGCGGACACCCCGCAGTCAAATGAAGAAAGAGCTCTTACCACTTACCTTTTTGCATCACCAACCTCTCCGCTCCTCGCAAATCGCACATCGCAGATCTTAACCTTTACCCTCCATTCATCATAACAAAACTCCCCAACCTGCGATTTGCGATATAAGTTGGGTCCCACCTCCTTGCCACATCACCTTCCGCTCATCGCACTTTGCACATCGCAAGTTTTAACACTTACCTCCCGTCTCTTATAACAAAAAGCTCCTGACTCCCGATTGCGATTTGCGATATAAGTTGGGCCCCGCCTCCGCCATGCCATGTCACCTTCCGCCATCGCATATCGCACATCGCTAACCATAACCTTTACTCTCGCTTTCTCATAATAAAAACTCTTGATTGCGATATGCAATATAAGTTGGGTCCCACCTCCTTGCCACGTCACCTTCTGCTCACCACACTTCGCACATCGCAAGTTTTAACACTTACCTCCCGTTTCTCATAACAAAACTCCCTAACCTGCGATTTGCGATATAAGTTAGGCCCCACCTCCCCCATCGCACATCGCTAACCATAACCTTTACTTCCACTTTCTCATAATAAAAACTCCTGATTGCGATATGCGATATAAGTTGGGTCCCACCTCCTTGCCACGTCACCTTCTGCTCATCGCACTTCGCACATCGCAATTTTTAACACTTACCTCCTGTTTCTCATAACAAAATTCCCCGACATGGGATTTGCGATATAAGTTGGGCCCCACCTCCGTCATGCCATGTCGCCTTTCCGCCATCGCACATCGCTAACCATAACCTTTACTCCCGCTTCCTCATAATAAAAACTCATAATTGTGATATGCGATATAAGTTGGGTCCCACCTCCTTGCCATGTCACCTTCCGCTCATCGCACATCGCAAGTTTTAACGCTTACCTCCCGTTTCTCATAACAAAACTCCCCAACCTGCGATTTGCGATATAAGTTGGGCCCCACCTCCGTCATGCCACGTCGCCTTTCCGCCATCGCACATCGCACTTCGCAGCTTATAACATTTACCTCCGCTGCTCATGACAAAAACTCTCAACTGCGATCTGCAGGCGGGCCCACCTCCGCCATGTCATCTAAGCCCATCCACTGCCTTTGTCCCACTCTTTTCAGTGTTGACCATTCCGTTGTGTGTTAGTGTTGTAGGCCCCACTTTAAGCTCCACCATCTTCCCCTCATCTCCGCTCCCTAGCACACATCCGACGGCTCATGATCTATTTTGGCCCCCCTTCACCTTCCGAAGGTTGACGCTGAGGGGGTTCAAAATGGCCGGTTTTGGAAACCGCCTCCGATGCTACATGTCAGCCTGCAATGATTTCGCACCCCCCCCATCCAATACCACAAACCGGACAGGCCCCCCTCTGAAATTCGGTCTCTGGTTTGGCAAGTCAAGCACAGCACGGGCTTTTGGCGGAATAAACACAACTATGGTTTATTCAGTTTGTTCAGGAAATCTTTGCTAAAGAGCGAGGCATGCGCAGCATGACTGGTCGTTCTGTAACGGTTAAGTGGAAATCATGAGAATGAGGGAGTGGAGGTTTTCCACAGCAAGTATCATGCAATGGAAACTAGACTGCCCACCTATTCACAGCCACTCCTCGCCGCCCCATTTTGAAGATTCCAGGATTTGGCCTCCATGGCCAACTATGTTTTTCTTTTACTGTTTGATTATGATGTTTTGCTGGTGAAATCTCGATTTCACCCAATTTTTGTTTTGATTCTCTGATTATGGGAGTGATTGCTTGATGCACGCTCTACTAGTTGGTTAGGATATTGTGGTTCATGTGTGGGCCGATCATGAATGATTATCTAATCGTAAACCCTCAAGGAAAACTCTCTATGTAGAGGGTTCAGAGATGAAAGAAAGGTTCTGAATTTCAGAGAATTTTTGCTGTAGTTCTATATGACTGTGCTCTTTATGCTCTGAGACACATATTTGGGAGATTTATTTTGAACATAATATGATATACAATGTTGTTTATTTGGATTCCAGATGGAGCAATGAGTAGTATGTATCTATATTTTCTTGTTTATCAGTAATCTCCTGTTATGTATAATCATCTTTCAATATTCTGCTGCTTTGATGATTCGTGTAATGTAGCTGTCGGTGGTAAGCATTTTGATTCATGAATTCGTGTTTGAATAATGCTCATGTGTTAAACTTGTTATGCCCCCTTAATTCGCTCTCCACGAATCTTTATTGTTGGTCACATTCCACCTACATCCGCTTCCTCTGAGTTCACGGAAGACAGATTCTTAACTTTTAAGACTTCTAAACCTGTCTCTCGCGGGTTCCTCCTCCGTTCCTTCTCAATACCTCAGCATATTTTAATAGCCTCTGCTCATTGTTTCATACTTGGCCCATTTGAAAAGCCACCGAGCCATACAGCCTCCTGAGCTCTCTCGTAGCATAGGGTAATTCGCATTAATCAGACTCCAAAGTCTTCACAATTCCTGAACCACCACAACCATTACTCTCTTTATCCATATTTTGTCAGAGGCCACCTATAAAATTGTCTACATCTAACATCTGATTTCAAGATGTCCTAGGCACTGGTCTTTTGCAACTCAACGCTGTCTCTAGGAATTACAACACTTAGTATGTCTTTTTCCCTAGCTCTTCTGTTCTAACTGGCACAATCACTTTTTGAGTTTGATCCTACATCGCTTTTTGTTTTTTTTTTGGTTGATAAGGTCTATTCTCAACTTATTGCTCTAGTAAAATTTTACCAAAAAATTAAAAAATTTATAGCTTTGAATATTAAGACATACTCAAAAAAAAAATTTAAAAATTTAAAACAAATTATCATATGTATGATTTTCCAGTTCCTGCGGTTATCATTTGTTGAAGAGTTTTCCAAATTATCCACAATATTATAGAACATTAGTAATAATACTGTAGATAATCCAAAAAACTCCAACAAAATTATCATATAAAATTATGAAACCTGCAATACAATAATCCCTGCAATACAATAATCCAACACAACAGCAACAATGTCTTCGTATAGAAAAAATTTAATTAAAAACGGCAAATTGTTTCTATTACATGAATGTACAACGCAAATTGCTATTGATTCAGAAAAAATTACGTACTCTTTATCAGCGAGGTGCACAGCTGCTACCAGATCAACCTGCGGAACGATGATACGTATTATAAAATGATTAGCGTTTAAAGTGCAAAACTTAGAAATTTACCCAAACCCTGCATTATTTAAACACATTACATATAAAAGTATTTGGCCTTAAAAGGATATACCAAAGTTCATATTATTTAATTAATAGATGAAATAGTTTTTTTGGTATTTTTCAAATTAATTTTAATTATAATTTCACATATATTTTTAAACAATTTAAATTTGAATGTAACTATTTCAATTTTTTTACAAAATTTTCAATTTTTGTATTTAAAAAATATATTTAAGAAATTTACGAAAATTTTAAGTAACGATGTGAAAATGAATTTAGCATCATCAAAAACTTCTAAATCACCTAAACTATAAAACTTCGAAATCACCTAAAATATTATTGAAGTTAGTTACTGAATTTACAAAAATGTCTAATTTTCTTGAAATTTTAAGGAAATTTTCATGATTTAAAAAGCAGTCTAGTTAGACTAAAATACAAATACTAAGTAAATGAAAAATATAAGTATATGAAAATTCAGAGAGGATAATTTAATTTTTTTAACCTGGTACTGGGGTTGAAGTATCTGCCATGGGAATCGCTTGTGGTAAGTGACAACGGCAGTCTGCAGCTCTCCTCCATCGTCGCCATCGTCACGGAACCTGACAAAATTTGAAAGGGAACTGTATTCTGTAGTTTCTCCTTCCCTAAGATATATTTCATTTTCATTCTCTCGTTCTTCCCTAGTGTCGAACCACCGCGAAAATGATGCAATTTGGAGGGGTTTGCCGCGGGCACGCTCTGATATTCGCTTCGGCTGTAGCAGGGATATAGTATTGTTCTTATCCTTTTTCCTGAGTCTGGATATGGAGAATACAAAGCAGGAGACGTGGGGATCGATTCCGAGGGGATTCAGAGATTGCTTGTAAGGAATGCTGAAATTTCTATTGAAGGTAGCAGTGGAAATCATCATCATCTTGAAGCAATTTCATATGCCTTTGTAATTATTTGTTTGCTGACTGCTACTTGTAGGTGTTGCTCCTCCAGGTGGATAGGGGTATCTTGTGTGGCAGGTGTGGTGTAAATAGAGGCTACAACATTGCTTTTAAATGTTTCGTAGGATTCACATTTGATGGGTAATCTTGTCTATAAAGTAAATTTTTTAGGATTGGTTTATATTTTAAATGGGCTGGTGTGCCACATTCAATATTTATTTTTCATTTTTGTTATTGTTGTTTGGAAGTGTTATTGAATGGTTATTAGAAAATAATATCTTTAATAAAGTTAGAATTTATTGGAAAATTTGCAAATTGCGGAAGACTAGAATCAATCACCTTCAATTATTAGTAATAATAATCAACTAATTTTTCATAAGATTGTTTCGTGATTATTTTATCATAACACCTTTGTGGTTATCCTTAAAATTCCATCACAATAGAGACTTCAAAATTATATAATATTTACTATTTTAATTTAATTGACAAGCATAAGCAAACAACCAACTAACAAACTAACATTTGAGTAAAAAGGAAAACTTTGTGTGTGTGTGGAGAGAGAGTGCACTAAAATAAGAGATTTGTGAGAGAAAGTAGAGAGAGGGGTGGGTTATGGCACAAGTAATTAAAATTGATTAAAACGAGAGATTTGTGAGATAAAGTAGAGAGAGATAGAGGGGTGGGTTATGGCACAAGTAATTAAAACTGATTAAAACAAGAGATTGTGAGGCAAAGTTTGTTTCTGTGGCTAATATCTATTATTCTAGGGTGTTTATGGCTTCAAAAATTTTGTAAAATGAATGAAAAGGAATATATTTGCTCAACTTGCAAACTAGGAAGCTCTTAAATGTGTATGTGAATAGCTTTTGAATTGAAAATCCTCCTCTCCTCTCCCCTAGGTATAGCCTTCCCATTGAATAACTTGGTAAATTCATACATACAAACAATAAATATAATTCATTAATATCACTTTGAATCAAAATAAATGAATCCATGGAATATATATATATATATATATATAACTTACATTATTAGAATCTAATGAGTGTGTTGTGCTTCACTAGATTGATATTTACACTTCAATTAAATAGTCATATGTGATTTATAGTTTTCCATAAAGTTTGAATGCATAATTAGTTACTAAAAAAATCAAATTCTCTATTATTAATTATTGAAAAAACTACTTGCTATTTTGTAGAAAAATCAAATCTCACTGTTATATTATGGAAACATAAAAATTTTAAGTTAAAATTATTTCTTATCTTAAAGATGTTCCAATTTTAAGAGTTAGAACTATTATTAATCTGAAACTTAAAGTGGAGTAAGTATATTATGTGTGTGTGAGTGGACACTGATAAATTTTAAATCTACTAGTCAAATTGACATTTTAAAAAATTAATTGAATGTCATTAATGGCTTGTATATTTTAAAAATATTAGTATATGATTGTTAAAAAAGTGAAATACGCATTAGCCCCTAAGGGTTAGATCAATTGGTCGAATCCATGTCATTAAGGTACAATTGCTATTGAGAGGTCACGAGTTCAATTCTCTCGACACTCTCAGGGTCATAGCAGTCACCAATATTCAGAACCATTATGTTAGTAAGGGAGACACTATCTTTATGGATATCATTATTAACATGTGGATTATCATATATTGGGGCTTATACAATGTCACACACCAAATTGATGTAAAAGCATTCGAATTCGAAATCAAAATTTGTTTTGACTAGACTAGAGGGTTTTGTTTACCAAGGGAGTTGGTTCCCTACTTGGATGTAATGATTTAATTATTTGTTTTCCCTATGTTTTCAAAATATTTTTAGAGAAGTATGTATTTATGAATGGAAATTGTAATCATATCTATTCCTCTCGATAGATCTCAAGAATATTTGAGTGAGTTAGAGAGGAATGAAGGAAGTTGGATATTTTTAGGAAAATGTGGATTTAGAAGGTCTAGTTTAGGTGGAGATTCTCTTGATCTGAGCTAAATTAGTTCAAATTCCCTTTGTATTTGATGATGTAAATTAATTGTCAAAAAAAAAGTGTGTGGTGTACAGACAAAGGAAAGCGAGTGAGGCTTGTGAAGCTAGAATCTGGCTTAAAGCCAAGGTTGGCCAAATACAGAAAATCAAGCCATCGAGGCACATAAGTATGTATACACAACTATTTTGAATTAAATAGAGTTCATGTCATTATATGGTGTTTATTTATTGTCTTTGTGTGAATGAATAAATAGGAGAGTTTCAACATCTGTGTGAAGTCTGGAACTAATGATAGATTTAGCTACAAATATGTCATATGAGTGATATTGATTATGTATTAAGGATTACAGAAAATTTCAGTGCTATGTGAGAGCACTATTATATATAGGGATTTTGTGTGAAACTGAGCAGTTGTGCTTTCATTGAACATAGGAGAAGTCACATGGTCAAATGAGGATGCATGGATGTCAAGAGAATATTAAACAACAAAAAAGGTAATCGTATGAAGGAATATGCCATAAAATGATATGGTGGTTTATTGTTGGATCATGGGATCACATGAAGGAGGACATGCTCACTATCAGGTTAATTGATGAACCTTCATAACTTTACACCTATACAATTCCTCTTAGAGAACATGCTCATCGTATTTGATTTTAGATTGCAATCGAATAACTAAGAAGTCATTCGGCTTATCCATTTAGATAGGAAGAATTAGGGAAGAGGGGCATTTACAAATGGTGAGATAAGATTTGAGATTCCATCTATGTAAACCAAGAATTGATCAAGCCAAGTGTCAATCAACTGTTGTAGAGCATTGACCAAATAAGCAACCAGCGTCTACAAACCCTAGAGTAGTTTGCATCACATATGTAATGACTTACTATGGAGAGTAATGGGTAGAGGATCTCTATTTGTAGTATCCTTTGAATCCGTTACCTTTTCATGCATTCATTTATGAACTAAATTAGAAGTCAAAATTGATCTAGATGCCAAATTCCCATTGAAATATTAAGAGTGTTTATCAAAGGAAAACATGTGAATCGAGCACATTACCTAGTATATGTGCAAAATGCATTACCTAGGCAACATTGTTTTGGACATGAATTGACTTGAAGGTTGCATTAATTGGACATAGAGGCCTAATAATGGAGAGAAATAAGATCAAGAACTAGAAATTCACAATATGAAGTCACTAGAAATTCTACCCAATTGAAGGAGATCATTGGAAATTCGACAGTGCTGACCTAGTGGATAAATCGACCAGGTATCTAATGAATGTGTCATTTGCACTAGAGAAAGAAACTTGTATCATGTAGAGTGAGCTCTTGGATAATCCATAGGCTATTTATAAAGGTTGCATCATTTGGTATTAGAGCAAGTATACTCTTTGGAAAGAGATACAAAGTAAAGTAATGCTCTTTGGGAAGAAAAAAATAGAGCTTGAGATGCTCACGAGTTAAGTAGAGGAAGATAAACACGATTTTCAATAGAGGATATGCAGACAAAGGAAGTTCTAGCAAGTGAAGTTGTGTATAACTACAAAAGATAGTTTAAGAAAGAGAAGCTAAATAGAGTTGAGGAAAATTGTTGAATGCAGAGCCAATGGAGTCTGAGAGGTAAGGTTGGATGATATTTAAGTTTTGATTCTAGAACAAATCATATATATATATATATATATATATATATATATTGCAGGTAGCAACCAAGGAGACACTGTGACTATGGCTTACAGCTCGAAGAGTTTACAAAGAGATTAGAAAGGAAAACATAAGGGCACTCTCATGGAATTTTGTGTATTATGGTGTGAAACAATATGGAATTACACCAATTATTGAGACTTGATCACGTGTTCTAATCATTCAGGTCTCAAATATTAGGGGAAATGAGTTTGAATTTAGTAGTTGGAATGGCATAATCATATCTAAAGTCGATGAATCGTCACAATAGAAGCTTTGAAATTTGTACCAAAGAGATCTTCTATTATATGTTTATGATTTCTAGGTGTTTGATTCTTTGAAAAATAGACAGAGAAATTAGTGGTGGATTTTTGTTAGTAGAATGTAGACTCATTATTGGATTTTCAAGGATTGAAGTGAAGAGAAAATGGTCCAGTAAAGAGGATTGATGATTGTAGAAGCAATTGGAAGAAGTGAATGGCAAGTAAGATATTTTGTTGATGTGAAGTTGTTGAGACATGTAGGCGAAGAAGGAAGATATGCAGTGAAAAAAGTGGTAGTAAAGAAGTTGTAATAGAGAAGAAGGGAGCAAACAAAGCTCTCAAAAGAACCTTGGCAGAAAGTTTGCAACAGGGGTGATGTAAAGAAACATCAGCTAGAGACTGAAGCAAAGGGAACAATGGAAGTTCTTAGGAAGAAATGATAGTGAGATGACTTGCAACAACCTAGAGTAAGGAGTGCTCATTGGTTCCAAAGGAAATAACCAGGAAGGTGCCAAAATACTAAGCTTAGAGGAGGAGAAGTTTGTTGAGGTATTGTGTGGCAATGTGAGTAGAAGCTTGCTACTGTAGAGGTTGGTTTCAACTCACAGTGGGCATGGAGAAGCTCACAAAAGAAAGGACGATGAAGATAATGACAAACATTCAACGAATAAGTCCAAAAGAAAGCCACGATAAGGAAGAAAATAAATCCATAATAAAGGCTACAAAGCAAAGAATGAGTAATGAAGAAAGAGAGATAGAGTTAGTTGAGCTAAAGGGAGATCTTAGCAACATGAATTAATGACTACAGAAACAAATAAAAAGGCTACAGAAGGAGATGATAAAATAAATGAAGAAAGGAATTTATGTAGGGAAAAGAGTAAAGTGGCATGTCAAATAATTGTTTACTGCGAATTTGATGTAGATAGTAGAGGAAGAAGAAGCACTTAGAACAAATGAGTGTGGAGTGAAGGAAGTGACTTGTGAAACGGAGAAGGGATCGATCCTTGGAGAGGAAAATGATGATGGAGTGATGCCAAAAGCACCCCTTGAGACTAAACAGTCTCATGTTTTTTGGTTTTAATTATTTGTGTTGTAGTATATTTGCAAGAGGAGAAAAATAAATGGTGGAAGTTCCACATAGGAAAAGCCATGCTAGTGGAGAACAACAGGTGACAATGGAGGTTGTGTATAAATTATATAACTTATATGTTATATATCCAAGTTTCTCCTGATCACACACTATTTAACTTCATGCACAATACAGAATCTATTCCACTATTGATCATCACATGCGGAAATTAAATCAATTGCAAAGCACACATGAAACCATAAAAATTCACACATATGAACACAATGTTTTAATGGGAAAGCCTGAAGCTGAAAACCCCAACTATCTGTATATAATATATGTCATAGAGATCATGTAACAATCCTCATACAAAGCTGATCATATCAAGCTCTCAGTTTAATACAATTGCTACACACTAATCAGGCTCGATCTAGCAAATCCATGCACCAATCTCCGCCACCTGCTAGCCTGCCTCTACTGCGCAATCCCTGCTGAAGAATAGCTTTGAATGAACTCGAATTTCCCTAGCCTTTCTCACGCAATCCTCATTGGCATCTCCACTAAGTGTTGGATGCAATCAATGCATCACTATAGTCACAACTGATAGTCATCTTGCTCTTTCACCTATCTCTCCACTGGTCTCCACTGAAACTGTCCATGCACTGTAGTTAACTGATGTATTCTTCAGTTGATTAATGAGTTAATATTTAGTGAATTAATTATTAATTAATTCACACCACTCTCACTAGTGTATCGATCAGTTAGACTAGATACAACTAGCTCAACTGTGTCTAACTGAGTTAAACTAAATACAACTCCACCAACTACTTCTCCAAATCCACCAAACTCTGTCACATGAGTTCTAACAGAAGTCCTCCATGCAATAGCTCCAGTAAACCCTCAAGAATAGCATAATTCCTTATATCAGCTATTGTGCCACATATGTGCACTTAGCTGAAGTGCTCCAAGAGAATAAGATAATGTTTAGAGTCCAAATATTATTAAGAGCTAATAATATTCGACATATCTATATTTAGACTGGCAGTCTAAAAACAGACTCCGCCCAATATGTCTAAAAATAGAAGTCCGTCTATTTTTCCAACTTGACCAACCATCCACAAATAGATCCTGCAACTCATAGAATATGATCGACATGTCTAAAAATAGACTTTGCGCCCAAAATAACTTGCGGGCGAATTTAATGAGCCCACTTAGTGAAGGCGACTTCTTTCCACTAAGCTCATCATATTGTTGCAATCTCAACTCTCCCTCTCAACAAGATAAGGATTATCTACCACCCCTATCCTGCCTCTATGGTATTCGAATTTTCTCCTGGTGAGCGCCTTCGTCAAGATATCAGCATCCTGATCCTCCGTGGGAATGTATGAAAGTAACATGATCTTCCGCTGCACACAATCTCTGATATGATGATATCGGATGTCAATGTGTTTAGATCTATCATGAAATACTGGATTAACCGAGAGTTTGATGCAACTCTGATTATCACAATATATCACAGTAGGATCTAAGTGTGAACCGAACAACCCGACCAGGATCTTCCTCATCCATATAGCCTCGCATGCGGCCAAACTCGCTGCCATATACTCGGCCTCTGCTGAACTGAGTGCCACGGATCTCTGCTTCCTGCTGTACCAAGAAACTGCTGTCGACCCGATACTGAAAATCCCTCCAAATGTGCTCTTTACTGTCTTTGGGCTCCTGCCCAATGCATACGTGAAGCCATGCAGCTTCACCTCATCCAACTGTCTGTACCATAATCCATATCCCGATGTGCCTCTAAGATATCTCAATACATGCTTGCATGCCTTCCAAAAGAGCTTGGTAGGCTTAACCATAGCTTGTGCAAGTTGGTTAATAGCATAGCATATGTCCGATCGTGTATTGACTAGATACATGAGCGAACCAACCAACTGTCGGTAAACAGTGGCATCCACTACCTCTGTCGATGTAGCATCCTCTTTCCTCCAACCAATAGGAAGAGGAGTGTCGATAGGCTTGCAGCCTTGCATGTTGAACTTCTCCAGTATCTCCCGGGCATACTTGCCTTGAGACACAAATAGTCCACCCTTCCGCTGCCAAATTTCCAATCCCAGGAAATAATGAAGGAGGCCCAAGTCCTTCATCTCAAACTCCTTTGCAAGATCTACCTTACATGAGTGTATCAACAGTTCATCACTTGTTAGTATCAAATCATCTACATAAAGTACAATGATCAGCAACTTACCCTCAACCACAATCTGGTATAGGTTAGGATCCGCCTCACTCTTGGAGAATCCAAGTCTGGTGAAATAACTATCTATCCGTGTGTACCAAGCACGAGGTGCTTGTTTCAGCCCATACAACGCTCTTTTGAGCCTGCAAACATGCGACTCGCTACTGAAGATCTCGAAACCTTCAGGCTGCTCTATGTACACCTCCTCCTCAATGACTCCATTGAGGAATGCAGTCTTCACATCCATCTGATGAATGTGCCAACCCATCTGCGTTGAGAGAGCAAGGATGGTCCGTATGGAGGAATACCTTGCGACAGGTGCAAAGGTTTCCTCATAATCGATCCCCTCAATCTGTGAAAAGCCCCAGGCAACAAATCTTGCCTTGTACTTCTCAACGTTCCCGTTAGCAGCTTGCTTCACTTTTTAGATCCATCTTGAACCTACCATTTATTTCCCTTCCGACCTTGGGACAATCTCCCATGCACTGTTTCTGACAATCGAATCATACTCTTCCACCATGGCATCTACCCATGCAGGGTCCTCCACAGCTTCCTCGAAATAAGATGGCTTCGTCACGATACACTTGCTCATTAGAGACATGTATCCAGTAAATCGGTCAGGTGATTGTCTCTGTCTGCGTTGTGATGTAGGTTCTCCTACATTTTGCACTGCATCAAGATTCAATCGCTCAGCTTCTGTAGTGCGCTTCCGCCCTTTGATGTTTGGCGCTACATGAGTGGTTTCTTCCACTCCATGAACCTCCTCTTGTGGCTGATCCACATCCTGAGGCTCATCCTTAGGAACTAATAGCTCCTCATCAGCATGCAAGTGTAGCTCCCTCTCAAGTGATAACTTCATGGCTTTCTCCTCATGAAATTTGATATCCCGTCGCACAACAGTCTTCCAATTGTCTGGCAAATACACACGATAGTTGTGGGGTGTTTCTGTGTACCCCACAAATATCCCAACCTCTGCGGTCGGCTCCAGCTTCTTCCTGGCATCCTTCATCACATGAATGTAAACAGGTGAGCCAAGTCTAGAAATGAGAAATGTCGGTCTTCTTAAAACGCCTCTTCGGGTGTACTCATGCCAAGTGCTCTATGAGGACACGGTTTTGCACATAAACCACGGCGTTGCATGCTTACGCCTGAGTGTATGGGAAGGCCCTGATCATGCAACATCGCTCGTGCAGCACCCACGATCGTTCTGTTCTTTCGCTCCGCGACCCCATTTTGCTGTGGGTTATGAGGTGCTATGAGCTCTCTTCGAATTCCTTCTACACTGCAAAAGTATTTGAATTCGCTAGAGATGAATTCACCACCATTATCGCTCCTAAGAGCCTTCACCTGCTTCCCTGATTCTTTCTCAACCAGTGCCTTGAACTCACAGAACTTTGATTATGTCTTGCTCTTCTTCTGCAGGAAGAAGATCCAGCACTTACAAGAAAAATCATCAACAAATATCACATAATACCTGTGCTTTGCTGTCGAAGCTACTGAGAAAGGTCCACACACGTCTGTGTGAATTCTCTCAAGGATTGTCTTGGCGTGACTATCCTTCTCATGAAAGGTGGATTTCACAAATTTTCCCAAAGTACATCCCTTGCACTGATCTGACTATGCAAGTGTACCCTTGGGAAGCCCAGTAGAAATCTGCTGCAAAATTTTAAAAGCGCCATGGTGAAGATGGCCCAATCTCCTGTGCCATAGTTCGCCCTCATCCCGGCTCACCACTCCTTCTGCTTTTCCTACCATTACTGTGCATTCATCTACCTAAAATTGATAAAGGTTCTTAACTCGAACCCCTATCCTCCCGGTTTCACCAGTTGCCTTACTACGCAGGAAAGCCTTTCCCTCGCTAAAGACAAAATCATATCCCTTGTCTTCCAACATTGCCACAGAGATCAGATTCTTCTTCAATCCTAGAACATGCATGACATCCTTCAAGATGAAAGGTTTTCCAGACTCCCTCTCAAAGGAAATGGTCCCGATACCAGTTGCACTGTATCTACCATCATCTCCCATCTCGATGTGCACTCCAAGATCCTTCTCATCCAGATCACTGAGCAAATATTTGTCTCTGGTCATATGGAAAGACGCACCAGCATCCAAGAAACCACACCGATCCCATCACACTTGAAACCAAGCATGCGATCAGCGAAAAATATAGCTCAAACTATGAGGCTAACGCCTCTCCAGCTGTAGATCCAGCAACCTTCTTAATTTTCTTCTTCCGTGGACAATTAGTGGCGTAATGTGCGTGTTGGTGACAGTGAAAGCACTTCACCTTAGACAAGTCCTGCTTCTTACATTCTGCACTGGATTGAGAAGGATTTTTCTTTCCCTTCCCTTTCCTTGCTTTGGCAACCAAAGTGAAATTTTATTAATCTTCATTCTTCGATGAAGATCCATCTCTAGTACCCATGTTACTCCTCTTGCACGAATCCGATGAAAGTCGCTCCCATCTGGCAATTTCTCCCGAGCCATTGAAAAGAGTCCTCATAGAATCACCAACTCTTCGGGAGAGCCCAGGAAGCCAAGCTCACCAAGTCCTCTTCATCTACAGTAACCCCCACACTTCCCAGCTCATCCCTGCACTGGAAAAACTTCGTGAGGTACTTGGGTATACTGTCGCCTTTCTCCATTTTTATTTTCCTGAGTTTGTCTTTAAGCGCCAACTTCCTCTAGACGCTTCTGCTTTGGAACAAGTCTGTCAAAGCTTTCCACATCAAGAATGGAGAAGCTTTCCCATGAAGGTTGGACACTATGTGATCCTTCACACCTTCCAACAGAATCCTTCGACATTTTGCTGTCTTCTTTTGCCATGCGTCAAGTGCGGCCGCATCACTAGAAGCAGGTTTTGGAATTTCTGCATCTATGAACTCCTTCAACCCATTATCCTCTAGCACCACCTCCATCCTGTCCTTCCATGCAATATAATTCGAGCTGCCATCAAGGGCATACTCCAATCGCAATCCGTTGAAAGACATTTCAATGAATGCTCAACTTCAACACCAAGAAAACACTGCTGCAAATTCGAATTCCACCAGCACAAAACTCAACCGCTTCAATAATTGCAATTGCTCTGATCAATATCACTCCGATACCATGTAGAAATTATATAACTTATGTGTTATATATCCAAGATTCTCCTGATCACACACTATTTAACTTCATGCACAATACAAAATCTATTCCACTATTGATCATCACATGCGGAAATTAAAATCAATTGCAAAGCACACATGAAACCATAAAAATTCACACATATGAACATAGTGTTTTAATGGGAAAGCCTGAAGCTGAAAACCCCAACTATCTATATATAATATATGTCATAGAGATCATGTAACAATCCTCATACAAAGCTGATCATATCAAGCTCTCAGTACAATACAATTGCTACACACTAATCAGGCCTGATCTAGCAAATCCATGCACCGATCTCTGCCACTTGCTAGCCTACCTCTACTGCGCAATCCCTACTGAAGAATGGCTCTGAATGAACTCGAATTGGCCCAAAATTTCTCACGCAATCCTCATTGGCATCTCCACTGAGTGTTGGATGCAATCAATGCATCACTATAGTCACAACTGATAGTCATCTTGCTTTTTCACCTATCTCTCCACTGGTCTCCACTGAAACTATCCATGCACTGTAGTTAACTGATGTATTCTTCAGTTTATTAATGAGTTAATATTTAGTGAATTAATTATTAATTAATTCACACCACTCTCACTAGTGTATCAATCAGTTAGACTAGATACAACTAGCTCAACTGTGTCTAACTGGGTTAAACTAAACACAACTCCACCAACTACTTCTACAACTCCACCAAACTCTGTCACATGAGTTCTAACTGAATTCCTCATGCAATAGCTCCAGTCTACCCTTAGGAATAGTGTAATTCCTTCCGTCAGCTCCTGTGCCACATCTGTGCACTTAACTGAAGTGCTCCAAGAGAATAAGATAATGTTTAGAGTCCAAATATTATTAACAGCTAATAATATTCAACATATATATTTTTAGACTGGCAATCTAAAAATAGATTCCGCCCAACATGTCTAAAAATAGAAGTCCATCAATTTTTCCAACTTGACCAACCATCCACAAATAGCATCCTGCAACTCATAGAATATGATCGACATGTCTAAAAATAGACTTTGTGCCAAAAATAGCCTGCAGGCCCACTTAGTGAAGGTGACTCTTTTCACTAAGCTCATCATCTTTTTGAATCTCAACAGGTTGGAGATGAGAAGTTCTAGGAACTTGCCATAAGAATAAGAAATTATAGAGGAGTTCATGTTGAAGCTCTTCAATTTTGTGAAATGAAACTTAGATGTATGATTGGTTGGGCTAGATTCTTTTTTATAACCGTATATTTAATCATTCTGGAAGGAATTGGAATTGTTTGGGAGATAGGAAAAGAGAGATGGAATGATTTGTAGAGTGTAGATGTCGAAAGGAGAGTTGGCCAAAATAACACAACTCAAGAAGATAGCTCAATGGAAGCCATAAAAAGACAAAGAAAAATAATTTGTTGGGGAAAAGAAAGAGGAGCGTGTATGAGGACAAAGACTTGTGCAATTGTGGATGATGGCCAAGGAAGTCGATGCATACCTGAAACCAAATTTTTTGAACAAAATTGGTTATTTAATGTGGAAGAAGGTGGAAATATTGAAGAGAAGTTTCTTAGCAACCTAATGGACTATGAAAATAGTTCAAATCAATATGGAGAAGAGACAGGGAAAGAAGAGCCTCATGTTTTTAAATCTGACTTTTGGAGTATGTTTGTAGGTTTGACAAGTGATGGCCAACAATATAATGATGTTCTTGTGCAAGAAAATGAATAAATGAGGCTCATAGAGGAGATGGTTGTAATGAAGGAATTGTGTGAGGATTTGTTTGTTGACTTAGAAGATGGTGGAGATGTTGTAGCAGAGAAAATTGAAGCAGAACATACCTTAATTTCTACCACAAAGGAGGATGGAACAATGTCAATTGAAGCAAAAAATGAAACCATGTTCAAGGAAACTATTATGCCCGAAGAAGAAATCACCAGAGGAGTTGAAAATAAACTCTTAAAGGAATGGATAGAAGAATACTTGAGCAATGAAGACTGCATAGAGGATGAGGATACAATTCAAAGTAATTTTGGATTGTACGAGGAGTTGAACTCTTTGGATCAAAGAATAGGGAACCAAAGGCTGCACATTTTGATTGTAAAGACATAATTGAAGGAAGAAACATGTGTTTAAAAAAAATGTTGCCAAGTGTGAGAAGCATAGGAACAAACAACAATTTGATTAAAAAAAAAATACTCTTATGACATAACAGGACATGCATCAGTCAGAAAATAGGAGCAGCAACAAAATTCAACCAAAGGAAGGAATTGATAGAGAGATTAACGAAGTGTGGGTGCTAATAAAGAGACCATACAAATGAAGGAGGTAAAATAGGAAAAAGAGGGAAGATAACAATGAAAACATAATAACTCAACATCAACAGAGCAAGTGGGAAACAAAAATGCATGATATGGAAGCTTGGAGAAGAAGAGACAACATGGAAACATCAACATAGCAAACAAAGGGACCAGTCACAAAATAAAGTTTTTGATCCAAGAGGACTTTCAACAACACATGAAAGCACATGGTCAGGAGACCATGAAATTTTTCCACCTTGGGAGTCTAATGCAGGAGCATTTGACTTCCAAATGAAAATATGTTTGGACTAGAATAGGGGGTTTTGTTTACCAAGGGAGTTGGTTCCCTAATTGAATGTAATGATTTAATTATTTGTTTTCCCTACCTTTTCAAAATATTTTTAGAGAAATATGTATTTAGGAATGGAAATTGTAATAAGATATATTTCTCTCAATAAATATTGAGAATATTTGAGTGAGTTAGAGAGGAATGAGGGAAGTAAGATATTTTTATAAAAATATAGATTTAGAGGATCTACTTTAGGTGAGGATTCTTTGGATCTTAGCTAAATTAGTTCAGATTCCCTTTGTATTTAATAATGTAAATTAATAGTAAAAAAAAGTGTGGTATATAGATGGAGGAAAGTTAGTGAGGCTTGTGAAGCCAGAATCTGGCTTAGAGCCAAGGTTGGCCAAATACAGAAAATCAAGTCATCGAGGCACAAAAGTATGTATATACAACTATTTTGAATTAAATAGAGTTAATGCGATTATGGGGTTTATTTATTGTCTTTATGTGAATGAATGAATAGGAGAGTTTCGACATATGTGTGAAGTCTATAACTAATGATAGATTTAGGTACAAATATGTCATATTAGTGATATTGATTATGTATTAAGGATTAGAGACAATGTCAAGGTTCTATGAGAACACTATCATACATAGGGATTTTGTGTGAAACTGAGTGGTTGTATGTGTAAATAGTCTTGCTTTCATTGAACATAGGAGAAGTCACATGGTCAAATGAGGATGCATGGATGTCAAGAGAATAGTAAACAACAAAAAAGGTAATCATATGAATAAATATGCCATAAAATGATATGGTGGTTCATTGATGGATCATAGGATCACATGAAGGAGGGCATGTTCATTACCTGGTCAATTGATGAACCTTTAGAACTTTACATCTATGCAATTCCTCTTGGAGAACATGCTCGTTGTATTTTATTTTAGATCGTAAGTGAATAACTAAGAAATCATTTGGCCAATCCATTTAGATAGGAAGATTTGGGGAAGAGTGGAATTTACAAATGGTGAGATAAGAGTTGAGATTCTGTCTATGTGCACCAAGAATTGATCAAGCCCAATTTCAATCAAACTGTTGTAGACTATTGACCAAATAAGCATCCAAAATCTACAAACCCTGCAGAAGTTTGCATCACATTTGTAATAGCTTACTATGGAGAGTAATGGGTAGAGGATCTCTAGTTTTAGTATCGATGGAATCCATTTTTTTTCCATTCATTCATTTATGAACTAAATTAGAAGTAAAAATTGATATAGATGCCAAATTCCCATTGAAATATTAAGAGTGGTTGTCAAAGGAAAACCTATGAATTGAGCACATTACCTAGTATATGTGTAGAATGCATTACCTAGGTAGCATTGTTTTGGACATGAATTGACCTGAAGGTTGCATTGATTGGACATATATGCCTAATAATGGAGAGAAATAAGATCAAGAACTAGAAATTAACAACCTGAAGTCACTAGAAATTATACCCAATTGAAGGAGATCAGTGGAAATTTGACATTGTTGGCTAAGTGGAGAAATCAACCAGGTATCTAATGAAAGTGTCATTTTCACTAGAGAAACTATATTGTATAATGTAGAGTGAGCTTTTGGATGATCCATAGGTTATTTCTGAAGGTTGCATCACCAATCCTCATAAACAATGTGGGATGAGAGTGAAGAATATTTTATGTCATATAAGCCACTCCAAAGTACTATACAAGATAACATATTCAACTGTTAGTATTCTTTCAGAGTGGAGGATTCTACGGGAAGAGTAATTTTTTTCTAGCATTTATGGATCAGTCACATTAATTTTTTTATGGTCAATGTTTCGAGCTAGGAAGTGTGGCTCATCCTCAGGACAAAGATGAGGATGAGCCACAATTGTTAGCTCGAAAATTCAACCATAAAAAAATTAATTTGAGTGATACAGATATGCCAGAACAAAATGTTAGTATTCTTATTAATATTCTTCATCTTATTAACACATTCATACAATCCACACAAGGGAGGAATGAGAAGGTCAGGGAAGCAAGCATAAGAACCCAACCAACCATCCATCATATTACCAAGGGAGCCACTACCTTTGTAAATGCCCCTATTGGCATAAATATCATGGTATATTAGGGCTTATATGCTACCATAATCTAGCCTTCACAATCATTGTGGAATAAGGGGGGAGGAGATTCTTGTAACCATAAAAGTGATTTCTATATGCCAAACATGATAGGCATACTCTACTTTTATTATTCTTGTTATTATTGTTCACATTATAAACACATGCACATGAGCCACATATAGGAATGAGGGGATAGTAAAATAAGTAAATGTAATCTCCTCATAACTAATCAACCATTATATTAGTGTGGGGGACACTAACTCTATAGATGTCTTTATTTCCATGAAGATTATGGTATATTAAAAATTATATAAAATTGCAAACCATTCCTCACAAAAAATATAAGATAAGAGGTAATCTTGAAATCTATTTCAAAATGCTACATAAAATATGTATATATACCTCTTATTACTTCTATCACTAGCACTTGCTCATAAAGGAGATAGAGGATGGTTAAACAAGCAAGCATAATCATGACACAACCAACCAACCATTATGTTAATATAGCTCACCATCTTTATGGGCAACCTTGTCATCATGACAACTATGGTATCTTGGAGCCTATATGTTGCATCATGCCAATCTTCATGACCAATATAAAATTGGAGGAGAAAAACTATAATCGTTATTTTTTCCCTTTTTAGCAAATTGAAATATATATATATATATATATATATATATATATATTTTCCAATTTTTTAGCAAATTGAAAATTGAAAAAATGTTTTTGCAATGATTTTTTCCTTGCATTTTTGTCAATATATTCATTCTCATTCCCATACTTACCTATCATTTTGATGTTTTTAACTGTTAGAGGCTTCAATAGGTTATAAAATTAGTTTCGATAACTAAACATGTTTTTGAATAACTTTACTAAACTTTGGGATAGGGTTGAGGGTGTGATTTGATGATAGGGCTAGGTGAAGAAATGATGGATATGGATCAAGTGGATTATTTGTCGGATCCATGTGATTAAAGTAAAAAAATATGTTCCACTCTAGCCTTGGTGAGGAATCCTACCAAATCCCTCAAAAGGTTTATTAGAATACAACATCAAGGTCATTTCCTATGGTTGCAGAGACTTTAGCTTTGGATGTCAAAGTGGGTGAAGTGTCAATCGCACTATTATCAAATAGATGGGACATTATTGAAAAAAACAACTATCATAATGTTACCAATGGAGTCACTATCTTTGGAAATGCCCCTATTGGCATCAAGATCATCGTATATTGGGGCTTATATACTGCCATAGGCGAACCTTCACAACCACTATGGAATAAGGGGGAAGGAGATTTTTGTAGTCATAATAGAGATTTCTAGATGCCAAACAAAAGAGGAATACACTAATTTTATTATTATTGCTATTTTCATTCACATTATAAACATGCGACACATGAGCCACATATAGGAATAAGGGAATAGTAAAACAAGTGAACATAATATTCCCGCAACTAATCAATCGTTATATTAGTACATGGGTCACTAGCTCTATGGATGTCCTTATTGCCATGAATATTATGGTATATTAAGACTTATATGCTAATGGAGACCACCCCTTGCAACAAATATAAGATAGGAGGTAATCTCTAAAGTTATTTCAAAACACTACATAAAATGTGTAGATATGTCTCTTTTACTTTTATCACTAGCACTTGATAATAAAGGAGACAGAGGATGGTTAAGAAAGCAAGCATGATCGTCACACAACCAATCAACTATTATGTTAATAGGGAACACCATCTTTATGGGCAATCATTTCATCATAACAACCATGGTATCTTAGAGCATATATGTTGGATTGTGCCAATATTAATGACAAATAGAAAATGGAAGGAAAAAATTATAATCATTGTTTTTTCCCATTTTTAGCAAATTGAAATCATAAGAAATTATTTTCCAATTTTTAAGCAAACTGAAAATTGAAAATATGTTTTGCAATGATTTTTTCCTTGCATTATTGTTAGCTCATTCATTTTCATTTCCCGTACTTATTTATCGTTTTGATGTTTTTAACTGTTAGGGGTTTCAATAGGTTATAAAGTTAGCTTCAATAAATAAACATGTTTTTGATAAGTTTCTAAACTCTTAGATAAGGTTGAGGATGTGAATTCATGAGAGGGTTAGATGAAGAAATCATGAATATAGATCAAGTGGATTATTCATCCGATGCATGTGAAAGTAAAAAAATATGATCAAATCTAGCCTTGGTGAGGAATCCTACCAAATCCTCCTAGAGGTTTATTATAATACTACATCAAGGTCATTTTCGAAGGTTTTAGAGACTTTAGCTTTGGATGTCAAAGTGGGTGAAGTGTGAGACACACTATTATCAAATAGATGGGACATTGTTGAAAAAAACTCATATGATAATATTACCAATTGGAGTCACTATCTTTGCAAATTTCCATGTTGGCATAAATATTATAGTATATTGAGGCTTATATACTACCATAGGCAAACCCTTATAACCACTGTGGAGTAAGGGGGAATGAGTCTTTTTAGCAATAACAATGATTTCTATATGCCAAATAAAATATGCACATTCTACTTTAATTATTCTTTTTATTATCATTCACATTATAAACACATGCACATGAGCCACATATAGGAATGAGGGCATAGTAAAACAAGTAAACATAATATCACCGCAACTAATCAACCATTATAATTGTAGGGGGTGCACCATCTCTATGGATGTTCTTGTTGCCATGAAGATTATGATATATTGAGACTTATATGCTATTACAAACCATTCCTCACGAAAAATATAGGATAGTAACTAATCTCAACAACTATTTCAAAATTATACAAAAAATATACATATATGGCTCTTATTACTTTTATCACCGGCACTTGTTCATAAAGGAGATACATGACAATTGTGCAAACAAGCATAATCATCACACAACCAATCAATCACTATGTTATTAGGGTGCATTATCTCTATGGGAAACCTTGTCATCATAAGATCCATGATATCTTGGAGCTTATATGTTGCATCATGTCAATCCTCACAACCAATGTTAAATGGAAGGAACAAATTATAATCATTATTTTTTCCCTTTTTTAGCAAATCAAAAGTGTAAAAAAATATTTTCCAATTATTTAGCAAATTGAAATTTGAAAATATGTTTTACAATGATTGTTTCCTTGCATTTTTATCAACTTTTTCATTCTCATTACCTATACTTACCTATCATGTCAATGTTTTTAATTGTTAGGGGGTTCAATAGGTCATAAACTCAGTCATAATAATTAAACATGTATTTGATAAGTTTAATAAACTCTTAGACAGGGCCGAGGATGTGATTTGATGAGAGGGCTAGACGAAGAAATCATGAATTTAGATCAGGTGGATTATTCATCAAATACATGTGAAAGTAAACAAAATATGGTCCACTTCATCCCTGGTGGGTAATCCTACCAAATCTCCTTAGAGATCTACTACAATACTACAACGAGACCCTTTTTCTATGATTGTAGATACTTTAGCTTTGGATGCCAAAGTGGTTGAAGTGTCAATCATACTATTATCAAATAGATGGAACATTCTTGGAAAAGACTCCTATGAAAATGTTGTTGACTTAGCAACAACTCCATTAGATGGTTCTCCAATGGGTCAGGTGGGTGTTTAGCTTGACATAAATGTACCTCATCCTTGGTATAAGGCATTCAAAATTTCAAAAACCTTTCCCTTTAAATTCTTTTTTTCATCCTTGCGAGAATGTTTCTTTTTTTCCTTCTAGTGTTTCTTTGATTCCAACCTTAGGTTTTAACATGTTGAGGTTTTTTAAACCTAAATTCAACAATGGTTTTTCAAATAGATAGGAAAATTTGAAGAATAATTTAAGAAGGGAACCAATGGATCATTCACATTTTTACCCAACTATTTTCTATAATTTAAAATACTTGTTGGTTGATGGTTTGATAGTCAGTGCTCATCTTTTAAATTATCCTTCGATTCAAGGTTCCAGTGGGTGATTTATGTGTTGAGAATTTTTTTCATTGATGTCAAGTCTAATCATTGATTCCAAGTGAATACAAATTCAGGGGGAGTTTGTTGATCATTATTACTGCTAAGATGTAGCCTATTTTTGAAGGCATTTTGTCTATAGGTAAATTGTTCAAAAGCACATGCAAAGTGTTTAGTTGGAAGACCTTCTCAAAGACCTTTCCAATGGTAAATGACCCCTAGTCAATACTGATGAGAAAACACATTTTAAAATGAAGGAAGTTTATATTGGGAAAAACAAATTTAAGCCATAAGGTATCCAGGAGATTTGGGAAAATTTGAGAAATCTGTACATATCTGAGGTGCACCAACTAAAAGAGCGAGATGTCGAATTCATCCATACTCATCTAGGAAGTGCGAAGTATCTAGATAATCTAGGGGTTTCATTATTATTTTTTTGGAGTTGGATTCATCTAGACATATCTAGGAAGCACAAGATATCCAAGATGTTTTGTATCTAGATAGTCTAAGGGTTGCATGATTATTTCAAATTCATATTCTTTTGAGAGAAGAGTCATGTCAAGGTTCTAGAAGAGCGGAGTTTCGCATGGAGATAAATATATATAGGGGTTGCACAAGGCAACGATTTTAACAAAACATCTGAATCCAAATTTCCATTAAAAGTGTTTGAGTCATGTTTTCGGTTAATCTTAGTTTTGTGTGCAGGAAGAGATATCCAGGTATTTGGGCATTCAGTCCTTTTGAGGGCATGGAAAGGGAGAACACATAGCGTACTTCCTCATATCAGTGATGATATGGAAATAGCAAAAGGTGAAGCAAAACACACAACGTATTTCCTCATATCAGTGATGATATGGCAGTAGTGAAAGGCGACATAACCTGATTGGATGACAGAGACGAGATGGATGTTTGGATGTTGAACTGGCAGACTGATGTGGAAATACTTTTATCTATGATAGATGTCTTCAAGCATCCAAGCCTTTGGGAATATATCACACATGTCATAACCCAAAAACACCAGGATACTATATTGAACAGAAAAAATGGAATAACATAAATTAACCAAATTTTAGAGGTTGTGAAGCTATGCGCTTTCTACCCTTATTTATTGGTCCTGGATCATGGACATATGTGCTAGAGAGATGAATTTTAAGGGGCAATGAAAATAAATGTTTTTTTGGCATTTCGCACATTTGGCATTAGAGCACCAAAATTAGAAGAAAAAAAAAACAACTACAATTTGAACACCAAATTTGGACAAACAGGCTAAAGAAATTAGAATTATGTTTTTAATAGAGAATGTAAAAGTTGTTATTCACATGCAAACCGAGAATAAAAACTATTGAAGCACCAGTTAAATAATTGAACAATTAGAGAATGTAGAGATGAGAGTAGTCAAAGAAACAATGAGGATAACAACTAATCTAAAACAAATCTAAAGTGTAACTGCAACCTAAAACCTAAAAATAGAAAATCAATTGAGAATGTAGTTGTGCATGTGAACCAATTGCATATTTGAAGCTATAAAATCAGCAACAATGTTGCAAAGAATGTGAATCGAATAGGTTGAGGAACAGAGACAAATATTTGTGTGTTGGGCTGAAGAGCAGACCTGAGAAGAGAAATTGATGAGGTAATATTTTATGAAAAAAGTCTCAAATTTGAGTTTGAAAATTTATGAAAGAAGGATCTAAAAGCCTGTGCAGGTAGGTGCTTGCACAATAAGGAGTTGGTGCTTCCTTCAGGTTGGTGCTTGCAAAAATTAAAGAGTCGTAGCTTCTTTTAGGTTGGTGCCTATAAAAATCAGCAAGCTAGTGCTTGCAAAAAAAAAGGAGGTTGGAGCTTTCCATAGTTTGTAGCCTACAAAAATTGATGTAAGTTGAGTTTGAACCTTTATTTTGCATCATAATAAAAAAGAAATTGTGGTTTTTTCCAAGTGAAGTTTCAACGTTAATATCTTGTGTGCAGATTTTATGGGATTGGTGTGTTGTCTTTTATTATTGTGTAGCTGAGTACTTTTACATTGAGCAAGTAATTTTTAAAATTGTTAAAATACTAATTCAACCCCCCTCTTACTATTTTCCTGGTTTCATTACATAGTAGGGGTTTAATTTTAGTGGGTGATCTATAGAAGGAGAAGGTGTGTGGGCCTCAACATGTCTCAAGTGTATCAAAGGCAACTATATCAATTCCTAAAGTAGGAGGGGAATGTTCTAGTGGTTATTTTGAGAAATGGGAAAAACAAAAAAGTGTATAAGCAGAAAAAATCTTTGGTTCATCTAGTCCTGGGTGACAATGTCAAATTGAATGAGGTTGTTGATATAACTTTGAAATCTTTGGGCATGTCCACATTCTCAACATCAATTCCAATTTTTTGTGCATAGATAGAAGATATGTTAATCTTGGATCATGATACTTTACTTAATATCTCTTCAAATTACAATGGGTTATGTTTTGCAATAAGATTTAATAACTTATATATAGAGGTTCCTAGGGAAGGGGTTTCAATGTTTGTGTATGATTCTATGTCTCTTTTCAAATATGTTCATCGAAAAAATAGATGTTGCTTGGGGAAGAAGTGATGGGGAGGATTTACCTTTGTCTTTAAGGGATACACATGTTGCTTTTAATGTGATCTGAGAAGTTAGGGACTGTATGTTTTAAGGTTAGCCTTGTTATTTTCAAGGCCTAGAAAATCGAGATTTGTGGATGCAAATGATGGCGTTATTGGTGGTTTGGATTTTGTAGTTGTAAAATGGAAAAACGAGTGGAATGAGAGTTAGGAAATATTATATATCTTAGGTCCAAGAGTGGGATTAGTTAGTGGTGTAGTTAGGCAAGTAGTTATTTATTCAAGGGGTGCTTAGAGTGAGCCAAACCCCATGATTTTCTCTTAATGATTTGTATGTTCTTTAATTGCACGGGATTAGGACGTCCCACTAAAAACTTACCCTAAAACTATTGTGGAGTCACAAAATCATCTCATTCTTTTACTTCAAGAGTCCATAGGTCAAGGGAATAATATATATGCAGAGTTAGTTATTTTTCTTCTCAAATGGGAGTTTATTAGCTCTGATTCTAGGGGTAAGTCTTGATGGCTAATCTATAAATGGAACCATAAATTATTGTCTTGCACTAATCAAGATTTAGGATTTATCCTATACCCTTAGGAGCAAAGGAAGAGGCTATTGGTCCTAAATATTTATGGCCCATATTTTTTCAAAGTTACCTTTTGGGATAAACACTTCAAGTCAAGTTTTATTGGCAATATTACAATATAATTGGTGGGGATTTAAATTTATCTATTAGGAATGCTAAGATATGGGATGGGGTTGTTGTTGTTGATCCTCTCTTAGATTACTTTGTGAGCAAGTTAGATGTGTGTGGCTTGTTTGACATGATTTTTTTTTATCAATTTACGACCAACATAGAGGAAAAAGAGAGTAGGACCAATGGATATTTCAAAGATATTGGATGGGTTTTTGCTTTCTAAAGGATTAACTAGTGATGACATGAGGGTTGGGTGGCGAGTGGGATTTGGAGGTGAGTCATATCACTTTCCTATTTGCTTAGAATTCATAGCTATAGGAGAAAAAAAATCCAATCCCCTTTAAATTAAACTTGTGATGGCTTATGGACGAAGGTTTGTCTCAGTTGGAAAAGAGTCAATTATAATAGGCCCAACCCCAATTACTGACCTCGAGGAGATGGAGTTTCCAAGTTTTGTCATTCAAAATGTTCCCAAAATGTTCTCAAAATGATTCAATTTCAATGGTTGCATTAGATAAAATGACCTTTAGATATGCATGGTGCTTCTAATCATGATGAAAAGTAGGAGCTAGCCCAAAGACAATTATTTTCCTAGGTTGATGTACTAAATTTCCCCTTAAATAAATGTTGAGAATGAATTTCCATTTAAAACCAACTCAATCATAAACGAGAGCCTCAAATGTATAGTGCCTTGATAGAGGGGGAAAATATAGTCATTGGGTACTAGCAAATCTAAAAAGTTTTCCATACATATTGAAAGGAAGTTCATGGCGTATGGAATGTCCTACATGAACTTTGAGGATCACTTGGAACCTACTGATAATTTGGGAAGAGGCCACAAAATTTATTATTATTATTATTATTTTCTAGTATGTCTAATTTCTCCATAATGTTGAGGTGTTAGCAATATGTCGTTGTCAAAGGAAGATTGTTAGCAACATTGGGAAAAATAGACACAATATTCACCATTTCTAGAGTCTAAATGCTGACAATAAGGGTGAAGTGTAGTGCTTACAATTCCCCTTGTTCTGACAATACAAAAAATACACATTACGCAAAAAGTGATTTCTTGTGTAGTAAAGGCACTAATATCACACTTACACGAGGCTTCTCTCATGGCACAAGGATTCATATGATGCTACAAGTGATTTATTTAGTGGCATAGACTTCAAATTTGTGCTAAGTGTGACCTATTTAACATTTGTGGATCCATATCATGGTATTGATAACTTGCTGAGAGAATTAGGACTTTCGTGACAACATACGGATCCATACCATGTGAATGAAAACTTCTCCAGTGACATAGAGTTTAGGATTTCTATTACGCTTGAGATTAAAAGAAAAATTTCCCATGCATACCTATAGCATAGGTGAAGTATTCTCGTAATGAAATCCTTTCCCAAGTAAGCTAGACTTGCTTTGGAGTGAAGGATTTCCTATGGCTAAGTGTCATGCCCTTAGAGACTTCACATATAGGCACCCCATGATCTCTATTCATGTGGTACCAGTGTGTTTCTCACTGATGGAGTAACCACTTCTATGATACTACACACAAACTATGCCTCACAAATCAACACTTATATTATATGTCTTAGTTAAGTTATAAAGTGAAATATCAAACTTCCTCTAAAACCAAGTGTATCTTCGTTATGTCATGCCTCACATATAATAATTATGCCTTAAACATCACATACGCCAAAATATGCATGACACCGAAATCTTGTTGGAGTGGCCCTCTGTATAATACTCCATCATAATGGTCACAAACTAAATAAATGTATTTACAATAAGGTTTTGGTTCACCTGAAACTGATACAATGTACAACTTCAAGGCTCGCAGGTCTTGCCACCAACATGCCCTACCCATGGCCTAACCTGACATAACACTCTTCACGACAAACCAACCATAACTTGCACAACCTATCACAACTCAACCCACCTGAACCCTCCTCCTCTCTCGTTGTATCACTCAGTTCGTTTCACCTTCGGTGTGATGCTCAACTTGAGTGGTTAGCACTCCAAGTAGCTCATCGCCTCAATGCACCAAAAATCCCAATTCTTAGTTGAACTCACTAGTCTCTTTGTTAGGTAAAATTGACTCAGTGAAAGAGTTAAAGTTAATTGGGTTAAATGAAAGTGGTTTTGGGCACATGGTTTAGCGTATCATGGTTTTCTTCTCATGGAATTCATGTGATGGAGCCTTTAAAAAGCTGGGAAGAACTTCAATGTAATGAGGCTAAGGAGGTGAGTCATGAAGGCTCACCAAACCAGACTTTGCACAGGATTTTGGCCAAGAGAACTAATAAAATTCCATTAAGATGAGTTTTCCCTAAACATTGTGCAGATTGTGTTTGATGTTTTATGATTGTTGATATGTTTAAGTTTTCTATCACTAAATAGTATATTCTCTTTGGTAAGCAATGTGTTGAGCGAGTGGGTTGGTGTGCGTAGCAACGGTCGGATGCCATTGCACGATGTGATTTGGCTGAACGATCCCATCTCGACTGAGCGTCTGTAGGTGTCAACTGGAGCCTGAAGAACAAGGTAATCTGTGGGCGCCATGACGAGATCACCATGATCATAATGCGGCATTCTCAGCTAGCAGGAATGGCTAAGTGGTACCGCAGACTGCATGAGGTGGATGGGGGAATTTTACGTGGATATTTGGTCAGCTGAGGTCAGGAAGGGTTGCACTTCATGGATGAAAAGATGGTGGCTCACACAACCTGCACGAGTTTCGACCCCTGGTCACGAGGTGGTGCAAGAATGGGGCTGTGACTTATGAATGGAAGCCTCAAGGTAAGCTACAATGAAATTATTGCCATGTATAAAAATGGCATAAACATGTATTTGATGCCACAGAATCAAAGGAAGATTTGTGTTTCTCATGGTATGACTTTGGTTGAGAATGTGGCAGAGAAGGCTATAGCGGGCCGAGGGCCACAGGCCTACTTAAATATGGCCATGCAAGGCAAGAGTTTGCAAATTTGGAAGTTGATAATCATTTCAACAGTGATCAGATTTTGTTGCGCGATGGAGAGAGATATGCTAAGACTCATTTCAAGAACGATGATACATGGATGTTGCAGCTAGGGCAACCAACAAAATTATGTAGCGATGAAAAACTGTGAGGATGGATCACACCATAAACTGCAAGGCCAACTAAATCTAATTCCCACGGTGCCTGAAGACTAGTTTCATGGTAATGCATGCATTTTCAATGAGAAATAAGAGGTAATGGATGGGAGAGCATGAGGTTAAGAGCATGCCAATTTGAGAAGATGCTTGTAAATGGGTATTATCGGCATACTACGGTAAGATTGGATAAGGCATGCGTACCCTTGTGTAATTTTAGTCAACAAGATACCGTTTATAAATTTTGAGGGAGAAATTTGAGGGGTAAGGGTTAGAGTGAGCAAGGTGGCTAATTCACTCAGTAGGTTTTGCTAGTTTTAGTCAAGGAAACCTCAAGTCAAGGTTTAAGGGGGGGAATGTTAGGTAAACTTGACTTGGGGGGAGAGTTAAAATTGATTGGGTCAAATGGCAGTGGTTTTGGGCATGTGTTTTAGCATACCCATGGTTTTCTAACTATGTGATTCATGTGATGGAGCCTTTAAAAGGCCAGGAAGAATGTCATTGTAAAGAGGCCAAAGAGGTGAGCAATGAAGGCTCACTAGGTTGGGCTTGGCTAGGGTTTTTGCCAAGATATCTAATGGGTTTCCATTAGGCTATGTTTTTCCTTGAAGTTAGGGTTTTTCCATGGTAAACATTGTGCGTATTGTGTTTGATGTTTTATGATTATTGTTATGTTTAATTTTTCTCTTCGTAAATAGTTAATGCTCTCTAATAAAAATTCTTACACTCTTGACCTTGTGATTCCTGTGTCCAAGTTCATGTATTCCTCAACTCATCCGCTCACAAATATATATGTTTCATCGAGGGGTGGAGCATCAAGAGTTGTGACCCTTCGTGTGCTAGGGTTGACCCACTCGCATGTCACTTTTCCCATTGTATCATCCATATCTCGCCATAAGTTGCCCTTCACTACATCAGTTCACCCATCATGTGCACTGGCTCACCCATGGCATAGGCACACACCCAACCATGAAATCCAACTCTATCTTGTCAATCTAATCATGTGATGCTCATAATCCTGAGGTTTTTAATTGGGATGTGGGCATGCACACACTTCAAGGGGCCTTACATCCTCCTTACCATGAGTCATTTCCAACCTTGGTAATCCTGGCACTACCAATTGGTTCTTCCTCTTGAACTCACGAAGTTCCTTCTCCCATCTCCAAAGTGACTCATGAGTCACCCATCTGTTCTCCTCTTCTAGAGCATCGTTCCATAAAAAAAAGTACTCTCTCTTTAGATTATTGTTAATACCCAAGATCCCGTAAGCCAAGATCTCCTCAAGCTCAAACTTTGGATGATAAACAATTACGGTCGATGCACGTGGTGGTTCCACTATGCTCTAATAATTCATTTCAACTCAGTGTGGGATCAACTAACTGATATGAAAGATGGGTTGGTGAGCTTGCAAATGGAAATGCAACTCCAATCTATAGGTAACATCTCCAATACTCTTGCTAACTTTGAATGTTCCCTCAAACCTTTGGACTAACAATATAGACATCCCATTTGGTGGTGGGAAATTCTACTTGGTCATCTTGAAAAAGGCCAAATCACCCACCTTGACCTCTGCATCTCTTTGATCTCAGTCTACCCACTTCTTCATCCTATATATTGCTTTTGTAAAATTCACTCGAGCCATCTCTAACTTCTTCTACCATATATTCATGGATCCTAAGGCCAAGGGACTACTCTCATAATAACCCTGCATGACCATATGTGTCTTTATAGGCATCCACCCATTGGTTAGCTCAAAAAGTCTGTATCATGTTGACACACTCTTTGCAAGTTATAATTGAATGATGTTGCATCCAACAAATCTAGCTAATTCTCCTCATCTCCTCTCACAAAATGTCTTAATTAGTCCTCCAACAATGCGTTGATATGCTTCGTCTCTCCATTTTTCTATAGATGAAAATTGGGATTGTGTAACAATTGTGTCCCCACAAGTTTGAACAATGAATTCCAAAATTTCCTTGTAAACCTTGTATCCCTATTTGATATAATTCTCAAGGGAAGACCCCAATACTTCACCATGTGTTTGAAGAACTTCTTCGCCACCTCTTATGCCTTACATGACACCTTTTTTGAGACAAATATGGCATACTTGAAAAAACGGTTGACAACAACCATAATCCCATTATACCTTGGCACCACAGGAAGTTGTGATATGAAATCCATTAAGACGCTCATCCATAGTCTGTCTAGAATCGATAAAGGTTGTAGTAGACCTTCCTACGATGTGGTATTTGACTTGTCTTGTTGACACACAATACAAGTATAGACATAGTCCTCAATGTATAACCTCAGATGCTCCTAGAGTAACCTCTCTCCAACAATGCCAATGTCCTACAATGTCTTGTGTAGCCAACCCAAGGAGAGTCATGACACTCCTTCAATAGTTCGCTTCAAATACTAGCTATATTAAGAACATATATGCGTGAATAAAAAAAAAGGAGACAATGTCATCTCAAGAACTTCCGTGGCTTGCCTTCCTTCAATTATTTCCATAATGCTCTTCATTTTAGTATAAATATGCAAACCTGCTTGAATCCTCCTCTAAAACTCCTCAACAAAATAAATTTGACTCTCACTTGACATAGGTAGCTCCTCCTCTTCAAGTGTAGCTAATTGTGGCTTCCTTCTCAAGGATTTTTCCACCACATTGAGTTTCCTTAGCCTGTACTCAATGGTTATGTCAAACCCATCCAAAAAGACTTGCCACTATGCTTGCTTTAGTGACAGCCTCGATATCTAGTCGCAAAATAACTCTCTGCAATGCCATCTGTCTTGAACAGTAATGCCATGCCCATCATATAGTTCCTCCATTCCTATAGGTAATGCATAATTGTGGTCATGTCCTTCTCATGCATGGGATACTTCCATTCTTGATCTTATAACTTCCTACTCTCAAAAGCTTCTGGGTGACCATCCTACATCAAAACTCCTCCAATAAAGAAATTTGAAGCATTTGTTTATACCTCAAATGATCACTCATAGTCTATCAACTTCAATACAAGAGTTTTTGTAATCTTACATTAAGGTGCTCAAACACATGTTTCTCTTCTCTCCTCTAAGGTCTATCCTTCTTCAATAAATTTTTTAGTGGTGCAATGATCTTGGAATAACCCTCCAAAAAATTCCTGTAGTAATTGGTCATCCTTGTGAAGACCCTCACATCATGCACACTGTAAGGCTCCTTCCAATCCTATATCACCTAAACCTCTGTAGGATCCATGTGAATACATCCCTATCCAACCCAATGTCTTGGAAATGGTTTCTCACTCTAAGAAAACATACACTTCAACTTCTTGAAGTACATTTGATGCTGCCTTATTGCCTCAAAAACCTATGCCAAGTATCTCTTATGCTCGTCCATGTCCTCGTTGAACACTATGGTATTATCAAAATATGCCACAAAAAACTTGTGAAGGAAGGGATGAAGAACATCATTTATCAAAGTAGAGAAAGTGGATAGGAAATTAAATAGGCCAAAAGCCATCACTAGGAATTCAAAACTCCCATAACTTTGATATTTACATCTAATAATAATCCTATGCCAATTCAAGCTTCATGAAAACTTTGGCCTTAGCCAACTTGTTCTGCTGCAAGTGAAAGTGGGTATATGTTCTTCATTCTGTACTTGTTCAATGCCTTATATTCCAAACACATCCTCAACTCATTGGTATCCTTCTTCTTCTCAAGAGCACCAAAGCACCATATGGGGTATCAAGAAGGACGATTGAAACCTGGATCAATTAGCTTCGTCAACTAACATCTCAACTCTTCCAACTTGAGGCCCAATAACTTGTAAGGAGTTTGTGTTGGTGGTTGCAGTCTTGGATTAAGATCATTGCGATGTTGAACTACTCATCTAGGCGAGAGCACTTTTGGAAACTCATCTAGCATTCAATTCAAACACAAAACTCATCTAGGCGAGAGCACTTTTGGAAACTCATCTAGCATTAAATTTAAATACACCTCCAATAAATCAGAAATCTCTAGTGGACTAAGTGTCCCCATTCCCTCATCTCTAACTTCCCTAATCACCATGGCATACAACTGGGCATCTATTCATCATGATGTCCTCTTCATACTCATTGCAAATACAAATTGCATCTTTTATCCTGACCTTTGTGTGGTAGTGTGCACAATCCATGTCTCATTGTCACCCATTACAACAATTTGATCCAACCATGGCATCAATATCACCATGTTTCCCCTGATAAAGTCCTATCCGAATATCACATCAAAATCATCCATCGAAATCACTGTAAAGTCAGTCAAACCATTCCATCCATCAATCCAAACTAGCACACCTGGAGCAAATCCCTTAGTTGTTCTGGCCTTGAAGTTCACTACTTTCATTGTTGACATGCTGGTGGTTGCTAGAAATCCAAGTTCCCTTGTGAATCATGCTTTCATGAAGTTATGCATTGCACCTATATCCATAAGTGCGTGCATTATCTTCCCATTGATTAACATGACCACAAAGCACAACCTATACCTCTAGTTGTCCTGAACCTTCTTCAAGACACCAATCCTTGTCTATGAATCACCATGTAAACATAAATAACAATGAAGTGGAATACCCCCATGCATGCACATATTCATTTTTCTTTGATTCCACATTCCACACCCCTAGAGACTTTGCATAATTTTAGGTGCCTTATGATCTCTATTCATGCGACACCAGTGTTTTTCTCATCATTGTTTTAACCACTTTAGCGATACTACACCCAAACTACGCCTCACAAACCAACACTTGTATTATGTCTTAGTTAATATAATGGTGGAATATCGAACTTAATCTAAAACCAAGTGTATCTCTGTTACATCATGGATCACGTATAATATTTATGACATAAACATCACAAACACAAAAATGTATAAGACATTAAAAAATCCATCATAGTATTCATAAACCAAATAAATGTGTTTACAATTAGTTTTTAGTTTTCTTGTAATTAAGACAATGTACATTGTCAAGTCTTACATTCCATGCCACCCTACACCCCACCTACGGCCTAACCCGACATAACACCTATCACTAAAAACCAACCATAGCCCACACAGTCTGTCACAACTAGGCTTGTCCAGACCCCCTCCTCTCTCGCTGCCTCACTCGGTTTGTTCCACCTGTAGCACACTTCTTAAGCCATGACAATTTGGGTAGCTATCGCTTCATGTAGTGCATCACCTTAACACATAAGAAACCCCAAGTCTTGACTCGAATCACTAGTATCTTGACCTTGTGATTCTTGTTTCTAAGTTTGTGTCATCCTCAACTCGTCCACTCGCAAATATATATGTTTTGTGGGGAGTTAGATAACCAATGGGCATGACCCCTCATGTACTTCTGTTGTGCACTTGCATGGCACTTCACCCATCATCTAGCCACTTATTTCCCACATCTTACCATAAGTCACATGTCACCGCATCAGTTCCCCCCTTGTGCATGTCAACTCACCCATGGTGTGGGGTGTATGCCCAATTGTCTTTCCCAACTCTAGCTCGTCGTTTTAGTCATGTGATGCCCATGTGCTCGATTAGGATGAGGAAGCGCTTGCACGCCCAGGGGCTTTACATTGAGGATAAGACTCTCTAACACTTAGGCAATCATGCCAAAACTATTAATCATGGAAATTAACATATAAGATGTCAACCCTATATATATATATATATATATCCTTGTTTGCATATGATTAAATAAACATTTAGACAACCTAATGTGTCTCTGGGTGTATCCCTGAATAATTTACTAGAGGATAACTTTCACAAGAGGAATTTAAATTCGATCTTACTTCCCAAATTGATCCACAACCAACTATAGAAGAAAAATAAATAAATAAAATACCACACACACACACACACACACACATGCACACACATAGATATTAATGCATGCTTGGCTCATGGCAAGTCTCCACTTAGGGCCTAAGAAGGTCATGTAGTGAATCCCTTACTCATCAGGGTAGATTATGCTATCTACCCAGCTTAGTATTCACAGTTATGAACTTCAATTTTTCTGAATTAATTTAGAACATATCAATTCAAAATTATTCATGAGAAACTAAGCTAAATGCAACACTTGTTTTTTCATACAAAAGAAACATTTGAATGCGAGGAAACAAAATGTGTGGAGACGAATGTTTGTGAAGGAAAATATGTAGAATTGTGATTTAAGATTCCCTCCGCACACAGTTTCCTCCACACATGCTTGTCCCACACCACAAATTTTAGTTGTAGTAAGAATAGAGTTGTTTCATAGCTATGAAATTGTTTATTGCCATTATTATTCTCTTATTTATTCTAAATACGAATCTTAACTAGTGGTAATGTTCACCAAAGCAATTTACGGAGTTGCGGAATTCGAGATGTGTGACACCTCACCTTAGAAGTTTTATAAGTTATGTTCCTTGGATTTTAAAACTAAGTATCCCACTTTGGAAAATCTCACCAAGTCTAATGCAATAACATAAGAATACATTGATATCTAACATACAAGAATATACTAGCTAAGTTTTCTCCACAGTTAAATTCTATACGGAAGAAAGACATGCATAACTGAAATCTTTGCGCAATAAGGACGGTAGAAATAAAATATATGTAGAAGTGTGGGATAAAAGCATAAGTTCCACCACTCTGCATAAGGCGAACTCAACAAATATTGAATCTATAATCATATTGTAAAAGCAACATAGATACCTAAACTTCAAAAACATAAAATAATAATGCACTCATAAAAAACTTGAATAAGTTCATACATTAGTTTCTAGTTATTATCATTCATGTCCAAAAGTGTAGACATAAAAGGATAAGTTCCACTGCTCCGCACAACGTGTACCCAAAATCAAATCTTGAATCTACCTACAGTTGGAAAATATTTCCAACTGTCGTGAACTTACAGTAGCCAACATAAAAGAATTTGTCATTTAATAGATATTCAAGTCCCACCATGGGAGTGGAAGGACTCAGGCCTTGAATAGTGACAAATTTATATACATTGATTTGATCGAAAATAAGTGGTAGGTAGCAAAGTTATGAGGTACTACGCGATACTAGCATGGAATTTGAGTCCATGTCACTATGTGACTAATTTCCCAACAAAAATTCATGGACAATTATTTAAAATTATTGGGTTCCACAAACTAACAACAACCAAAAAACAAGAATTTGTCCTTTAACAGACACTCAATTCCTGTCATGGAAGTGGAAGGACTTAGGCCTTAAATATTAACAAATTTATATGCATTGATTTAACCAAAAATTGGTGAAATGTGGTAGAGTTATGGGGTGCCACATGATAGTAGTTTGGAGTTTTAGACCATGTCACCGTGAGACTAATTCCCCAACATGAATTCATGGCACATCTTTTAAAATTCTCGAGTATCGTGAACTGAAATCTGTACACAACAAAGACGTGTTTGCGAAAGTGTAGAGATAAAAGATAGAGTTTCACTACTCCACATAAGGTGAGTCCAAAACCAAATATTGAATCAATATTCCATTTTGTCTTTAACATTACAATCGTGACTATATTACATATATCAAATGGATAATATATGCGGAACTAAATGTGTTTCATGACTTTATGCAAAACTAAAACATGTGTGCAAGTGCAGACATAAAATAATAAGTTCCATTGATGTGCACAAGGTGAACCCAAAAGTAAATACTGAATCTATAATCTTATTGTAAAAGCCAACCCATATACCTAGGCTTGGAAACATACAACAATATTGCAATCATCAAACAAAGGTTTCTAATTTCAGATATTATTTTCAAGTTACTTGTATTCATGCATTACAAATTTATAATTTTTTATTTGTATTTATTTTTATTTTTTATGATTGATTCATTTTATACGCCAGTCCATTCCGCTAGCCTTGAATGCCTTACTTCAAGCCAATTAGGTCATTGTTACTCGCTTGGTGGCCATGTCCACAACCACAAACATAAACATATAATTGAAACAAATGAAAGCAGTTTTATAAAGTTCCTACTGTTTCAAAAAATGTTACCAAACCTAACACAATTATCTATGGAAACATGAATTTCTAACATACAAAAATTAAAAAAGCACACATACCAAAACAAAGAATAAGACCTACTCCTAAGGTCACTTACACTAGACTATACTGTATTAATTTTGTAAGAAGCTCTCCGGATTATCCACAGTATTGAAGTTTCGAACCCCAACTGGGATCCATCATCAGGACTTTTTTAGAATGAAGAACTTTAGAGAAGAGTTACAGAGTTTTTATAGAGATCAATTTCTTTGAACAGAGCCAACCAAGGTTTTGAATTTTTGTATTTCTAATTATTATTCTTTTCTTTTTTTATTAATATTAATTTTAATAATCATATTTCTAATTGTATTTTTTATTTTGTTTATTCTATTTTATTTTTAAGTTTATTTATTATTTATTCTAAAGTAACTAAGACAGTTAATTTAGTTTTAATATATAAATTAAAAATTTATAAGTTCTCAATTGGAAGGAATAATATTAATTATAAATTTTTTATAATAATTAATTATAATTTTTTTTATTATAATAATTAACTATAAATATAATTAATTGATTATAAATTTATTTATTTATAAATAAATAAATAATTAATTAATTATATAATAATTAATCAATTAACCATAGTTTATAATTAATTAATTAATTATATAATTAATGGTTAATGATTAGTTATAATTTAATGATTAATTATAATTTAATTAATTATAAATATAATTAATTATTTGTTTAATAAATTATATTTATAATTAATTATTAATCCATCTTAATTAATTATATTAATATATAAAATTAATAATTCTTAGGAATAAAGAAGAAAATACTAATAATTATTGTTTAATTAATTAATTTTTATTTTAACCAAAATAAAAATAAATTAATAGGAATAATTATTGGAATTTTAATTTTAATTTTTAAAACAAAAAAGAATTCAAAAGAGGGGGCACATACCTGAGCTTCTTATACCTGAAAAACTATGTCCCGGCGAATGGTGTTCTAGAGTAGATTTGTCGAAGAAGAGGTCTCTAGGTGTCACTAATTTCAATTCCCCCATCCCTATTAAGATTATCTGGATGCTTTATAATCTCCAGGGCCTCTCTTATCTTTCTTCTTTGATAGTGCTCTTCTCTCGCAATGATCTTCGCATCCGAGAGGATGTGAAGATCATTGCGAGAGAAGAGCACTATCAAAGAAGTCTCGGATGCGAAGATCATTGCGAGAGAAGAGCATTATCAAAGAAGTCTCGGATGCGAAGATCATTGCGAGAGAAGAGCACTATCAAAGAAGAAAGATAAGAGAGGCCCTGGAGATTATAAAGCATCCAGATAATCTTAATAGAGATGGGGGAATTGAAATCAGTGACACCTGGAGACCTCTTCTTCGACAAATCTGCTCTAGAACACCATCCGCCGGGACATAGTTTTTCAGGTATAAGAAGCTCAGGTATGTTCCCCCTCTTTTGAATTCTTTTTTGTTTTAAAAATAAAAATAAAAATTCTAATAATTATTTCTATTAATTGATTTTATTTTGGTTAAAATAAAAATTAATTAATTAAACAATAATTATTAGTATTTTCTTCTTTATTCCTAAGAATTATTAATTTTATATATTAATATAATTAATTAAGATGGATTAATAATTAATTATAAATATAATTTATTAAACAAATAATTAATTAAATTATAACTAATCATTAAATTATAACCAATCATTAACCATTAATTATATAATTAATTATAAACAATGGTTAATTGATTAATTATTATATAATTAATTAATTAATTATTATATAATTAATTAATTATTTATTTATTTATAAATAAAAAATTTTATAATCAATTAATTATATTTATAGTTAATTATTGTAAATTTTTTTTTAATAATTAATTATTATAAAATTTTTATAATTAATATTATTCCTTCCAATTAAGAACTTATAAATTTTTAATTTATATATTAAAACTAAATTAACCGTCTTAGTTACTTTAGCATAAATAATAAATAAACTTAAAAATAAAATAGAATAAACAAAATAAAAAATACAATTAGAAATATGATTATTAAAATTAATATTAATAAAAAAAGAAAAGAATAATAATTAGAAATACAAAAATTCAAAACCTTGGTTGGCACTGTTCAAAGAAATTGATCTCTATAAAAAGTCTGTAACCCTTCTCTAAAATTCTTCATTCTAAAAAAGTCCTGATGATGGATCCCAGTTGGGGTTTGAAACGTTGACACATGTTCTTCAATACTATGGATAATCTGGAGAGCTTCTTACAAAATGATCACCACAGGAGTTAAAAAACCAAAATATATTGTATTAATATTAACTGAAGCATTGGTTCATATTTTATACTACTCTACTATTGCCAACTAAATTGTTGCTTCATACTTCACCGAAGCATATTGGCAAGCCCATCAAATAGATATAATTTCAAACACAAATAAATGTACATTATGTATGTCCATCTTCGGAAAATGTTACGAACCCTAACACAATTAGCTAAGAAAACATGAACTTCTAACATACAACAAGCACAAGACACATTAGATAAAAAAATAGAACCTACTAATAAGGTCACTTGGACTATGAATTTCTTCATAAAACTACTAGTGTAGAGCTTTACAAAAAAACTATGTAGAAAGACAATCTTACTAAACATAGGAGGAGAGTTGGGATTACAAATTTACTTCCAGATTCACCCATTTTTGTTCTCCTTTGAGATGTTCTTGCTCATATTTTTGTTATTCTTTCTCATCTTTTTGTTGTCGTTGATTAAATTTTCCCTCTTCAACTAATATTAGGGAGCCCTTGGAAGATTGTTTATGTGTGCAATATAGGTGGCCAATTCTGCAATTCTTTGCTTCAGGAAAATATTCTTAGTCTGCAAGTCGACTATTTCGACTCCATGAATTTCCAATATATTGAGAATGAGGATGTTTTCCTAATCTCAAGCTTTCCTCTTAATCCCTTGTAGGAAACGAATCTACTTCTAGGCATTCTTATAATTCATATAATTAAGATTCGAGCTTGGATTATGCAAAAAAATTAGTATTGGGGAAAGGGAAATATCTATGCCACATCATGATGGAAAATCAATGAGGAATTAAAGGTATGGAAAATCAATGAGGAATTAAAGGTTCCTAGATGAAAAAAAGGGATAAGGAAAAACATTAGGAAAACCATGAAATATTCTCGAGATTAAGAAACCCATGAAAAAAGGGGGCAGTCAAAACACTAGGAAAACCATGAAATATACTCAATATTAAGAAACACATTTGTACCAATTATTATACAGCAGTTAACGAGATAGAGAGAATAAGTTGAAGTTTCAAAGGAGAGGTCCCCAAATTTACCAATACACTAAGCAAACCATGAATTAATCATGGGATTGGGAAACACCTAATTTATAAAGAATATATAGAAGTAAGCTAAAGTGAAAGAGTGAACTAAATTCAAAGAAGGGGACGTCGAATTTGCCAAAGCAGTGACAACAAGTGCCTATGGTCTCACCCAAACATTTTATCCCACTCAATAACCATGAGCAAAGACTAATGACTAGTAGAACAACATGTGGGTATTCATAATGGATCCAAGTGTGACAACCCTACAATAAAATTGAATACCTCTGCTTGCAAGACACAATGGATTAATCCCACCTAAAATAATCATGGTGAATTGGGAGAGCATAAATGGAGTGGTAGAAATCAATCAAGGGAAGGTACCGAACATGCAACAACGAGAAGATGGGATTTGATATGAAGTGACACATGTCTTGTTGGTGATAAGGGAGTCTAATAATTCTTGAAAGCGGGGTGATGACATATATAAAATTCAATTTTTATAGTTATGAATTATAATTGAAAGTCCCATATGAAGTGACCAGGGTTCCTTGAGGAATGTTAGTTACTTCTTTTTCCAAGGTGTTAACACAACCATTATGTTTCCTTAGGATGTGAAAAAATTGAACTCGTCAAATGTATCAAGTTTTTATTAGATCTCGACATAATTTTTGTCCAACTATTGTTTATGAATGCTTGATTTGTAGTCTTGCGTTGCTTTTTATTATAGTATCTAAGTCTTTGAGAATTACCAAATTTTTGAGCTTTTTTTCTTGTCAAGCAAAGTCCCACAAACAAATAAAACCAATCCACTTGATTATTGAATACATGTCATAATCCCCATGAAAAATAAAAAACCTTTGTTCCATTTGGTTTCTACAAAGTCCCACTTGCTCCTACCTCCCATAATGAAGTCTTTATTATTATTATTATGATATAGTCTCACATTTAATGCTCCTACATGAAACAAAAAAATCAGTTAATCACATACATTTTGAATGCACAAATACATTTAAAGTAGTAGTAAACAATCCCTTGATTATTCTAATATAAAATATTTAAGACATTTATTGCCTCAAATTGTAAGGTAAACCAATATGTTTGGGTAAAGTGCAATTTTAATATGCAATATGATATGAAATTTAAATGAAATTAAATTGTCTCCCTATTTTCATATATATAAATTAATACAATAAACAATCCCTTGATTATACATCATGAATTGTTGACTTTATACAATATACACATAGCGGGGTTTTTAGCAATTGCTCTCCCCAAGATACATCTTGTGTTGGGCAATTGATTTACATCTTTCTCTTACTTGCATGCGAATGATTGATCGTGTTTTGTATTTCGCAAATATTGTAAAAGAATTCAGTATCTTGTTTTAGTACATCACAAGATCGAATTGAATCCATTGATAGAATTTCTACATTATATGTGACGAAATGTATTGGAAAAGTTTAATATGGCTGAAGCAAAATCTATAAGTACACCACTTGTATCTTATTTCAAATTAACGACTAATCAATGCAAATCTAACATTGAAGGAAAATAAGAAATGTCAAAGATTCCATATGCTTCAGTTGTAGGAAGCTTAATGTATGCAATTATAGGCCCTCATTGTGACATTACAAATTTAGTGGGAGTGGTAAGTAGGTTTCTTTCAAATCTAGGGAAGGAACATTTAGATGCAGTTAAATGGATTTTAAGATACATTAAAGGCTCTATTGATTATTGTTTGTGCTTTATTTTCCTTTATGTTGATGAGTTTCTCTATATAGTTAATTTGACGTTAGAAGAATTTAAAGTTGTCATGAAAACATAATTTGACATAAATAATCTTGGCCTCATGAAGTATTTTTTGGGAATTGAAATTAAGCAATCTGCAAATGGTAGCTTTTGCTATCAACAAAATTATGCCACTAACATCTTGCACAAGTTTAAATTGATCGGCTACAAACCAACTGACACTCCAACTGCTCTAGGCACCAAGATGAGCAAACAAGATGAAGGACCATCACGTGATTCTACTTTGTATAAAATTTTAGTTGGTAGTCTCTTATATCTCACTCCAACTAGACCAAACATAATGTTTGCATCTAGTTTTGTTTCTAAATTTATGGAATCACCCAAGGATTCACACTAGAAAGTTGCAAAAGTAATTGTAAGATATGTTGTAGGGACACTAAACTATGTCTTATTGTACAAGAATTTGTAAAGATTTCTCTCTCAGGCTACACAGATAGTGACTATGTAGGTAGCATAGATAATTGAAAAAGCACGTCAGGATACACTTTTCACCCGGTAACAAATATGATCTCATGGGCATCCAAGAAACATCCCATTGTTTCAATATATTCAATAGAGGTAGAGTATGTAGTTGTAAATTTTGTAGCTTGTCAGGAAGAATGGTTGAGAAGACTATTGAATGATATTTCACATGTTTAAAAGGAGCCAACTCCTATTTTATGTGATAAAAGCTTCGTCATTGCATTGTCAAAAATTCATGTGTTTCACAAAAAGAGCAAACATATTGACACATGATTTCACTTCATTCGATATCTTGTCAATAATGAAGATATATTTCTTAATTTTTTTGGATCACGAGATCATCTTGCAAATATTTTTACAAAGACACTAAGAAAAACTATATTTGAATTTTAGAGAGAGCACTCGGGCATTGTAAGTGCTTATTGTACAAGAATTCTGAAGATTTCTCTTTCTCAGGCTACACAGATAGTGACTATGTAGGTAGCATAGATTATTGAAAGAGCACATCAGGATACAATTTTCACTTGGTAACAAATATGATCTCATGGGCATCCAAGAAACAACCCATTGTTTCAATATCTTATGTAGAGGTAGAGTATGTAGCTGCAACTTATGAAAATTGTCAAGAAGTATGGTTGAGAAAACTATTGAATGACCTTTCACATGTTTAAAAGGAGGCAACTCCTATTTTTTGTGATAAAAGATCCATTATTGCATTGTCCAAAAATTATTTATTTCACAAAAATAGAAAAAATATTGATACACACTTTCACTTCTTTCAAGATATTGTCAATAATGGAGATATATTTCTTGATTTCTTTGGATCACGAGATCATCTTGCAGACATTTTTACAAAATCATTGGGAAAATATTTATTTGAATTTCTTAGAGAGAACTTGGGCATTGTAAGTGCCAATAATTGTAACATTTGATATTAGGAGGGGATGTTAAGAGCATTTATCTCCTTGTCTCATCCTTGTTTGCTAGTTGTCATAGTTAGTTTAGTTTAGTTCAATCATTTTTAGTTGAGTTGAGTTCTAGTTGGTTTTTACTTCAGTGTGACTTCAGTTTTTTTTATTGCTAATGTTCTTTTGTATCATATGTAATATATTTAGTTGTTACTGAATAGTGTGAAGAATAGTCGCTCCATTTTTATTTTCTCAATCCTTATCAGACGTTACAACGATTAGAAAAACATCACCATCATTGACATACCTAATGGGACAAAAACCCATACAAAACCCATTGTTGGGTGCAACAATAAATCCAAAGTTTAAATTTATCATCTACCTTTTCACTTGCAACTTGGAGCCATTAGCATGTGAGCTCGTTGGAGATAAGAAGGCCTTAAGATATAGTACAAGGTATTTTCCATTCTTACCTGACACCTCTAATTGTAACTAAGAGAAGCCCACAATTGAAACTGATACTAAAGAGGAAGAAGAAGGTTCATAAATATTGACCATCCTGCATTGTACACTCCTTCAAATTTATAAAATACATTGAAATCAACACAAGATGTGACTAAGAGGAATCAAATACATAATCAATGAGTTGTGGTAACTCCCTAATGGTGTTATTGACTAAAGAATCTATTCTAGAGCTAATGAGGGCCACCTCGAGTGTTCACCTCAATCCCAATATGATTAGCTATCATTGTACACATTCTTTAGTCCAAAACATAGAACTAGCTCAAATCACCTAGCCTATTTTTCAAGTGGATTTGTAGCTAAGCCCAGTGAAAGCCTACCACCTCTACCCTGGTCTATCGAGTACTATTGCACTTATGCCACCTTATTTTTGTTTTAGACTATTAATTTAAAACCATTATTCGATCGACCTTCCTTGAATTTCTCACCTTGAATTTATATCCATTATTCGATCAACCTTCCTCTAATTTCTCACCCTTAATCTATATTTACGTAGGAGGGTCATCCATATGTCGATTAAAATTTTTTGCATCTAATCACCATTAACAAAAGTTAATGTAAAATAAACAAAGTCAAGATTAACTTTTCTCCTTTAAATTCATTACTTGATTGACCTTTCTCTAATTTCTCACCACTGAAAATATAAGAAGGAGAGTCATTGAAAAATTGTGTGTATCCAATCACTATTAATAAAATTCAATGGACATTAAACAAAGTCAATGATTAAATTTTCTCCATGTCTATTGGATGCCACTTGGATCCTTGTCACCAAATTTCACCAAGGCTTTGTTGTTAATTATCAAGAAGAGACACAAATGAATGAAGAAAAACTAGAAACAATTCGTTCTTAGATGACCCTTCTCACAATTAAATATATTTTACAATAGAATAAGAATTTTCTAGAAATATCTAGGCTTGGTAGTGTTATCGACAGATATTGTCACTCCTAGAGATAGCCTAGAGTTGCCATAGACCAGTGCCTAGGACATCTTATCAGAGCAAGGAGCATATAATATAACTTGGGTGTCAATCCAAAAGCTCTCCTGCTATCTCTTGTAAAACAAGGAAATTGATTTAAATGGGACCATAATCTACAGAAACTATCACAGAGAAATTAATGTTGCAAAGACAGGATGAAAAGCTCCAATATTAAGGCATCAGACAGTTAAGAGACAATTTACTGCAAAGAGGGCCGATTCAAGTAATATGCCATAGAAATCAAATATCAGAAGGTGTGTGCGATAAAAGAAATATTAAGAAGATATTAGTTAACTTTGGACTGATTCCCAGATACACAACAGAACCACATATGGGCTTATCAATCTAAGAATCCATACATGACAATGGCGTTTTAAAAGCACCCTCCCAAAGCAACTAATACAACATAAATATGGATGAAATGAACATGGAACAATATATCATGCCTGAGCCATATTTAAAGTGCTTGACTAATCTCAGTATGGGTATCAACTAGGATAAATCCTTACTGAAAATCAGTGAGCCACTCGCATTCCAGTAACATGATACAAGAAGATAAATGAAATGGAATGAGATGTTATATTAACACATAAGAGAAAGTTACATACTGTGAAATACCAAAGACCAGAATCCTCATTACAGATAGAACTCCTCGTCACTGAGACCCTACGGGCTCCGAGTCTTCATACAAAAGCTTTTACAAAATGTATACAATAGTCCCTTTCATTGCACAATTTTTCTGATAAAAATCTGGAACCCCCACCATGAGTTTCCTCATAGTTTTTATAGTTGAGAGGCCGAAGAATCTAGTAAAAGAGGTAGGTGACTAGCATTTAATTTGCCTAATTTAAACAAAATGGCGGAAACATTCGTGCCTATGTTGCTGAGTAACTATGCTGTACTGTATGCACTCTATGCCGACTTCCTGAAATAAATGAGTTGGGGATGAAAATCTTCTTCAAGGACGTGGTACAAGGATGAATTTGAATAAACATTATGTCCTTCCAAATTTGAATTCAAATCCAAAATCTTTAATGTTGAACGCTGAATTTCTCGATCATTCAGTGATACTTCGTTGCTGCTCCATTAATATCTCCATCTGCAAAAATCTTTGTTTTGATTGGCACCAGAGGGTTTGATAGATCTTAACCCTTATTTCTTAAATAGCAGTCATGTCGCAGCAGCCTCCTAGGATTTTCTTCATAACTTTGCTTCTGAAAAATTGTCCTTTGGAGCGGCCTCAGCTTTTGTAATGGTGGCCGTGAGTAATGGCTATTTCTCTGTCGCCGTAAACCTGCAAAACTCACAAACTCGTTAAGAAAGCAATGCACGGGAATGCAGACACAATAGGGATAATGGTGAGTCAGCGCGACATGATGGATAAGTCGAAAGATGCAGAGCGATGATGGGAAATGAAACGTTATAGTGGAAGGCAACCATGTCTAAATCTGGTGAACTGTGGTGAGTTCTAAACATAATATGTGGACTCATGAATTTTAACAAAATATATAGCAGAACATATGACACTATGACAAGAACGCGGGGAATGATGACGTGGAGACTATGGGATTGACGGTGCGGCATGAAAAGGATCTGGGCCATCCATTCTTGAAACGAGATCAACGGTTCAAACAAAATTTGAGGCGATAGACAACGGGCCCAGAGCACTGTTCACTTAGATTATCGTTCATGCAACTCCAGAGTGTAACAACCGTCAGATGGGGACCCTCCGATTGAACGACTAGCACAGACATCGCTGGGCGACTTTGACCGAATGATAATGCGCGATGGAGGGTGGTATTGGGGACGTACACCCAGACGCGTGGCACACGCTGAATGGAATCACTGCGATTTTAGAAAAACCGCCAGCCCTTCAAAGGTGGTGCGATGAATACAGCTTGTTTTAGGCAGTGGTTTTAGGGCGCGGGGACCACAAAGGCAATGTGCTGTGGTGCGTTGATCCTTGTTTAATTGGACGGCTCAAAGTGTACCCGATGGCCATATACGGTAAGCGCTTTTTCGTTTTGGCACATGGTTTAGCACCTGGGTTACATGGAGAGATGGCGAGGGAGCTAGGGCCGAAAGGTGCCAAACTTTCTATATTTTCAATTGCGGGTTTTAGCCATTTAGATGTAATTTTGGAATGAAAAATGGCAACGACAGGCATAAAAAGGCTTTTCAAAGCGAAAGGGAGGGAATTTGGAAGGTAAGCAGGGGATTGCTTGCCAAAAAATTTACTAAGGGCTGATATGGTTAACAGGTAGCATCTAGAAATATACAGGACTAACCACTTCTACATATATCTAGGACTAACTGATTTTAGAAACATCTTTCTAAAAATATTTCGATCTCACAATTATCTTCCTATCTAACTCAAGATAATAGGAGAGATTATTTTTGACACTCCCCTTTAATTTAAATTGTTACATTCATTAGCAATAATAATGCCTAATTGGTGTCTATGAAATTCAAAAACAGTTGTTCCCAATGGCTTGGTGAAGATATTTGTTAGATGGTCTCTAGATCCACAAAATTAAAGAGTTAGTTCACCATTGCAGACAATCTTGTGAATGAAGTGATAACAAGTGTCAATATGCTTTCTTTTCCTATGAGATGCATGGTTCTTTGATAATGCAATTATTGCTTTGTTGTCACAAAAATAGAAGTGGACCACTTCTCCAAGTGTGTAAGAATTTTCAAAAGTATTCTTAGCAATATTGCATGTTATGATGCTATAATAGCTACTACTTATTATACTTCTATGGAAAATATGGAGACAATGGTCTTTTTCTTAGAGGCCTATGAGAACGAATTTGCACCCAAATGAAAAGCATATATTGAGGTCTTTTCTTATCATAAATACTACTAGAAAAATCATTGTCCTTAATTAAGGTAGGTTGAATCCTTGATGGAGAACTGAAAACCTCACTCAAGATAATTCCTAATTAGTGTTGTTACTTAATAATATATTTAATTCATATTCTAAATCTATAAGAAAAAGTTTATATTTATCTCTATCAAATATCAAATGCTTTCTATTATCAAAATCATCTTTTTGCAAGACAATATTTAAAATTAGAATCGAAATCAAGAGAAAAAGACTCGTGATCATCTAAGATGTGAAAATTAACAATTTAACTACATAGGAGAGATATGCCATATAACATAGTTTACCATAGTATTACTAAGCCCATGATAACATGCCATTTCCCTTAGAATATCATTGCTAACTACAAAGCTCTATCAACTTGATACCATACATTTTTTCACCTTAATATTCAATATAAGATTGAGGTTTTTATCTAAACCTAAATAGTGAAGGTTGGAGATGATGCTTCTAGGATTATAGATTGATTGCTTATTTTTCTAAAATTAAAGTTTAATATATATATATATATATATATATATATATAATTTTTATTTTTTAGGTTTTAAATTGTTATATATATGACGCCATGAATGGTTCTTACTTTAGTTGTTTAAAGAATTTGTTTATCATTCATATATATGACATTTTATATGTGATGTTTTTCTTTGGAGCCACTCTTATCATTTTGTCACTCTATCTCCCACTATAGTAATTCACATCCCCACACACTGAAGTGACACCAAATTCCATTTTACATGTGCTATATATGTCTCAGAGTCATTGTGAGCGCCTTGATGGTCAAATAAATAAACCACGTTGTCACAGATATGGCCAGGGCCGAGAGAAAGGATCATTGTTATCGGAAATACTATTAAAACTTTTACATTTCTCAATCTTTGGTGTGCCACAAATTTGATGTTACTTTCTCATTTATTTTATAAGTAAATCAGTGCATGATAAATTTCTGATTTTCCTTGGTACAAGCACTCCTTGTGACGAGTAAAAGTTACATGGGTAGCTTGAGGGTGAAAATCATAGATGAAAATGGATATGGAGATGTGGCACTGCATTAAAAGTGTTTTTTCATTGATTCTATGAGATGAAGGAAGTTGTGGGAATGTGAAGGAATCTGTGGGAATTTGAAAAATGAGATGATAAACTTTTTTCAGTGAAAGTTTTGATGAAGATGATAAGTTATTAAGTTTCAAAAACTTTATTTATTGTCAAAAAGTCTTAGTTATTCATGGGATACATCCATGTAATGTTATTTTAGTTTCATTGGTATCAGAAATGAAATGCAAGTAGGTGCCACATTTTCTATCCTCCTAAGGAAGTTATTTATTTAAGTGGAGGAAGTCGACACTTAGTTTTAAGTTGATTGTCATACTTTTTTTAAGAAGTTTGTATGAGAAAGGGAAGCTGGTATTACACAAGGTTATCACGATTTATTTCAGGAAAGATTTTAGACAAGTCTTAGCTTTTTGTTACACATCTTTGGTTCAAAGCGAAAAAAAGGGTTTTTCTTTGGCTTATGGATATTTATTTGTTTAGTGTGCAGCATCATCTTAAAATGGAAATAAAATCAATAGTCAATGTTAAAACTGGCAAATAAATATTAGATTTTGTGGAAAAAAACCATTTGGGTCAAGTCAAAATTGCTTCAATATGCAAAACATGAAAGTGGATTTGGGTAAATGCAAAACGATATAGAATCATTTTAAGGTGTGGGCTTGCTCACTTTAAATGGGAACAAATAAGAAGAAAATAGTCCCAGAGAAAGAAAATAAATAAGAGTAACAAAAATAAAGAAGACTCAACCATTTACAGACCCATATCTACACCTCTTACTTAGTCATCAGATCTCTATGTCCAAGAACTGATGAAGGTTGGGACAAGGTTGGAGATTTTGGAAGCCAAATAACAAGAAAGGGACTACAAAATTTCATAGATCACGTTTGCAAATCGATGTTTAATGGGAGGTAATAGAATTTTAAAAGAATAGGTTACAATGTTACAAGAGGCTCTAGAGAGAGGAGAACAAAAATTGTAAATCAAGAAGACAACGTGGAAAACCATGAAAGAGTCAATAGCATCAAACAATGATGTGATAATTTCTAAAGCAACTCAGGTAGATACCAAAGTATCTTAGCAAACCAGCCTTTCGAAAGAGAAGGAAAAAAAGAACAATAGGAAAGACAGTCCAAAAGAATTCAAAGTCGGATTTGAAGGCACTAATGGTTACATAAGGACAGAGGAAGAAGAAGATGCAAGTTATTGTAGAGCACATGAAAGAGAACAAAAAGAAAGAAATGATTAGGAAACAAAATTTATTATCAAGGGAATAAGAGATTATGGAAAGAATGAAAGTACTCTCAATTTGACAAGGGACTTTCTAAAAGAGAAACTACACTCGAAAGGGAAAATTTTCCAAGCAAGGAGGGTGTGGAAGATATGTGAAGAGAGGCCTCGACCCATAAAATTCACCATGGAAAGCGTGCAACACAAACACCATCTCTTGAGCAAAAAGAAACTCTTGAAAGGCTCACACTTCTTCCTAGATGAAGATTTTAACCAAAAAACAACAAAAGGAGAGAAGGGAAGAAGTGGAGAAAATTAGAACAACAAGAAATGAAGGGAAAATGGAATGGTTGTACAATGGTAAAGCAATTATTGCAGTGTTTAGGCCTTAGAGAAAAACAAGGCAGCACGGGGGCAATAAATCAAAAATAGAGAATTTGATAATAGGGAGGAAATCAACAAGAAAAACATGGATGAAAAGGGGTGAAGACTCAAATTTGAGCCTTATGTGCCAAATCGTGTAGTAGTCAAATCCTACCCAAGTCTACCTAATTTTAGTTTGCTGGAATTGTAGAGGTTACCCTTGGAGGAGGGGACCTGGGTTAGGGCCTATTGCGGAAGGTAGAGACATAATTTGTCTCACGAAAACTCATGAATATGATGGTTGCAAAACTCCTGTGTTTGACGGTTACATGAAGTTAGCATAAAATGGAAAAGGGTATGGGGGTATACTAGTTTTTGTGAAATAAAAATAAGTCTATCACATTCAGTTAATGAAAGAAGATGCAAATAAACAATATTTATGGTTCAAAATATCAAAGAATGAGAATCACATAAGAATTGCAGCATGCTATTTCGCCCTCAAGTCTCAAAAACTTACAAAAATAAGGGGCTAGACAACAAGGATCCCTATGCATCTTTAAAGAAAGATATTGTTGCATGCTCTCAGCAGGGAGAAGTTATTTTAGTGGGATATTTCAATGCTAGAACAACAAATCAACAAGCTAGTATTCTTTGTTGCAAAGAAAATCACAAACTTATATGGCTCACTGAAGGGGAGCATCCCGAATGGGTGAGATGTTTATAAGATGACAAAGTTGGCAATCATTTTGGAGAGGAGTTTCTTATACTGTGTGGTTCTTTCAAATTAATTATTTGCAATGGTATAGATAGATGGAAAAGGTGTGGGAACTTCACTTGCAACAGATACAATGGGACAAGTGTTGTTGACTATGTGATTTCTTCACAAAGCTTGATAGAAAATATAGACGAAGTTAAGATTGGAGAGCATATTTGGGACTTAAAATAAGGCCATAACCCAATTTATATAAATTTATCATGGTTAGAAGAAAGGCAGTATATGGGGAATCCCAATGCTCTCAACAATCACTATCAAGAGGAAAAATTATTATAACACAAGAAAATTTTACTATCTTAAAAACAATGCTAGAGGGATTAATTCAGAAGGATAAAATTGGTTTCCAAAGCTTCAACATTCATGAGTTAACAAACATAATTCAAAGTGCACTTGAGAAATGAAAAAGAGAAAAAATAGGAAATTAGAATCAAATTATTTTACTGTAAATGCTTGGTTTGATGAGGAATGAAAAATGGAAAGGAGAACCTTGAAAAAGGTAGGAAAGGAGAAGATGAATGTAAAGTTATATAAGCATATACAAAAAAGGAAAAAAAAACGAGTTCATGCAAACAAGGCGAGAGAGTTAATATATCTAGGCAAGAATAACCCAAATATTTTCTGGCAGGAACTTTAGGCAAGGAAGAATAAAATCGAAAATAATATTACAACCAATCAATGGTTTGAATATAAAAGAAAACTCTATGAAAAAAAAATAATCAGAGGTTGAGACTCCCCCAGGATCAACACAACTACAAAGCTCTTCATGTTACAGGAGGTGGAGATTGGAATTAAGAAGCTGAAAACAAGAAAGGAAAAGGACTTGGTTGAACTTCAAGAAGAGTATCTAAAATGGGGAATGAACACTCTTGCACCACACATAATCGAAATATTAAACAACATCATTCAACAAGGATTCCCAAGAGACTAGACAACTAGCTTAGCAATACCCCTTTTTAAAAATGGAGACATTAATAATCCTTCCAATTATAGAACCATTATGTTCAATCCTTTGTTTGCAAAGATTTTCGGCAGCATGGTAGAAAATAGAATCAGTAAGTGGGAAGAAGTAAAATAAAAGAGGGAAAAAGGACAAGCGGGTTTTAAGTCTAAGCATTCAACAATGGATCATGGTATCACGTTGAGACACATTATTGAAAAGGTTTGGGGAGACACAGAAAAATAATTATGATGCTTTGTTGAATTCAAAAAGGCATATGACACAGTCCCTAGACATAATTTGTGGCGTAGAATGGAAGAACGTAAAATTCCTTTGCATTATAGATTCGTTTTCCATATAATTTATGAAGAGGTGAAAGTCAAAATTAGAACCTCAGAGGGTATTTCAAAAAGATTTAGAAGTGACATTGGAGTCAAGCAAGGTTTCCCTCTATCCCCTACTTTTTTTGGTTTAAATATTGATAAACTGGATGAGTGGCTAAATCTACAAGGTGGAGATGGTGTTCGGTTGGGGGAGTTTGTGATAAATATTTTTTTATAGGTTGATGATCTTGTATTGATTTTTAAATCGACCCATGGATTGTAGATGCACCTATATGCCCTTGAGAATTTTTGTAGAGCAGTGGGGATGCAAGTCAATACTAGCAAGACCAAAATAATGATTTTATTTAATAAAATGACGCAGATCCAACCTACATTCTTATTTGAAGGCATAATTCTTGAAGAAGTAAATGAGTAAAAGTACATCGGGATTGATTTCAACAATACACTTAATTGGGAGGACTGTCGAAAGAACATAATTTTAGGAGGGTGGAAAGCATTATGTGCTCTTCAAAACAAATGTAGAGAGGAAGAGTTATGGGATTGGAAAACAATTAAAGTTCTTTTTAGACTCCTATTTTGTCCAATGATGCTATATGGGGCTAGCAACACACCCATCTCAAAATGGAAACAAATTGAGAAAATCCAAAAATGCTTGATCATGAGAAAGTTAAAAATAAAAATTTCGGTACCTTATGAGATAATGTTGAGTAAAACAAGAGAAAATCACATCGAAGAAATTGCTATGGTGAGGCTCATAAGATATCTACAAAATAATTGTGAAAATGGGAGTAGGTATATGGACAGTTGTTATCTTCAATGAAGGCATGAGTGAAAGAAAGAAAACATGGATGAGACAAAATTACACATGAATGAAAAAGTGAAATATCTACCTCAATGTCTGTCCAACAAATAAAAAAGGAGCTAAAGAATTTTGTTATGGAGAAGTTTCATAAATGGTTATGGGGAAATAGTTGGTTAGAAAGAAGAAGTACTACATTAAGGAATTCAACCCTACGTGTGATCTCCAACAAAAAGAGTACATTGGAGCCATCATTTCGCGGAGGGAAAAGGTTCTTATTGCTCAATTAAGAACCAACTCGCATCATCTTCGGTGTTAAACAAGACAGTCGAAAAGGCCTAAAGAAGCTTGGGAATAATGGGTGTGTACATTTTGCACATTTTGGGCAGTGGAATGAGAAAAACATTTCATTTTGGAATGTGATACCTTCAAATACATCAAAGAAAGTTATGGGAATATGTTAGCATCGGTTTCTTGGCTTTATCTTTTCAGTGAGGGGATTGTTGGAAGGTTGGGCCAACTCATCATCAATTTGAATAAGAATATGATTGAATTGAAAAAAGCGAAAAGCAGAGAACTGATGGTCCCATAGACTATTTTTGGTCTTGTGGATGTTAAAATATCATTTCATTTCTATGGGTATACCCTATTGACAAGTTTTAAAAAAATGAAATCATTTAATTAACGATTTGGAACCGATTGTTTAATATTAAAAAAGTTAAAAAAATATTCATACAATCTCTATTGTTGTTAGAGAGCTTTAGTAGGGGAAAAACTATATATTAATTAATAAATTGAATTAATTTTTTATTTACTATATATTAATGATTTGAATTACATAATTTTTCAAATTAATTTTTGAATTATATATTTTATCATAAAGTTAATTATATAGAAACAAAACAATTTATTTATTATTTATTATTTTATTAAATTTTTATTTTAATTAAATCTATTATTAATATATTTGTCATATATTAATATTATGAATATGTAGTTCAACACAATATTAAAATTAACCAAATATATATATGACACTTCTTATTATTATATATTGGATGTATGATGAAAAATTAAATTACTATGAAAGTATTTTAATTTATTTTTTAAATATATAAAAAATGTTTTTGTGTGTTTGAAAAGATTTTTTAAAATTTATTTTCCAAAAATATTGTTTTACTTTTAATTATTATTATTGTTATTCATTTTTGTTTTTCAAATAAATTTCTTAATAAATTTCAAAAGTTGTTATCATAGAAAACATTTTTTTGGACTAATGTAGCACATCAAATGCTTCATAAGCTTCATGAGAATAAGTAAACTATTTCTTGAGAATTTTTAACTCCAATGAAAACCACACATAGCTCAAACAAGGACGGCATAATTATTCCAAGACATGGCTATGTCATTGGGGAATAAGAAGAAGTCATTTTACAAAATAATGATAATATTAAAATTATAATTACATCTAAATATAAGAAAAATGTGTGATGTGATAAAAAAACTAGAGCAAAAAAGAAATTAAGGTACACTAAAGAGGTGGTCAACCCTATTATAGAAGATAAAAAATATCTAACTATTTTGAGTAAAGTAAAGAAGAAAATCAACATTGCTAAAATAAGAACAAGCTTTCATTTGTTGCACACTGAAATTAGTGTTGGACAATTCCCAAAACATCACGGGTTAAAAGAATTTGTCATCTTTTGACACTAAGAGGGTTCAAGATGAGACGACCCATTTTCTCTTAGAATGTCTTGAATATGCCCAAATTATATCATAATTTCAAAATATTTATCATAATACAAACCTCCCTAACCTTCTAAGTCATGACACTTTGGTAACCTTGAAATGATTCTCTTAATGTTCTTCAAGCACATAAGCAACATTTTAAGAAATCCAAGTAATCCCTTTATCTTTCTTAAAGTACAAACGATCAATTATGGATTCAGTGAACGTGAATCATTATCATTATAAAAGTGTTAATAATTCTTAGATAAAATATAGCCAAAGGCATAATTAATCGAAAATGACAAATTTGAAAATATAAAGTAATAAATGTTACTTGTTAATAAATACTTTTGGTATTGAAATAATATATTATGTATAAAGATTAGAATGCTTGCTTTAACAATGGAGATAATCATGTGACAAATAGGCACGGTAAGAAAATTCTTATTTTGCTTTAAAGAATTGAAAACAACATTGAAATTATGATCATGTAATGAGTAATAATTAATGGGAAATTACGTTCTTTATTATAAGGGAAAATAAGGGAAAACTTATAGTTAGAGGAAAGATAAATGAAACAAGGATTGGAAATATGCATAATTAAGCATATCAAATGTTGTGGAGAAATCAAAAGTTGATCCACGTGGATATTGATTGGCCCCCACCTATTCTATTTAGCTCACAACACAATTCCCTATCAATTTCCTCTTTTTCAGTACACTTTCCTATTTCGGTAGTTTTCAAGCCTTCAAAATTTGGATCTGTTTTTAAGCCCTAAATGACATTTTTTGGGGAAACGAGAAAACTTGAGACAAAGACCATGTTTGTATTCAAAAGTTTTTATCCTCGGATAGATATTTCTAGCGGGCTATTATGTGTGCCAAACAAAGAATGTATGCCAAAGTTATGACTTGGGGAAGTTGGTGTTCCAAATTACTCCCAAAAAAGCCCATAAGAATTTTGTGCTTCATCTATTAGGGCTACGGTTTTAGATATTTAGGGTTTCTGATTGTTTCTTCATGATAAAAAGGCCTTAGATCCTCATTGTAACACAGTTCAGGAAGACGAGTAGCCATCACATATCTTCTTAGAGATATGATACCACCGGTCGAGCTACTTTGTTCTATTTTTGCATGTAAACAATTTCAACATTTGTTATTTATTAATTGAAGTTCAGTTTCATTGTATATTTATATTTATATTTAAATATATATTTCATTTCATTCCTTCATAAATTTAGATCAATTATATCAGAGTTTTCTGCTCTTTCTCTATTTTTCTGTGCATGTCCCCAACAAGGTTAAGATATAAGGAGTTGGGACTTGAACTGCTTGAGCCCTTGCAAGAACGTCCTCGCCGGCCTCAACTACCTTCCATGGTAGAAGAAAAGAAATATGAGGGAGCAAGAGATGTTGCCAAATTATTTCTCTAAGAAGCTCTCAAACGACAGAGGAACGAAATGATGGATAACTTTTCCCATAGCCTTCGGTGGATACCAATAGGTGGTGCATCTTAATCCAATTGTCAGTTCAAAGGTGTTGCCCCCTTTTGGGTACAATTTTATTTCAATATTCCTATTTTTGAAGGATGGATAGCTACATATGCTCTAGATAAATGGTTAAATAGGTTGGAAGGATATTTTTCAGTCCATGATTTTTTTGTTAGAGAAAATATTACTTTTGCAATGCTTAAAGCACCCCCACACCAAGAACTGGTGAGAAACTACTTACTGTGAGAAAAGGGACACAAAGGAGTCTGCATTATTTTCAGTTGCACCCTCTTGGAACTATTTTATGGATGGTGTTAATGAAGGTCTAGCATAATGAGCCTGAATATCTATAGGAGTGTGCATGTCTCTTTCACTCACAAATGTGTGTGAAGGGGGCTTTGTTTCATTTCATGGTCGATAAAGCTAGTCAAAAGAAACTAATCTAAATCTACGTTGTTAAGTAGTTAGGATTATCGATAACACCACACCCACAAACATACACCATTGGGTGGCTCCACCAAAGGCGAGATCTTTGTGTCAATCAACAGTGCTACTTGCCCTAGAATATCAAGCCTTTCAAGGATGAGGTATTATGTGATGTTTCTCCGCTTAAAGTTTGTGATGTTTTGTTGGGATAACTATACTTATGGAAACGTCATGATTTGCATGAGTCCAGATCTCATACTATTATTAATAATTTTGGTAGAAAACTATATAGGATATCATAGCTATCCATACCTACAATTATTTCTCTGATATCTACTAAGCAGTGCAGTAAGATCATCTCCCAGACTGGGAAATTTTTCTTCCTCCTGATTCACTCTTACAGTGAAGGGAATGTCACGACCACATCCATGACCTCCACATAGGGCTTCTTCGCGCAACAAAGGTAATTAGATAAGGTCATAGAAGAGTACATAGACATCTTCTCCTCACCCATAGGGATACCTTTGCATTGTCAGCATTCCATTGAGCTAACCGACGATGCACATCTACCTAATGGGCCACTATATTATCAATTTATTTTGGAAAATAAGGAAATCAAGTGACATATCCAGGAGTTTCTACAAAAGGGGCACATCCAACTAAGTTCCTCACCTTGTGGGAGTCCAATTGTACTCCTGTAGAAGAACGATGGGACTTGGAGGCTCTGCACTGATTATCGAGCCCTAAAAAAAATCATAGTTAGGAAAAAGTAACTAATTTCATGAATTAGTGACCTTATTGACCAGCTCAAGGGGGGCCAAATACTTCAACAAGATTGATTTGAGGTCTGACTATTGCTTTAAAGTCCAAGAAGGGTATTTTCAAGTTGTTGGTCATGCCCTTTGGTTTGGAAAATTCCCCTGCAACATTCGTGAGGTTGACGAATGACATTTTGCAGCCTTTCACCAACTCATTTGTGGTTATATATCTCGATGATATCCTCATCTTCACAAAGATTTTTGAATAACACTTGTAACACATTCAAGATGTCTTAGATACTCTGCAACAACACAAGCTATGTGAAAACTTAAAAAAATGCTCCTTTGGCATGGAAAATATCCAAAATTTGGGTTACATTATTGATGAGAAAGGGGTGCATGTGGACCGAGCTAATATCCCAGTCATTCAAGTTTTTCCTACCCCGATGAGTCTCACAAAGCTTCATAGCTTCTTGGGCCTTGCTAATTTCTACCACAAATTCATGTTGGGATTCTCTCATATCACATGGAACTTAAGTAAAGTTACCAAGGGTGGAGCCAAAGAGTATTTTTTTTGGTCCGAGTCACAATAGAAGGCATTCTTTGAGCTAAAACATTGTCTTTGCTATGCACCAGTTCTCACATTTCCAGAATTACAAAAGCCATTTGAGATTGAGATATATGCATGTGACTATGCTAATGGTGTGGTGCTCACTTAGCAAGGGAATCCGGTGGCCTATCACAGTGAGAAACTCTCTAATCTTATTCAGATATACTCTCATATGATAAGGAGATGTATTCCATCGTTAAACCTTGCTGGCAGTGGAAACATTACATTATGGGGAAGGAGACAATCATCCAAAAAAATCATTGACCTCTTCAATTTATGTAGACACGTATGAAGTTAAGAATGTTCACCATAATAAATTATCCACATATATGCCATAATTCCATTTGAACATTAAATACAAGAAAGCTAGCAAAAATCAAGTTGCATATTGCCTTAAAGAGCCCCAATTGTGTCACTAACCATTGTTCTCAACTCTTGTGGGCACGAGACTTCTGGATGGCCACAATAGCACAAAAATGATCAAAAATTTGCCACCAATTATTAGATGACGATGGATTCTGGAAGGCAAGAAAGTTCCAAACTTCCACCTCCAGGTTGCACTATTGTGCTACCTAGGACACCTTTGTGTCATTTCAAGTGATTGTGCCAAGCAAATTTGGGAGGAATATTAGATTTGGGTAGTAGGTCACTTTGGCATGGAGAAGATAGTGGTAATATTGTATAAGTATTTTTATTGAATGAAACTCCAACAAAATGTTTGCAAACATATCAGATCTGGAATTTCTTGTGTCATCACCAAGCCAACCATTAAGAAGCAAGTCATGTACACCTTTGCTTACTCCTAGCCAATCATAGGAATCCATCTCCATGGACTATATGTATGGCCTTCCTTATATCAAGCATGGTATTGAATTTTTGTTTGTGGTAATTAATAGATTTTCTAAGTTGGACATATTGGTTGTGTGCAAGAAGAGTATCACAGCATAAGCCACTACAAAGCTCTTCTTTGAATGGGTGTACATACATTTTGGGATCTCGTTGACCATCATATCATATTGGGATAGTGGGTTCTGAATTGCATTCTAGTCTAGCCTCTGGTTATTGTTGGACACCAATCTCACCAACTCGACTTCCTTCCTTCCCTAGATTGATGGTCATACATAGGTCATCAACAGGATGATTGTGCACATACTACGTATGTACAATTCTAAGCATCCACGAGCACGGGATGAGAGTCTCCCCTATGTTTGGGGAAACAATAAGATGTGAGTCAAAGACTATTCTTATAGTCAAAAGTTGTTTCCTCAAATATACCTTTATAACGAGATATCTTGTGTGCCAAACAGAGTATATGCTAAAGTTGCGACTTTGGGAAGTTGACATTCCAAATTGCCCCTAACATGGCCCATAAGCCTTTGGTGCTTCATCTCCTAAGGTTATGGTTTTGGGTGTTTATGTTTTCTAAATTTATTCATGCTAAAAGGGCCTCAGAGCCTCATTGTAACATAGTTTAGGAAGGTGAGTAATCGTCACGTCTCTTCTCAGATATAAGCTACCACCACTCGAGCTAGTTTTATTCTTTTTGCATGTAAATAGTTTTAACATTTTCTATTTATTAATTGAAGTTCAGTTTCATTGTATCTCTATTTTTTTGTTTAAATATGTATTTCATTTCATTTCTTCATAAATTTGGATCAAAATTGGTGCCTAAATTGGATGTCTCAGAATTAGAGGTTATATGTTTGCTTCCTTTTTACCAATATTCAATGATAATTTGTAAATTCAATGGTTTGCGACCTTCGACTTAAAATTTGTATAAATGGATTATTTCAACATGGACAACGCATTCCGAGGCGTATGTTTGCTTTAAGGGTTTCCTTATTTTCAAACTTAAAGATATAGCTAATTATCCAAGAGTTTTAGAGGAGGGTCCTAATTTCAATCCTTTCACTACGCCTATAACAAAAGTTTCAGTGTGGGTTCAATTCCCAAATTTTCTCCTTCATTTTTGGAATTTAATAATTCTAAATGATATTGTTTGTAATTTGTGTAGGTACAACAAATCATATCTAGATTAGATTAAATTAGGTCTATTCACATATCTCAAATGTGTTGATATTGACATCAATAGGAGTATAATGGTTAGTATATGTTATTACAATGGGGTAATTTTCAATGACTTCATTCTTTGAATTATGAGAATATTGCATTTTGGTGTTGGTTTTGTCCACAACCATACATTTCTAGTTTTTTTTTCCTCATGCACACGTCTTTTCAAAAAGGAATGAAGGTCATAAATCTACATTGAAAAGGTGGTGATAATATGGTCCTAACTGATTGTAGAGGATGTAGAAGATAAAAAAACTCTAAATCAAAACTATATAGTGCCATAGATGGAGAACATTTTTTGTCCAAAGTTGATGAATGAGGTCAAAGAATACACACATCCATTGTAAATGGTAGTTATAAATGAAGCTCTATCCAAGGGGATGAAGAGAATCCATGAATTTGATAACGTTAATGTAGGGAATATCCTCTTCCCAAAACTTATAAACTACTATTGGAGCTTATGTTAAATGTAGCCTCTTTTATTTCTTATCAACAAGAAATTAATTATTATTATTATTATTATTTTGTCTTTTCTAGGGGGGATTACTTAAAAATATATTGTGAATATGTTAAACACAAAAAAAACGATCATGTATAAGAGGAGACATTAGAAAATTCATTCATATAACCAAACACAAAGTTACAAAATTACATTAGGGGCAATGGCAATGTCACTATTGATAAGTCGATATGGAAGCTATTTCGTTTGTCCTTTGAGATAACATTTTTCATTTCAACTGAAAACCAATCCAACTCTAGATTTCCAACAATGTGTGTTCATTTTGCTTACCAAATCCGTTAAATATATTGTGCTAATCTAATGAAAATATTAACACAATGTGATACATATGTAGCCACATGCATGAAATATTGTTGTGAAAGAATGGATGGATGGAAGAAATGGATGTTTTGTGCAATTTTATGGTTTTTAAGTGGAGACTCAAATCATCCTCACTAAATAATAGAAATGGAAGAGGAAAAATATGGATCCTTTATGCAATTTTAGGGTTTTGAAGTTGAGACTTAGATCATCCTCACACAAGAAAAATGGAGCAACACGTGACAATGACATAGGGGATATGTTTCCTTCACTACTACATTTTTTAGTTCTTTCATGTATTGGATAGATAATTTATTGAATGTATTGAAGGATTCAATTACAAGGCTATCATGGTTGGATTTGAATAATAAGGATGTGAAAATATCATTTATGGTTGTCTTACAATGGATCCATTTAATTCTCGTCTCAAATAAAATTTAAAAGTTGGTTTCCTTAACTATATAAAGTGCATTTTCAATGGAATTGATTGGGTTAACAATATATGCATTAGTGTGTTACACATCATTTTGTCACCATGGAAAATGATTGTCAAAACTGGATCTTTCGCTATCCATCAATGTGTTCCAAAGAATTCCCCTATAAGTCTAGAACTTAAACATCTTGAAGAAAGTGATAATTATAGGTAACAAGGTCCAAAAACCTACTTTTGCTCACTTGCACACTTTCCTAGCCATTTTCTGTGCATACACAGCTCTTACCATTAAAGCCTGAGTAGAAGTGTGCTCTATCTTCCACTATAAACTATGCACATGACTCAACAAAAAGTAAAAAATAAAAAGTAAAATCTAGGAGATTTGTTGGGCGAATATATCCCAACCGAAAGCTTTAAGGTGATGCTTATTCGAGCCTAATCCCTCTGATCATGGAGCTAATTCCAATTCTTCAAGGAACCCTAATCCATGAAGCTAATTCCCATTATTCAAGAAACCTCCTCCTCTTGGCCTATAAATCAAACACGGGCCAAAGGATTTGGGAGGATTACTAAAGGTAGACTTATGCTACTCAAATAAGGTTGGAATTCCTATCATCCAAGGAGAATATTGTAGATCATTGGGAGGAGCCACACTTCATCAAGGCCAAGGTTGTGTAACTCCTCTATTTTCGAGATTAATACAAATGAGTTTTTCTTCCCACTATATTTTCTAATGGAATTGATATATGGTTTATTTTGCTTCCATTTGTCCATTGAATTGATATTAGGTACTAGTCTCCTTTATCACTAGTATGAGTTGTATTGAATCATTTATTCTTCACATGCTCTTGATCTCTTGTTGTTTCCATGTTTGTAGATATGATTTATAAGCATTGCGGAGCTACATCAAATCATAGCAGGGATCTTCATTAGGCATTTCGTGAAAGGTATGGATTCCATCTCTTACCATTCATATTTATGATTCAATATAAATAAACTCAAGGAAATATTTGCTTGCTTGTCTTTTTGTTACTAGAGTTAGTAATTGAATGTAGGGAGATTGCTTTTGTCTACATTAGAAATTAGTCTGCCATAACATGGTGGCCACCAATATATAACATCATAACCAATTTTCAAAAGGTCATATAATTGTTATAACAAGCGGAAATTTACATATTGTTCAAATTATCACAATATTTTTAAGCATAACTTATTCCATGGATATTAGTGTTCACAAGGATTCAATTACAAGGTTATAATGATTGGCTTTGAATAATAAGGATGTGAAAACATTATTTATGGTTGTATTATAATTGTTGCATTTAGTTCTTGTCTCAAAGAACATTGAAAATTTGGTTTCCTTAACTATATAGAGTACCTTTGCAATGACATTGACGGGGTTAGCAATATATGCATGGGTGTGCACCAATCTATGACATCATAACCAATTTGAAAAAGGGCATATAATTGTTGTAGCAAGGGGAAATTTACATATTGTTCAAATTATCACAATAATTTTAAGTATAACTTTATCCATGGATAGTAGTGTTCATCTAGTTATCTACCATCACAAACAACCTTGTGCCAATTTTCTTAACATGTTATATATTTTAACCTTTTTTTCTACTTCGAAGAGTAGTTTGTATAATGTTCAAATCATTTTCTTTGGATAGGTTTGCTAGTGGGTTTATAACTCAATTTTTCATATGCTTTCAAGAAATGCATTTATTTTCTTTTAGAGTGAGGTTGTTGGTACCAAGCCAACCCATAGCTATACCCACTTAAAAGTTTACAGGATCAAAGTCAATACAACAATATTCATAGACACAAAGACATTGTAATAATATTTATCAAGGCATTATAGATAATCATGTCACTAGCAAGGATTTGAACCTAAGTGGGGAAGATGATAGCAATTTCATTAAACCACCCAACATAACCCCTATTAAAAACTTATATATATATATATATATATATAAACTACTCAAAAAAAAGTTTAGAGACATGTTATACCATAGAAAAAGGACTTCAACATAAAATTTAATGTATTTGAATTTGTTATAATAAGATTAACCTTATTATCATTTTATTTTTTATTCATTCAAGTTCAAGTTTAGAATAATTTATTACTGATTCTTATTTAATCATTTGATCTTATTTTATTTTTTCTTAACCAGGAATTTACAAAAACATGTCCCTACATTCAATATCCAAATGCTTATATTTATACAAAATTATTGTGTCATCATAATATAAATCCGTTGCAACTTTAAGTATATTAAATACCTTAAAGGAAGGTCTTAGTTCAATATGGTATTGTCAATGACGTTGAATATTTTATTAGTTTTATGTTGGTACGGATTACATTCTAATCCACTTGTAGGAAACAAACTATGCTAAGTTGACAATTTATTAGATATGAAGTCAATAAATATGGGGAACCATATAGCACATGTGGGAAACTACAAGGTTTTTCTTGGTAAAAAAATCTCAAGTCGTTTCTGTATTGTTATGAAGCATTTGATGTGTTACATTAGTCTAAAAAAATGTTTTTTAGAAATGTTTACCATAGATGTCCTTCTTTTAGATGTCCTTCTTTATCTATATGTGGGGAGAAATTTTTTTGAAATTCACTAAGAAATTTTATTTGAAAAAGAAAAATTATTAATCAAAAAATAAACTTCATAAGAATAATTTTTGAAAAAACTTATTAAAAATAAAAAGATTTTTTTAATATATTTAAAAAATAAAATAAAATAAAATAATTTCATAGTATTTTATTTTTTATTATTATTATTTTTAATCACTATAAATAATATTTAACATATATAATTTATAATTATAAGTTTTTTTCAAAGTTGTGAAGAAAACAAATTAAAATTTATACTTATTTTAGTAATATTGATTTTCTTCTTTACATTAGCCAAAATAGTTAGATATTTTTTATATTCTAAATTAGGATCCACCACCTCCTTATTGTAACTTCAATTTTTTTTCCTCTATTTTTATCACATCACAATTTTCTTTTAGATTTAAATGTAATTACATTTTCAATATCATCAATATTTTGTAGAATGTTTTTTTCTTATTCACCAATGACTTACCCATGTCTTGGCATGATTATGCCATCCTCATGTAAGTGTAGTTTTGGTTGGTTTTTGTCCATGTTGTTTATTTCTCCGTGTAGTTTAAGTACCTAATGAGCATTACGAAATGCCCAAATGTGGGAAACCATATTTTAATTTCTTTTAGAAAGTTTTTTTGGGTTAAAAAATTCTCAAGTAATATATTTATTGTCATGAATGTTATAAATTATTTGATGTGTTACATCAGTCTACAAAAAATGTGTTCATTCCTATAAATGTCATTTATCTATATAAGGAGAATAATTTTTAAAATTTATTAAAATATATATATATATATATATATATATATATATATATATATATATATATATATATATATATAAATTTTTTTTGATTAATTACAACAACAAAAAATTTAAACTGCCAACAAAATAAATTTTGAAAAAACTCATCAAACACAAACAATTTTTTTAATATTAAAATTTTTTTTTTTTTTTTATCATTTTAAGTATATACCTAATAATAACCAGAAATGTCAACCATATTATATTAATTTTAGTATTATATTGAACTACATCTTCATCATTTTAATATATGATAAATATATTGATAAGTTATTTAATTTATATAATCATTTAATTAAAATATAAATTTAATAAAATAAAAAATAATTTACCATTATATATGGTATTCATATAAATAAATTATTTTCTTATTATATAATTTATTTTCTAATAAAATGTTTCTTATTGGGTATAGAATAGACAATGACAAGGTAAACTATTAAGGCTCTCTACTCATGGAAAAAATCTAACTATATTAAGAGTTGATGTGGCCAAGGTGAGTGCAATTCCCTTGTGATTTTGATAACTTAAATGCTCCTAGATAATAGTTACCAAAGTCAAAAGTTAAACATGTAATAATATCAAAACTCACACATCTTAGCAAAAAAAAACACATTACAATAAACTGTTTAAATCAAAATTTAATTTAAAAATTGGTCTAAATCAAAACCATTAGGAATTTTGATAGAGTATGTATGGCTTCGCAGATTTAGTAGTGAAATCGCTACGCGGAGGTGGGCCCCTTGTCCCATAAACAAGGGGTCTCATACACCCCTTGTCAATGAAATATTTGCACGAAGGTGGGTTCCTTGTCCCATAAACAAGGGGGTATCATACACCCCTTGTCCCACAAAATCGTTGGGCGGAAATGGGTCCTTTGGTCCACAAACAAAGAAGTCTCATACTCATACACCAATCCCTTGTCACATAAACAAGGAAAGATCATACACCCCTTGTCCCACAAAATGACTACTTAGAAGTGGGTCCCTTGTCCCACAAACTCCCCAAAAAATCCAAACTTAGAAAAAATAGACTACGCTTTAATGTAGACAATATCATAACTCTTTTTGCACATTTTTGTTAATCACAGACTTTAAAAACGTGAAAGCTCTCATCACAGTTATTTTCATTCTGGAGGTGGGTTGTTTAAGTTGGTCTATGATTCACAGCCTAAAGGAAAAACGAAGGATTGTCCACACTTGAAAGTGTAATTTCACAATAACACATTTACGAGTATTATACTTGATTCTAGTGATAAGTTTATGTAAATTTTGGCGCATAAGGTTGCTTTGTTCCACAAGATCTCATTAAGAAAGTCAAAGTAAATTCCACCCCCTTTTTCCCACCACACAACCCACATTGGCTTTGCTACATAACGTAATAAAATCCTGGCTTCCATTTCATTCATTCTTGTGTGACAATCCATTGGGAAAAAATTGTGCAGAAAAAATGTCATTCATGTGCAATAATCCTTAAAAAAAACTGTGGAGAAAAAATATTGAAATAAAATACTCAAAATTTTTGGAAGTAACCACACCCACCACATTAAACAATTGATAGGAGCCATTCTCTGAAGTACACAAAAAATTGGGCCAACAAATTTTTTGCAGGGTGCATATTTTTGTTTTCAGCAATATGCAGAAAACAATGAAGTCAATGCATAAATATAATTCATTAGTAACAATATTTTGATCTCTCTAATCTACAAAGACTTAAAGGTGTTTAAAATATCTCGGCCTAAGAAAAGGATCTCAAACACTTTTCTAACTAATTCTTGGTATGATGAAGAGTGGAAGGCTGCTAAAAGGTCCCTTAAGGAGAAGTGGACTAACAATAGAAGCTGGAAAAAGTATAAAAATCTGATAAAAACCAAAAAATAAATTTATGTGACTTCAAGAAGGAATGAACTAATCTCTTTGGGAAAACACAACCCCAAAGGACTTTGGCACAAACTACAACAAAAGGTAAATAAAATAGATAATAATATCTCAGATACACATTGGTTGGAATATGCAAAACTCTTCTATGAGAGAAAACAAGAGAAAAGTAGCCCCCCCATAATCAGCACTTTAACTGAGTTATTTTCAATGGGGGATGTCAGGCGTGGTATAAAATTTTTAGCAAGTGGTAAATCCCAAGACATTGATGGGTTACAGGTAGAATTTTTAAAATATGGTGCTGAGATCTTGGCCCCAATCATCAAAAGGATCCTCAACAACATCACACAAGTCAATTTTCTAGTTGAATGGACAAAAATTATTGCTATCCCTCTTTAAAAAAGTTGAGACATCAATAATCCCTCAAAATTTCGCACTATTATGGTCAATCCTCTTCGTTGAAAATTGTTTAGGAGCATGATGGAGTGTAGAGTTAGTAGTTGGGAAAAAAGAGAGGGTAAAAGATCAAAATGATAGGTTCGTTTTAGGCCAAGGCACTCTACAATTGATCATTGCATCACTCTTAAGAACTTCATCGAAAAATTATAGGACATTCAGGGTGGGGAAGCATTTTATTGTTTTTGTTGATTTCAAAAATATTTTGACATTGTTCCTAGGGATAAACTTTGGAGAAGAATGAAAGAGCTTGGAAACCCAATTGAATATAGAGTTGTTGTCCATAAATTGTATAAGAAAGTTAGTGCTAAAATCAGAACTAAAGAGGGCTTTCTGGAATTCTTTGGCAATGACATTGGGTCAAGTAGGGGTGCCCCCTTTCCCATACTTTATTTGGTTTATATATTGATAAGCTAGAAGAATGGCTAAACAACACCAGTGGAGAGGGTATTCAACTAGCGGGTTATGTGGTGAAGCTACTTTTGTATGGTAACAATATTATCCTAATTGAAAATTTGCTCATGGTTTGAGAGATCATTTGAAGGCCTTAGAGATTTTCTGTTAAGAGGTTGGGATGTAAGTAAACAGTAGCAAAACCAAAGTCATGGTTATCTCTTTGAAGCGGAAAAAACAACTAGTTAGCTTTAAATTTGAGGAAAAATCCTTGGAGATAGTGGAAGAATACAAGTATCTAGGAATTTTTTTTTACAATAGGCTTAGTTGGAAGACATGTGTAACTAAAAGGATCCAAGGGGGATGGAGAGCTTCTTAACTTCTTCAAAAAAAAATGAAGGAAAGAAGAATTAGAAGACTGAAAAACCAACTCTTTTTGGAGTGTGGGCTAGCTCGATTGTTCTCTATGGATGTGAAGTTTGAGGCAACAACATGTCAAATCACAGGTGGAGACAACTAGAAATAATTCAAAAGCACTTAATCATTAGTAACCTCAAATTCAAGTCAACGGTCCCATATTAGATCTTGCAAGCTGAGGCTGTAATGTTCCTCATGGAGACTTCAACAATGATTCATTTGTTAAGTTATTTTAAAAAGGTGGGAAGCATGAATGAAAACCGTTGGCCCAAGATGATTGTTGTAGAGGAGTTAAAGCCTAGGAAGAAAACTTGGAGGAAGAAAAATGGCTAGTGGATGAACAAATGGGGAATAACTTGGCAATATTGTCCTAACTCTAGAGAGGAGATAGAAAGTTAGGTGCTTGAAAATTTCAGGACTGCCGTGTGGGAAAAACAAGTTGGTAGAAAAAAGTGCTATATGTCAAAAATTTCAACCCATCACAGTTGCATGATGAAAAGACTTATTTGGGTGTCGCAATAAAGGGAAAGGCTAAAATTTCAATAGCACAATTGAGGACCATATCTCACCCTCTTAGGTGCCAAATAGGTAGATGGATAATACCTAAGGAAGAGTGAGAAGAAAGAACTTGTATCTTTTGTAGGAAAGGAGCGGTTGAAATTGAATGACACTTCATCATGAAATCTCTAGCTTATGAGGATATTCGTAATTAGTTTGAAAATAATCTAAAGCTAGACAATTTGAGCAAATTGTTTGAGGAAACAAGACTTCACAAAACGGTGAATTTATTTAGCAAGATTCATGGCAAAACGGTTGTTTTAGAGAGAGACTTGAAATTGTGATGTTTTATTTGGTTTGAAGTATATGTCCTTTAGACCGTTGTCTGTGTGGATTTCATTAAAATTCATTCAATTCAATTCAATTCAACATCAAATACCAAAGACGTGAATGTAAATGAATTATTGAACAAAGTACTAACACAATCACATTTACCAATGTGGTTGATATACGCCGATAGGCATTTATGAAATAGATTTACAACCACATTCACCAATGTGGTTGATATACACCGATAGACCTATATCCACCACCCACCACATATATTTTACCAAAAAGTTATATATATATATATATATATATATATATATATATATATATATATATACCAATATATTTTATATATTTACTTATAATATATTAATAATATAAAGTATATGCATATTATATATATATATATATATATATATATATATATATATATATACACACACAAGAATATAATATATTAAAATATATAATATTGTATTATTTAACTATAAAATATATAATAATAATATATTATTATTATTTTTCAATATATTAATAGTTTTAACTCAAACTATACTATAATTCAAATATAACATAATAATAGTATTTTATTATTATTTATTAGAAGTATATATCTCTTATCAATATCCCAAAGGATTATTAATATTATGAATCAAAAGAACTAATAAACATAAGGGCTTAATATTATAAACCAAAGAAATTGGTGAACCCAAGAGAAAAATATTAAGAACCTAATAAATCAAGAAGCCCAATGGATCCATATTAAAAAGAGAAGAGATTAATAAAGCCTAGGAATTGATATTTTAAATACAAATGAATGATAAACTCACATGATTATTAATATTATAAATCGAAGAGAACAATCAAACTTAGGGATTTTTAATGTTATAAACCCAATAAATTAATAAACTAAAGGATTAGTAAACCCAATAGATTGATATTAAAAACCCAGGGAAATAAAAAACCCAAAGGATTAATACTAAAAAACCAAGGGTTTATGAACATAACTAAATAATATTAAACCTAAGAGATTAATATTATAAACTCTTAGATAAATACTATAAACCGTGAAATAAACATTAATAATTTAAAGTGAGGGAATTAATAAACCCAAGGGATTAAATGATAAACCAAATGAATTATTAATATTAGAAAGTTTAGGAACAAATAAACTGAAGATTTTAATATTATAAACCAAAGAAATTAGTAAACCTAAGGGAAAAATATTATAAACCCATGGGATAAATATTAATATTATAAACGAAGAAAGTAATAAACCCTAAGAATTAATATTTTAAACTCAAAACCTAAGAAATTAATAAACCATAAGTATCAATATTTTAAACTCAACACACTAATAAAACGAAGGGTTTAATATTATAAACCCAAGGAATTGGTGAACTCAAGGGATAAATATTAAAAACTTAAGGGATCAATAAGGCCAAAGGATCAATATTAAAAACACGAGATTATTAAAGCCTACAAAATAAATATTTTAAACACAAAGGATTGATAAATTCACATGATTATTAATATTATAAACCCAAGGGAATAATATTAAACCTAAGAGATTGATATTATAAACCTTAAGTATATAAAAGCCCTTAGATAAATACTATAAACCATAAAATAAACATGGTTGACCATGCTTGATTCAAACATTGAGACAATTTTTGTCACAATGCGATGTTAGACGAAGAATGACCATGGTTGGCCATGGTTTATTTTCATATCGAGACAATATTTTTCACAACGTGACATTCGACCATGGAAGACCTTAATCGACTATGACTAAAGATGATTAACAATGGTTGACCTTGGTTGATTTACATATTGAGACAATGTTTTTCATAATGTGACATTGGACCATTCAATAATATTAAAGTGTAGGAGTAATATTTAACATCGAATATTGGGATTTAATAAACCGAAGGGGCTAATATTACCCACCCAAAGAATTAGAAAACTCAACAGATTAAACCCTAAGAATTAATATTTTAAACTCAAGAGATTAATAAACTGAAGGGATTATTAATATTATAAACCCTTAAGTATATAAATTTTTAGATAAATAATATTAACCGTGAAACAAAAATTAATATTTTAAACTCAAGGGATTAATAAACCCAAAAGATTAAATGATAAACCAAAGGAATTATTAATATTATAAATTCAAGGAACAAATAAACATAATCTTTTAATATTATAAACCCAAGAAATTAGTAAACATAAGGGGAAAATATTATAAACCCATGCGATAAATATTAATATTATAAACGAAAAAATTAAAAAACTCTAAGAATTAATATTTTAAATGGGGCTTTTGCTCTGCAACTGTCTGACCTAGGGTTTTGGTTCACAGCTTGTGCACTATTACCTACTCTGGCAGGGGGCAGTGCCCTGTTCTTCGAACTACGGCAGCGAGGGCTTGCCCTGGCCCAACGGATGGGGCGACCGGGGGCCTCTGGGGCCCCTTCTTACAAACAGATAATGATGGGTAGAGGTAAGGGCCCATTGGAAGGAGTGCAGATCACGGGCTCAGACACTGCAGGAAAAAATGAGCTCATCCAAAAGACAAAGAAGGATAGCAACACTAAGGAAACCCAGCATCAAAACCAGACAAAAGGCATCAAAATTCTGGAAGGAAAAGAAAGAACTGATTCCACTCAAGAGCAGGAACCCCGAGGGGGAGAAACGAAGACCAAAGAAGCTGAGACAACTGAAACCTCCACCCTGAACGGCTCTGATCCAGAAGGATCGGCCACAGAAGACAAACAACAGAAGGACCAAGGGCGGTGTAAGCCAAAAACTACCGAACGCCTAAGGGTTATCATCACGGACCCAAAACTGCAAGCGTACAGGGATCATATGGCTATTCATGCAGTGATATGCAAGTTCATGGGCTTTTGGCCATAGAAAAAGCCTTATGCCAATGGATCAAACAAACTTGGAAGCCGAAAGGAGATGTGAAACTCCACCTGGGGGCCAAAGGTTTTTTCACGGTTGTCTTTGCTAACCGTGAAGACAAAGACCGCATCTTTGATGGAGGTCCTTATTTCTATGCCTCTGCGGGCCTCTACATGAGACCATGGAAGCCAAATTTTGCACTAGAACAGGAAACATTCACACATGTTCTTGTTTGGCTTCGCCTGTTTTCCCTCCCGATAGACTACTGGAGACAGGCGACGCTGGAACAAATCGACAACAAACTGGGCACCTTCATCCAAGCTTCTGAAGCAACCGTCTAAAAAAGGTACACTTCTTATGCTAGAATTTGTGTTGAAATGGACGTTTCAGGTGCTCTTCATGAAGGTCTGTGGTTGGAATACATATATGAAGTCTTCTTCCAAGCCATAGAATACGAACAAATACCTTTTAGGTATAGGAAATGCCATGAACATGGCCATCTGTTCCGGGAATGTCCCTTGCACAAGCCCGTTGAGAAGGCTAAGGATAGCTCAAGTAAGAATCAGGATGGTTTCGTCCGACCCACAGGCAGACACAGGGCCAACAAAAGGAACCAACCAAAGACAGGAAACCCCAACAAAGGATTCGTGAACGCATTTGAGGTGCTTGGAGAGGAAACTGTGGCTGATGAGAATACCCAAACATTAGCCTTTGGGCAGGAAATCCCGGAAAAGACTAATCAGAACACCCAGTTACAGATTCCAAGCTCGATCGATGACCTTCTCCTAGATCCCGGCTTGGGAAAAGATCCAGAAGGGGATGAGGAAATGACATTAAGTGAAATAGGCATAGAGGATTTGGACCTAAGTGACATTCTAGAAAAAGAATAAATGGATCTTAACACCATAGTTGAGCAATGGAAACAAAAAGGAGTAGATCACATCCCAGAGGAAGAGATCGACAAAGTCAACTTCCTCTTCCTATCAAGGCAGGATGCAGCCTTGAGAGGGCAGAAAATGAATCTCGGCGCGACAAAGGGACTAGGTATAAAGGCACAGAAGCTACACCATACGCATTCTAGCACAAAACATAAGAAGAGAAGAGGCAGAAGAACCAATAATGAAGCACTCCATGAGCTTGGCCAAATGCTCATCAACTCGGGCAAAATGAAAGCCCTTGAGGCTTACCTGTTCTCCTCTTAACACCTGTTTAAATATGAAGATACTCTCATGGAATGCAAGAGGGCTAAACAACCAAAACAAACACAGACTATTGAGAAAGAAGGTCACAAAGGAAAATCCAGACATTGTTTTCCAGCAGGAAACCAAATGCTCCAGACTAAAGTTGGAAGTAATAGGTAGATGCATGGGAAAGAGAATGGAGCACATGAAGGTTGAGGGTAATGGTTTGGAAGGAGGCTTAGCCATCTTCTGGAATTCCCAATCCCTACACCTCCTAAACGTCGAGGCTTCTAGATCTTTCATCTCCCTTGAAATAAAGATCCTGGGAGAGGCTGGCACTTATTTGTTAACTAATGTATACAACCCCCAAAGGCTGGAAGATAAGCTACAGCTGCTGGAAAATCTATCTAGGCTGCAACATAGACACCCTAATGCTAAGGACATCTATGGAGGTGATTTTAACATGATTACCTCACTACGGAAAAAGAAGGGAGGGCTATGAACCCTAAATAGATATGCAGAGGCCTTCATGTCCTTCATTAGAATAGCTAACCTGGTGGACATCTTACCCAAAAATGGCTTATTCACCTGGACCAATAAAAGAGGAGGCGACAGGCATATTGCATCCAGGCTTGATCGATTTCTGATCTCTGACACCATTCTCCTGGGGGGAGTCATGGTGGAATTGGATATCATTCCATCTGGAGGATCAGATCATTGGCCCATCTCTCTGAATGCGACCATCCTTGGTACACCTAAAAATAAACCTTTTCACTTTGAGAAATTCTGGCTCAGTCATCTAGATTTCACTACCAACATCAAACTTTGGTGGAACGAACACTTGGATGCCAGAGGAACCAAAATGTTTCGGCTCCAAGCCATATTGAAGCACCTAAAGGCTAGGCTACGTACCTAGAACCAAGAGGTCTTTGGCAATATTTTTGAGGATAAACAAGCCCTGGAGGATCAGATGATACTGATACACAACAACTGGATTAAGGGGGACATCACCCAAGAATCCATTAACACAGAGCGTGACCTCATGCAAAAGTGGAATGAGCGATGTCACCAGGAAGAAATACTATAGAGGCAAAAATCCCGCATACAATGGTTGAGAGAAGGGGAGAAAAACACCAAATTTTTCCATCGATCAACCATGGATTATAGATGCAATAACAAGATAACCAAGATTAAGGATGATGAGGGTACACCCTTTTAGTCCCATCAAGAGATTGCCTCCATCCTTAGGAACCACTTCAGTCTTATTGCTACAGAACCAGACATTGATAGATGGGACGCTATCAATGAAGTCGTAACTTCTATTCCCAAGATGATAATAGAAGAGCAGAATAAATCCTTGGACTGCCCAGTTACCCTTATGGAGGTGGAAGAGGCAGTCAAAGACATGGCCAATGGCAAGGCTCCGGGACCTGATGGTTTCACCATTGACTTCTTCAAATCTTCCTGGGACCTAGTGAAGCAAGATGTTTGGGCAGTGGTCGAGGACTCTAGGAGTTCCTCCTCCATACTCAAATCCATTAACTCCACTTTTATTGCCCTCATCCACAAGGAAGAGGCTGCTTGCACTCCTAAATTTCGACCTATCGCTCTATGCAATGTGTTGTACAATATCGTCTCCAAAGTAATGGCCAACAGATTAAAGCCTATTCTGCCCTTGATCATCTCAGAAGAGCAGTCGGGTTATGTGGAAGGAAGGAAAATTATGGAAAATTTCTTATTGGCACAGGAAATGATCCACACCCTTCAGTCTCAGAAAAAGGCAAGAATGATCATACAACTGGACCTCTCAAAAGCTTATGATAAGGTCAGTTGGAGTTACCTTGAGGTTGTGTTGGAAGCTTTTGGTTTTGGCCAACGTTGGATAAGATGGATTTTAGCCATGGTCAAATCTCCCAGCTTCTCTATCCTAGTCAATGGAGCCCCTTCTGACCCCTTTTTCCCTTCTAGGGGCATTCGACGAGGTGATCCCATATCTCCTTTCCTTTTTGTTATCTTAATGGAAGGCCTGAGTCACTTCATTAAAACGGCTAAGGATAGGAATGTCATCAAGGGTCTCCAACCCCTGATTCGCTCTCCTGCAACCAATCATCAACAATTCATAGATGACACCATGTTGCACGACACCCCTTCAGCTGAGGAAGCCCAAGGTTTCAAAGCAATTTTGAACCTGTTCAGCCAGGCATTAGGTATGATTCTTAACCTGGATAAATCCTTTATTTTTTTCTTCAACATGCACTTAGCGGTCCAAATACACCTCACTGATATTCTTGGCTTCAAAAGACATAGCCTTCCTTCTAAGTATCTAGGCATTCCTCTCACTGGTAAGCCTTGGCAGAAACTCCACTGGGAAAATTTTCTCTCCAGGCTGGAGGATAGGGGCAACTATTGGACAAACAGAGTCCTGAACTTTGCAGGAAGACTAGTTATGACTAATGCTATTCTTTAGGCCATTCCTCAGTATATTCTCTCTATTCTCTCGGCTCCAAAAGGGGTGCTCCAGAAAATCAGGAACATTCAAAGAGCTTTCCTATGGTCGGGTAAAGCAGACAAACCCAAATGGGCTCTGGTAGCCTGGGATAAGTTATGTAAACCCAAAAACCTGGGGGGTCTGGGGCTGCAAGACCTGGACACGGCCAACAAATATTGTCGAGCCAAGCTTTGGTGGCACTGGCTCAAGGAACCCCATACACCTTGGGCAAAATTATGGAAGGCCAAATATGCAGAGAATTGGCGGACTGAGCTGATAAGAATGACCAATGCCCCCGCAGGGTCCCCTATTTGGAATTTGGTGAAGGCTAACAAAAACCTCATTCAGAACCACTCCTTTTGGGAACTTTGAAATGGTACCAATGCGCTATTCTGGGAGGATGCATGGCAATAGTTACCTAAACTAGAAAGCCCTAATTATGCCCCTCTGCAGAGATGGTTTCAAGCAACTGGAAAGATAAAAGTCCATCAATATTGGTCTGAAAATAATGAGAACCAACACTAGAGGCAGTGGAACTTAGATCCTCCCCACCTTGGAGGATGACATGAACAAACTCCTCCATACCCTAAACTCTGCTCTGGACAAGAGAATGATCTGGTCCACTCAGGAGAAGGACCAACTTAGAAGGGGCAAACTTGACGGAGGTACCTTCAACCTCAAGGAGGCCAGAATTTATATCGAGCACAGGGACATCGAAGAAAAAGTGGCTTGGTACTCCAATGTCTGGGACAACACTTTATGGCCAAAAATAAAGTCTTTTCTATGGCTACTCATGCATTGAAAAATCCTCACCGGGGAGAACCTGGTGAAAAGGGGCTTTATTGGCCCATCCCGATGCCCCTCTGTGAAAAGGATGAGGAAACTATGAACCATCTTCTTAATGACTATGATTGGACCAATAACCTTTGGGAGTGGTTGAAGGATTTATTCAAACAAATAGACAGAACAAGGGATTCCATTCAAGACTGCATTGCGAACTGGTGCACAAATTATTCTAGTTGTAATATGGTTAACACCCTTTGGAGGCTCTGCCCCGGTTTTATAATCTGGTCTACTTGGAAAGATAGGAACAGACACATTTTTCAAAAAGAAACTAGGCAGCTTGACACCATTAAAACTACCATCATGCAAATTTTAAAAGAAACGACCCTTACCAATTGCAAATTTGAGCAGGACAATTCGCTCTCCCCTAATGATTTGTGCATTCTGCTGTTGTTTGGCATGACTGGTCCGTCAGGTCACAGTGCACAAGTGAACCACCCTAGGCCTGCCCCCTCTCCTTAGACCTGGCAGCCCCCCATCCCTGGTTTCTGCAAATGTACTTTGATGGAGCCTCTCGGGGTAACCTTGGTCCTGCAGGGCTCGGCGGTGTTCTCTGAAATGACAAAGGGAAAGTCCTTCATATTTTTAGCAGGGCACTTGGGGAGGCTACAAAAAATGAGGCAGAATTCGCTGCCCTGGAACAGGGGCTGCGAATCCTCATCCGTCTGGGTAAAGGTTCTGTAATTGTAGAAGGAGATTCCCTCTTGGCCATCACTGTGATTAAGAAAATTCAAAATGGAACACGGCCGGGGAAAGCTACTAAGCATTGGATATTGGCCATGGTCACAGAGCTCATTCCGGAACATCTCTCCTCCCTCAACAACATTATTCTACAGGTAGTAAGGCGAAAGGCAAATGCTTTAGCGGACAGCCTTGCCAACCACGTTGTTGATCATTCGAGGGAGATCATTAACACATGTTGGAAAGACGTCACAAATGACGATCTTAGGAATCAGTGCACTCTCATCTCGAGGCAAGATCTTATAGGAGGCTCGATAGAGGAGGAATACCTGCAGGTTATGGATCATCAGTAACTGATGCGAATTAACTGTATTCTTAATGACAAACGATGGCACCGCTGGGGATTGTCCTATGGGGTGCCTTGGGAAAGGTGGCAGATCATCTGAAAGGACGACAACAGGCTCAACCGATACATGTGGTGACATGTGTGGAATCCTCAAGCACATGAAGGGAATGGCATCAAGAAGTGGATTAATTCTCATGAAACTGGCATCAATACCATGATAAAACAGCAGGCTGCCAACAATGATGATAATACACGGATTCCAGTTGGAAATTTGACCCTCCACAATGCAACTGAAGTTATAAATCCTATCACGAACTGGGCAGAACTCATCTGTTTCAAAACTTCTACTTTTCTCTACAAGGTGTTTGTGTTTCATTTTCTTGTCCGCTGGTTTCACAGTATCTGTAGTTGCATCCTCTCCATGGCTAAGCATAATCTTCGCAGTGCTAAAGCAACCAGAGAGCTCAAGAGAGCGAAGGAGGGCTACGAAGCTTCGGTCTCAAAGAAAGGCAAGCAAACTATCGATTTGCTTCAAGAGGAAGTGAACAAAGCCAAGGCCGCTCTATATAGTCGCACCATCAGCGAGGAGGTAGACTGGATTGCTGAACCTAGGACTCCATCTACCAGGGAAACCCAGTTTCTGCATACTCAGATGGTAGCATGGCAGATGAAGACCATGTTAGCCAAGGCTATCGGTATGCATGGGGCGGCAGTCAAAGACACATTCGCAGCCACCTTCCTAGCCTCGGCCAGGAATTCTGTGCGCCTGGACAAGTTGGAGGTGTTATCCACCTATAAAATTTGTCATATCAAATGGTGGCTAAATCATTTTTGAAGCCTTCAAGAAACAATTCTATTGCCAAATTTTTAGTTCTTGAATTCTTATGAAGATGTCTTATCCTTGAGTTAATATTCACTATTGTTTCCCTCTCAATTCTGAAAATCTGTTGTTTTCCTGAAGAAAAGACTGCTGCAAAAAACCCATTTTTCCCTTCATTTTTACCCCTTCTTCCACTCAAAATTAACCTCCGTTTTATCCCCTTTTACCTCATAAAATTCCTCTTGTTTCCCTCATTTCCCTTCTTCCCTTCATAAAAATCCCTTTAATAAGGTTTAAAGCTTTTTTTTAGACCTTACCGAAACCCCCAAAATCATTTGAAAATCCTTAAAAATTCATAAAAAAACCCACTTTTTACATTATAGGCCTTAAGGCCTTTTGGCCCTAGCCCCCAAACCACTTCCCCACCATATAACCCGCGCCCAGGAGCAAGAGTTAAAGTCCCGAGCGCTAATCGCAATCAAGGGTTTGCGATGGGCGCATGTCTTTTTGTTACATAAAACTTCTGATGCAATTGGCTCCTTTATGTATAAACCCCGATCCTTTGCTTCCTTTGTAAAAATCAAGAGCCCTGCAATCGGGCGCTAAACATATTAAAAAACCCCTCCCCGATACGAATTTCCCTTTGTATTTCATAAAAAACCCCATTTTTCATATTACAACGAAACCCGTTGGTTCATTGGTTGAAACGAATCTCGACCGTTGATTTAAACCGATCAAATGATCATCGGGATCTCGCATCGGATATTTCATTGGATGCGTTTGAATATTTTATTGATCCCTCCCGATTGGCAACCTCCCGATGGCTTCCCAGTCGTTGATATATTCCGCCAGACCCAGATCCGACGGCCCACATCGCTATTTTTCATAATCCCATCCCTCCTCCTTTGGACCTCCGATTCATTCCTAACTATCGATCTGATCCTCAGATCAACGACCCTCGTTCAATCGCATCGGCGCTTTGATCCCTTTACCTCCGCCGATCGCAATATTCCGATTGCATCTGGGTCATCCATTCTTCTAAATCCGACAGTCCAGATGAATCCTCATTTCCCTTTGTTATTCCTAAAGCCTCGTTGTATAATGTTTTCGATGGATCTTTGCCGTTGATCTCTGCAGATCAACGGTCCACAATGACTCGATCTCCGCTGACCCCTCACCTCATATTTTATTCATTTGACCCCAAGATTGAATCTCCGTTGTTCATTCCACTCATCCAACGATCCAGATTCAGCCCGATAGGCCCAACTCCTTTGGGTCCTACCTTCCTCCAGATCAAATCTCCACCATTCGTTCCTATGATCTCACGGTCCAGATCAATAATGCCTTGGCTCTGCCCCACCTTCTTCCGCCCGCGCAACTTGTTTTATCGTGCTCTCACCTCCACCGTTGGATCTACTCGTCTGATATCTAACGACCAAGACTCCATATCACGTGATTTTTAAGCCCGAAGGTTAATTTTCCAAAGTTACGCAATATGGGTGGTTTTAAAAGGCCACGTGTCGGCCAGTAATGCATATCGCGTTCAAAAAGTTAAAACCGCCTTCCTTCCTTTTTCACGCGCGAAAAAAGTGGTTTCTATGGCCGAAACCAATTTACCCCATTTGTATTACATTCCATCACGTTTAATCTCCGCCATTGATCTCTGCAGATCAACGGTCCCAGTTTAATCATCGCCCTCCACCCAACCTCCAAGGGACTTCTTAAAACATTCTTAGCTGTCGATCTCTGTGGCTGATCTCATCCGACGGCCTAGGTTATTTCCGAAACCCCAAAATTCATTTAACTGCATTTTTCCTCCGCCAAAGGTTTTTTCACCCATTTCTTCGCATTTTCTCCTATTTCATTATGACATAGTCCCTTCGCATTATATATCCACGATTGATCTTGACCGTTGATCTTTGCAGATCAACGACCCGGACTTAATCTTCTGAACCGTTTATCCAACCGCCCCCCTTTTGATCTCAGTGAAGCAATCCTCACCGTTGGATGCTTTCATCCAATGGCTGCCATCTAACCTCAGCCTCCAAAGCAGTCTAAACCCAAATACACAGAATTTTTCTAATTTTTCTTGGTTTGTGCAGATTTTAATGGTTTTTTCAAATGTTTAAAAGGAGAATTGAAGGTCGGGGATGACGATCCCTTGGGCCATCGTTCATCAATAAGATCATTCTGCAGGGTTTTGAATTATGTTATGTCAGTGCCTCATGAGCACTGGCGCCATTATAAAGCCCCTATAACGCCTACACATCAACAAGACACAGCAAGTCTAAAATCAAACAAAGAGTATTAGTTGGACAACACGAAATCAAAGCAGAAACATGTTTGAAGATTGTTAAACACAATTTTGAGGGATTACGACCTAAATCGACTATCTAAAGCCTAATCCACTCAATTAAATGCATTTTGAAGAATAGAAGACAAAATTTAGTCCTAATTATGCCTAACACACAGATTAGAAACAAATTAACAGTGTTCAAAGAAAAACAATAATATCTATCAGTCCAAAAAAGCCTCCACTGCCACATTAGAGGCTAATTGAATCCTCTCAGCTACCAAAGACACCTGTAGCCTCAAAGCATTCAAAGGAGGCCTAGTTATTGCCAGAACAGAAGATATCCGCCTCAAGACAACTGAACAGTTAATTCAACCAAAGGAACTTATTGTAAACTGTCAGCAAAGTTATTACAAAGATGACAAAGAGCCTTAAAGTCAACAAATTTTTTCCAGAAAGCTTAATACTTAATGTAAAACCATTAATACAGAGGAATATCTGAAATCTTCTCCATTGTGCCCCTCAAGGGCCGAGAAGCATTAAACTATATTAATTGAACTTAGAAGATCTTTTATCCTATCCCACCTCCTCATTCTTCTATAAATACTTCTATAGAAGATGAGATAATGTTGGTCACTGCATATCTGTTGCCTGTAAATAGTTTATTGAAGCTGTTGTAAGCTTTGTTTTGTAATTGAAGATACCTAAGTTGAGATGAAAAGTTCAAAGCTGTAAAGACCCACTGGACTTGAAGATTGTAACTGGTTTGAAGCATCAAATACAAGCTGATTTATGGGATCCTGGTCTATGTCAACGGTGATGTTTTTCTTATTGTAAATTGTTATTTTATTTTTGTTTCCATCCTGTCCATCTTCTCTGATAAATAACAACAATTATAGAGTTAGGATTTACTGTCAAAGGTACCCTGCTCTTACTGATAAGCTTTATCTACATGTTTTCTTCCAATTGTGTTGTTTAAGAATGATTTAATACAGTCCAAGCAGTTAGGAATGTTGGCGTTCCCTCGTCCTACTGTCAAAGCTAAACATTGTTCTTGAATGTTATTTTCAGTTTCTGCCAAGTAAAGTTAAATTAGGGAAGTATATGGTGAGCCCTGTCCTCTAGTTTTATCTCCAAAGTTTGTCTAAAAATTTCCCTAAGAGTATGTTGAAAGTGGGATAGGTTCAAAGTCCTTACCTGATCTTAGACTATTCTTTGTTATCTCATGTGCTATCTTGATAAGTTTGCTAAGTAAAGCAGAGCTAGGGAAGTCTATGGTGAGCCCTGTCCCCTAGTTTTTTCTCCAACAGTTGCTTTGAAAAGTTTCCCTTAGAATATGCTGAAAGCAGGATAGGTTCAAAGTCCTTACTTGATCTTAGGCTATTATTTTTCATGTTTTAAATGTTATCTATTGAAAGTGCATCAAAAGCAAGCTAGTTTCGAAGTACTTACCTAATCTTAGATTACTTTTATGTCTTTCTTAAGTGTATGCCGAAAACAGGATAGTTTCAAAGTACTTACTTGATCTTAGGCTACTCTTTGTTCTTCATTTGTTTAAATTCCCCTTCTTATTGTTTCATTTCATTCCATAAAATCAACTTTAAAGAGATCCTTATACATAGATGACTTGCCCCATGGACCGCTCTTGAACCTTGTTATTTCAATTAAATCCTACTATGACTCCATAGCCCAATGGATTAAAGTTGTTTCTTGCCTCTCTTCTTAACTGAATCAATCTTTCACTTTCATTCACCTTCACCCTTCATTTAGACTTCCTTCACCTTCACATATATTTGCCCAACCAAAACAAACAAACCTTGTTCTTCATAACTAGCCTAATATCACATTTAAAAGCCTTAAAGATAAATCAATCTTTGCACTTATAGAGAGATCTCTCTCTGGATTCAGGAGGGCTAGATCCTAGAATCCCAAAGTGGTTCAAGTGTTCTCCCCGCAGCTTCAGTCTCACCAACTTGTTGAAATTACGGGGAGCTAACATTTCTGACGACTCCACTGGGGATTTTGAGTGTTTTTTCATCCTAGATACCTTTAAGATCTCAAATTACCCTTGATTCAAGAACATTTGGTATATTAGCCAGTTGAGCCACCGGGCATAACATTTCTGGTGACTCCACTGGGGAACTGAGACAAATTTCATCTTGGGTACCCTTAAGATCTCATAAAAACCCCTTGAGCACAAGCAACCCTCTTCAAGCACTACCAAGCAAATGGTAATCATGATAAAACTTATTTGAATCAGTGACAAAGTAAGGAAACATTAGGATTCTCTTAAGAGCTTATCAAACCTTGAAGGATCAATTAGCTTAGCCATAAGAGTAGACTCCTCTATCTCATCACCATAGCTAAGTGTTGAAACAGATTTAGGACACTCTTAGAACCCATAGGACTGAAATGACTCAGAAAACCCAAAAATATTTCAAGATTGGTATTCAATAAACATGGTGGTGGACCATAAAACCTTTTACGTCCAAAAGAGCTAAAAATTTCCACTTGATGCCTCCATGATCCTAAACAGACCTTAAGACTCCACTAGGAAGACCCATTATCATCATAAAATCATATAAACTCAGTTAGAGGAATTTAGGATTAAAGTTTTCTTGTTGAAAAATCGGTTAGCCTCTTAAATATTGTCATATTTGGTAAAAATTTTCTTGTTTAGTTGGGTCTGAAAAACACAGCATAGTGGCTCCTAGAAATATTTATACTAGAGCCTATCTTGACCCAAACCCTCCTGAGATAGTTGATAACCCTAGAAGAATCCTTAGGAAGTCTCCTGAGGTTAAATCTTCAACTGTTTTCAAATCACCCCGTAGAGCTAGTTCTGTTCCTGAAAAACTTGCAGCTCTATAAAATCCACAAGTTGACTTAAGAAATCCATTTAGAACTAGGTCACTTGATGATTTAGATCAGTTAGATTCAGAGTCTTCACTTTCATCCCCAGATAGAAGTGAACGTCCTGGTAGTAGAGAAACTACACCACCTGATTTACATTTCCTTTACAATTTAGGTGTCTCTCATCCAAGATTAGCTTAGCAATCTCTTGCTGGTCCATCCACTTCTGCTACCCATACACCCATTTTCCAAAACACTCCATTCCAACCCACTTTCCCTCTTGTTAATCCACCTCTTGTGAATCCACCCCCACCACCTATCATGGCAACATGGTATTCTCCCTTAGTCCTTCCTTTACCTTTAGTCAATCTCCCACAGGACTATCAGTCCAAGATACCCTTGTATGATGCCAGTAATGCTACTACTGCTTCACAACATGTGGAAAAGATGAATGACTACTTTGACAGAAATGAGATTGATGATGAAACTGTCAAACTTAGATTATTTGCTCAGAGTTTAGGGGGGAGAAGTAAGAAAATGGTTTAAAGGCTTAACCCCTCACAGTATTAATGATCTCCAAGCCTTCCATCAGTCATTCTTAAACAAATGGGAAGTGAAGAAAAACCCCCTCCAAATACTTTCGGACTATAAGAATCTCCACAGAAACACTGGGGAAAGTGTACAAGCTTATTTTACTAGGTTTAACAGTGTTTATAATGCACTTCCCCCAAACTTAAAACCTCCACAAGGCTCAGCTTTAAACAAGTTTTCTGAAGGATTTGATACTGAGATGGCCTATCAGCTGAGAGAGATATATCCTTTAACTCTTGAAGATATGCAAAAAGGAGCTCTATCTGTGGAAGTTAATTTAATGGAGAAAAGAGCAAGAATGAGGAATGAGAAGAAAGTGTCCTTTAGAGAGGAATCTACACCTTCCACATCTAGTTCAAAGATGGAAAGAATGATGGAGGAGATGATGAAAAATATGAGCATCCTTGAGAGAGCACAAGCTAGTCAAAACCAAACAGCTCCTCAAAACAGAAATCAAAACCAAAAGTAGAATTTTAGGAGAAACTAACCTCAAAACATACCAAGGGAGGATGATCAACAGATTACTCCTCCTTTTCATCAAAACTATGTAAGTGAGGTTGAAGAAACAAATGAACAAACAGAGGAAGATGACATCAACATGCTGGGAGTAGACAATGATGATTTTGAAGTTCATTATGATAGAAAACAAGGTCTATACACACCCTATGATGACAAAAGAGCAGAGGATGAAAGTTATTATCAAGAAATGGAAAATGTCATCATAGAAACTCAAAAGGAGTATGAACTTAGGAGTAAAAGCAATCAGGAAACTCCCAAGACTAATACCTCTGAAAGTTCTACAAAAAAAAGACATGTGAATAAACCCAAGACTACAAAACAGAAAGACAAAATGGTGGCTGGAAATTCTGATAGGAAAAAGGCACTCAAAGTATTGAAAAATAGAGTGCAGACCTTAGTAGCGTTAGCACCTCAGCTAGTGCTCCTGTTAAAACAATTTTTACAAATGTAAATAGAGAAAATCAACAAACTAATTTTGCTGATAAAGTGGTGGTTAATAAGGCTGAAACAAGCACTTCAAAGAATCAGATGCCTTTTAGTTTGGAGCAAGAAATTGCCAGAATCAAAATCTCTGTTCCTCTCACTAAATTAGTTGCCCAAGATGTATATAGATCTCAAATTTTGAAGGCTTTAAACATAGAGGAAAATAATGACACTGTCAATCTTAATGATGACCAACCAGAGCTCATTTTTGGTCCTAAGATTGAAGGTAGATATCAAGAGGGACCAGTTCCTCCTTTTTATGTTAGTTTAAATGTTCATGACAAAATTTTGCACAACGCCATGCATGACTCAGGGGCCTCCCACAATTTAATGCCCAAAGTTGTAATGGAGAGCCAGCTTGGCCTTGAAATTCCTCGACCTTACAAAGATCTTTACTCCTTTGACTCAAGCAGAGTAAAATGTTTAGGTTTAATCAAAGACCTCTGTGTTAACTTAGCACAAATTCCAGCCAAATGTTTAGTCATGGATATTGTTGTGGCTGATGTACCCCCAAAATATGGTATGTTGTTATCAATATCTTGGGGAGCTAAGTTACAAGGAACTATGCAGATGGATATGACATACGCGATAATCCTTGTTTTTAATCAAACAAGGAGACTTTACAGGGAGTCCCAGATGCAGTACACGGTTACCAGCCAAGAGAGACCATAGAACTCTCCTCTCTATTCTGTACATACAGGCCTTGATTCATTTATCCTGTTCAATGATGAAACATTCAGCGAACAAGAAACTTTAACTGAATTAGTGGCAGATAGAGAAAAAGAGGAAAACAAGACAGAATTGTCAAAATAGTTTTCTAAACCCGAAAACCACAGAAAACAGTACACAGGTCTAGAGCTGCAAATCAATCATCCATTGCTTTTAAACCTTGAGAGTCAAGAAACGAATCCTCAACACGATGAAAGACATGAGGAAATAAAACAAATTCAATATAGTACTGATTTTCAAGAACAGTCCAGAAACGCACTAGATGAAGAGGATAGTAAGCAAACTGATGAACACGAAACTAGTCCTCTTTGGAGTATGCACTTCGATGGATCTTGTACTAAAAGTGATGCAGGTCTAGGAGTGTGGCTTCACAATGCAATGAACAATCATACTAAAGGGCATTCCTGCAAATTAAACTTTCAGTGCACCAACAACATAGCCGAGTATGAAGCCCTTCTTTTAGGCCTGCATTTATTGAAGAAATTAGGGGCCAAAAGAATAAAGGTTCATGGTGATTCTGAATTAATAATTAGGCAAGTGAATGGGGAATATACCGCAAAACATCCCAGACATAGAGCCTATCGAAACGATGTCATGGATTTATTGAAAACATTTGAGGAATTTAAACTTTTCTTTTTCCCAAGAAACGAAAATATTCAAGCTAACAGTTTAGCTTTTGCTGCCAGAACGTGCCTGACTTCTTATGAAACCAAACAATTCACAACTCAAATTAAATTCAAACCAGTTGTCCCTGATAATGAGAAATATTGGCAAGTGTTTGATGGAGACAAACAAATAGAAGACTTCCTGCAGTCTAGAAATGAATTTGAACTACCAAGTTCGGATTCAGACTATGAAACAGACTGTCCTAGTGAAGAAAATCTACTTGATGAAGAAGAAAACTCTCCAAAGGTTGCTGTTATAAATCTGTTAGCTAATGAGCCTGAACATAACATAGAGGTTAGTGCAGATTTACCAAAATAAGACTTAGAAACTTTGCATTATAACACAGAAAGTTTGTCAAAAGGTCTGGTCCCTTTAGAAGAGTTGTTTGATTTCAATGATGTGGCCAAGAAGCCAAAACTGGAGCCTGTGGAAACTGAAGTTGAAAAGTGTAATATAGGCAGTGAAATAAAACCAAAGATGATCAAACTGTCTAAAACTTTACCAGCTCACATCAAACTAAAATACATAGAGCTGTTTAAATAATTTTTTGATGTTTTTACGTGGAGTTATGAGGATTTGAAATCCTATGACACTGAAATAATTCAGCATAATATACCTCTCAAGGAAAACCAAAAGCCATTTAAACAAAAACTGCGCAGAATAAACCCTGTTTAGTTACCTTTGGTTGAGAAGGAAATCAAGAAAATGTATGAAGCTGGTATTATTGTCCCTATTAGATATTCTGAGTGGGTGTCTAATCTAGTGTCAGTTAGGAAGAAATCAGGAGAGATTAGACTTTGTATTGACTTTAGAGACTTAAACAAAGCCTAATTGAAGGAAAAATACCCTTTACCCAAGATGGATCATATTTTACAAAGGGTAGTTGGTTCTAAAAGAATTTCTTTGCTTGATGGCTACTCAGGATACAATCAGATTTTAGTACATCCTGATGATCAATTAAAGACATCTTTTACTACACCTTTGGGCACTTTCATGTATGTGAAAATGACCTTTGGTTTAATGAATGCTGGTGCTACTTTTTAGAGAGCCATGGACATTGCATTCTCGGAAGAATTAGGCTACTTCATCATTATTTACCTTGATGATGTCACTGTTTTTTCCAAGACAGATGAAGAGCACTTAGAACACTTGAGAAAAGTATTCGAGAAATGCAGAAAGTTTGGGATATCTTTAAATCCAAAGAAAACATTGTTTGGTATCCAAGAAGGTAAACTTCTTGGGCACATCATATTAGAAGAGGGGATAAAGATAGACCCAAAAAGGATTGAGACTATATTGCAAATCACTCATCCTCGAAACATCAAGGAACTTCAATCTTTCATTGGAAAGAGTAATTTCTTGAGAAGGTTCATACCCAACTTGGCTGAACTCCTTAGAAACATTACAAACATGTTGAAAAAGGAACAAGGAGTTAAATGGACCCTGGAAGCGAAGAAGTCTTTTGAGCTGGTAAAACAAGCATTAACCAAAACACCAGTTCTAATAAGTCCTGATTTTTCAAAAGATTTTTACATTTTTTCATTTGCATCAGAACATACAATAGCTGCTGTCCTATTGCAGAAAAATCCACAGGGACAGGAGTAGCCCATTGCATTCTTTAGCAAGGCATTGAGAGATGCTCCTTTGAAGTACAACATTATGGAAAAACAAGCCTTTGCCTTAGTCAAAGCCTTAAAAGACTTCAGAGTTTACATTTTGCACTCCCACATCATTGACTTTGTCCCAAATTTAGTTGTGAAATACATTCTAACAAAGGACCCAGATGGCAAGAGAGGTAAGTGGATAGCTGTGATACTTGAATATGATTTAGAAATCAAGCCCAATAAACTCATTAAAGGCCAAGGTTTAGCTAGATTAATGGTTGAATCAAATTTTTAAGTTTTTGATATGAACATGATAAATGCTTTAGATGAACAAGAGGAACTGTCAACTCCCATTATTGAAGATCATTTAATGAATTCCTCTTGGTATGCTGATATTCTATATGTTTTTCTTAATTTGAATACACCTCCTGGTTTATCAAAAACAAAGGCAAGGTTTTTAAAGTTAAAAGTTGTAAACTACTGCATTATAGATAAATGTCTTTATTGGAAAAATGCAAGTGGGATATTGCTTAAATGTTTTCCTGAGAATGATGCAGAGAAGGTTAAGCATGAGTTCCATGAAGGAGAATGTGGAGGCCACCTCTACTGGAAGACTACAACCGAAAAAATCCTTAGAGCTGGTTACTATTGGCCCACCCTCTTTCTAGATGTACACAAGATGATAATTGCCTGTCATAAATGTCAACTCTTTGACGGCAAAATAAAATTGCTTCCCTTACCTTTGCATCCAATCACTGTTGAAGCTCCTTTTCAACAGTGGGGTTTTGACTTCATAGGAGAAATCCATCCACTCTCATCTGCCCAACATAGATGGATTGTAACTGCAACATACTACTTTACCAAATGGATAGAAGCCATCCCTTCTAGACAAGCCAATGACTCTGTTATCATAAAATTCATTGAGACACATATCCTCTCTAGATTTGGCTGTCCTAGGAATATCATCACTGATAATGCAGCTGCATTTGGATGCAAGAAGATGGTTGAATTCTATCACAAATATCAGATTACATTGGGCCATTCTACTGCTTATTACCCTCAAGGTAATGGGCTAGCAGAATCCTCAAACAAGAGTTTGGTGAATATAATCAAGAAGTTGTTGGAGGACAACAAGAAGTCTTGGCACACAAAGCTAGTACATGCACTATGAGCTGACAGATTAACACTTAATAAATCTATTGGAATGTCACCTTACCAACTTGTGTATGGAATAGATGCAATTTTTCCAACCAGCCTTGGTGTGCCATTCATGAAGCTGATACAAGAGATACAGTCTGAAGACAATGACATGTTCAGAAGAATAAATCAGACTATACATCTTCAGTAAACCAGAAGGAGGTCTACAACAAAGCAATACAAAAGAAAGAGAGCATCAAGAAGCTTTTTAACAGAAGGACAAAGGCCAATAATTTCAATGTTGGAGACAAAGTGTTAAAGTGGGATTCAAGGAGAGAAGACAAGGGCAAGCATGGGAAATTTGATAACTTATGGCTTGGCCCTTACCTCATTCATTCTACTGCTGGTAACAATGCCTATTTCTTGCAGGAATTGAATGGAGATGAACTGTTTGGGGGTCCTGTCAATGGCAGGATGCTCAAACATTATTTATCTTGATCCTATCATGTTTGGAAGCCTTTTTATTTTTTTTCTCATTATAAATACTTCATCCATCATTGCATTCAAAGTTAGAAAAATAAAAAATACAAAAACAATAAAAAGAGAAAAGAGGGCAGATTGTAGAAACAAGAAAGGTACAGCCCCATACCAAAAAAGAGAAACAAAATCTGAAAGTGTGCAAGCTCAAATGCCACTTCGAAAAAATACACTCCTAGTTAGTCATATAGCCTAATCATGACTAATTAGTTTTAAATTTACTGCTGATAGGTTAGTGAATCAGATTTTCCAAACAGCTTAATCTGGGCTTATCAGTTAGGTAGATTAGGATAGAAAAATAAAGGTTCAAACAAGCTCAAAATCCGAACCTAAGATTCAAAAACAAAGAATGACTCTAATCGGTTTACATTTTGAGTCAAAAGAAAGAAGTAAACTGGTTCTAATGTGCTCAAAACTTGAACCAGAAAAGAATGTAAAACAGCTCGAATAAACTCAAAAACAGAGCTGAAGAAAAGAGAAGGATGTGCTTAAAACTTTCAGATCCTAAGCCTTCACCATTTTGATTTAATTTTCTGCAAGTAATAAATCTATGTGCAGCTTGTTTTTATGCCATAGATCAGCAACAAGTTAAACTGTTCAATCCTGACTTGGTTGCTTTTTAAATTTCGTGTTTCAGAATTTAGAGAATAAAAATCTGTTAGACAGTTTAATCCTAACAGATAGTAGTTAGGTGGAGAAGCTTATGAACTCAATTGTTTAATCTGAGTTCATGGAGAAATAAGAAGTAGACTTAGATTATTTTTTTTTTCTTTCAAAAGAATAAAATGTTTGTAAAAGAGTTTTCCAATCCAAATGCACTCTGAAATAAGAAAAAATGTTAGATCAATAGGATTGGGTAGGTAGAAAGCTTGTTTTGATAGAGTTCCATTGTTTTTCATGGCTGCTAACATTATCAGAACAAAAGAAGATCATCTAAGTAAAGAAATTTGCAGCCCAATGGATGAGGCATTGATCAGCCCCCCAAAGAATTCAAGTCTGAAGTTCTTGACACCTTCAAGAAGGTGCCATCCCCATGTGGAGCCTACTGTTATCCACCTATAAAATTTGTCATATAAAATGGTGGCTAAATCATTTTTGAAGCCTTGAAGAAACAATTTTATTGCCAAATTGTTAGTTCTTGAATTCTTATGAAGATGACTTATCCTTGAGTTAATCTTCACTGCTGTTTCCCTCTCAATTCTGAAAATCTATTGTTTTCCTGAAGAAAAGACTGTTGCAAAAAACCCATTTTCCCTTCATTTTTACCCCTTCTTCCACTCAAAATAAACCTCCTTTTTGTCCCCTTTTACCTCATAAAATTCCTCTTTTTTCCCTCATTTCCCTTCTTCCCTTCATAAAAATCCCTTTAATAAGGTTTAAAGCTTCTTTTTAGACCTTACCGAAACCCCCAAAATCCTTGAAAATTCATAAAAAACCCACTTTTTACATTATAGGCCTTAAGCCCTTTTGGCCCTAGCCCCCAAACCACTTCCCCACCATATAACCCGCGCCCAGGAGCAAGAGTTAAAGTCCCGAGCGCTAATCGCAATCGGGGGTTTGCGATGGGTGCATGTCTTTTTGTTACATAAAACTTTCGATGCCATTGGCTCCTTTATATATAAACCCCGATCCTTTGCTTCCTTTGTAAAAACCAAGAGCCCCGCAATTGGGCAATAAACATGTTAAAAAACCCCTCCCCGATACGAATTTCCCTTTGTATTTCATAAAAAACCCCATTTTTCATATTATAACGAAACCCGCCAGTTCATTGGTTGAAACAAATCCTGACCATTGATTTAAACCAATCAAACGATCATCGGGATCTCGCATCGGAGATTTCATTGGATGCGTTTGAATATTTTATTGATCCCTCTCGATTGGCAACCTCCCGATGGCTTCCCATCCGTCGATCTATTCTGCTAGACCCATATTCGACGGCCCGCATCGCTCTTTTTCATAAGCCCATCCCTCCGCCTTTGGACCTCTGATTCATTCCTAACCATCGATCTGATCCTCAAATCAATGGCCCTCGTTCAATCGCATCGGCGCTTTGATCCCTTTACCCCCGCCGATCGCAATCTTTCGATTGCATCTGGGTCGTCCATTCTTCTAAATCCGACAATCCAGATGAATCCTCATTTCCCTTTGTTATTCCTCAAGCCCCGCTGTATAATGTTTTTGGTGGATCTCCGCCGTTGATCTTTGCAGATCAACGGCCCATAATGACCCGATCTCCACCAACCCCTCACCTCATATTTTATTCATTTGACCCCAAGATTGAATCTCCGTCGTTCATTCCACTCATCTGACGGTCCATATTCAACCCGATAGGCCCAAATCCTTTGGGTCCTACCTTCCTCCAGATCAAATCTCCACCGTTTGTTCCTATGATCTGACGGTCCAGATCAATACCGCCTTGGCTCTGCCCCACCTTCTTCTGCCTGCGCATTTTGTTTTATCGTGCTCTCACCTCCACCATTGGATCTACTTGTCTGAGATCTAACGGCCAAGACTCCATATCGCGTGATTTTTAAGCCCGAAGGTTAATTTTCCAAAGTTACGCGATATGGGCGGTTTTAAAAGGCCACATGTTGGCCAGTAACGCATATCGCGTTCATGCGAAAACAGTGGTTTCTATGGCCGAAACCACTTTACCCCATTTGTATTACATTCCATCGCATTTAATCTCCGCCGTTGATCTCTGCAGATCAACGATCCCAGTTTAATCTTCGCCCTCCACCCAACCTCCAAGGGACTTCTTAAAACATTCTCAACCATTGATCTCTGTGGCCGATCTCATCCGACGGCCCAGGTTATTTCTGAAACCCCAAAATTCATTTAACTGCATTTTTCCTCCGCCAAAGGTTTTTTCACCCATTTCTTCGCATTTTCGCCTATTTCATTATGACATAGTCCCTCCGCATTATATATCCATGATTGATCTTGACCGTTGATCTTTGTAGATCAACGGCCCAGACTTAATCTTCTGCACCGTTTATCCAACCGCCCCCCTTTTGATCTCAGCGAAGCAATCCTCGCCGTTGGATGATTCCATCCAATGACTGCCATCTAACCTCAGCCTCCAAAGCAGTCTAAACCCAAATACGCAGGATTTTTCTAATTTTTCTTGGTTTGTGCAGATTTTAATGGTTTTTTCAAATGTTTAAAAGGAGAATTGAAGGTCGGGGATGACGATCCCTTGGGCCATCATTCATCAAGAAGATCATTCTGTAGGGTTTTGAATTATGTTATGTCAGTGCCTCATGAGCACTGGCGCCATTATAAAGCCCCTGTAACGCCTGCACATCAACAGACACAGCAAGTCTAAAATCAAACAAAGAGTATCAGTTGGACAACATGAAATCAAAGCAGAAACATGTTTGAAGATTGTTAAACACAGTTTTGAGGGATTACAGCCTAAATCGACTATCTAAAGCCTAATCCACTCAATTAAACACAGTTTGAAGAACAGAAGACAAATTTAGGCCTAATTATGCCTAACATACATATCAGAAACAAATTAATAGTGTTTAAAGAAAAACAATAATATCTATCACTCCGAGAAAGCCTCCACTGCCACATTAGAGGCTAATTGAATCCTATCAGCTACCAAAGACACCTGCAACCTCAAAGCATTCAAAGGAGGCCTAGTTATTTCCAGAACAAAAGATATCCGCCTCAAGACAGCTGAACAGTTAATTCAACCAAAGGAACTTATTGTAAACTGTCAGCAAGGTTATTACAAAGATGATAAAGAGCCTTAAAGTCAACAAAAATTTTCCAGCAAGCTTAATACTTAATGTAAAACTATTAATACATAGGAATATCTGAAATCTTCTCCATTGAGCCCCTCAAGGGCCGAGAAGCATTAAACTGTATTAATTGAACTTAGAAAATCTTTTATCCTATCCCACTTCCTCATTTCTTCTATAAATACTTCTATAGAAGATGAGATAATGTTGGTCATTGCATATCTGTTGCCTGTAAATAGTTTACTGAAGCTACTGTAAGCTCTGTTTTGTAATTGAAGATACCTAAGTTGAGATGAAAAGTTCGAAGCTGTAGAGACCCACTGGACTTGAAGATTGTAACTGGTTTGAAGCATCAAATACAAGCTGATTTATGGGATCCTGGTCCATGTCAACGGTGATGTTTTTCTTATTGTAAATTGTTATTTTATTTCTGTTTCCATTATGTCCATCTTCTCTGATAAAGAACAACAATTATAGAGTTAGGATTTACTGTCAAAGGTACCCTACTCTTACTGATAAGATTTATCTACATGTTTTCTTCCAATTGTGTTGTTTAAGAATGATTTAATACAATCCAAGCAGTTAGGAATGATGGCGTTCCCTCGTCCTACTGTCTAAGCTAAACATTGTTCTTGAATGTTATTTTCAGTTTCTGCCAAATAAAGTTAAATTAGGGAAGTATATGGTGAGCTCTGTCCTCTAGTTTTATCTCCAAAGGTTGTCTGAAAATTTCCCTAAGAGTATGTTGAAATCAGGATAGGTTCAAAGTCCTTACCTGATCTTAGACTATTCTTTGTTATCTCATGTGTTGTCTTGATAAGTTTTCTAAGTAAAGCAAAGCTAGGGAAGTCTATGGTGAGCCCTGTCCCCTAGTTTCTTCTCCAACAATTGCTTTGAAAATTTTCCCTTAGAATATGCTGAAAGTGGGATAGGTTCAAAGTCCTTGGTCTTAGGCTATTCTTTTTCATGTTTTAAATGTTTTCTATTGAAAGTGCATCAAAAGCAGGCTAGTTTTGAAGTACTTACCTGATCTTAGATTACTTTTATGTCTTTCTTAAGTGTATGCAGAAAGCAGGATAGTTTCAAAGTACTTACTTGATCTTAGGCTGCTCTTTGTTATTCATTTGTTTAAATTCCCCTTCTTATTGTTTCATTTCATTCCATAAAATCAACTTTAAATATATCCTTAGACATATATGACTTGCCCCATGGACCACTCCTGAACCTTGTTGTTTCAATTAAATCCTACTATGACTCCATAGCCCAATGGATTGAAGCTGTTTCTTGCCTATCTTCTTAGCTGAATCAATATTTCACTTTCATTCACCTTCACCCTTCATTTAGACTTCCTTCTCCTTCACATATCTTTGCCCAACCAAAACAAACAAACCTTGTTCTTCATAACTAGCCTAATATCACATTTAAAAGCCTTAAAGATAAATCAATATTTGCACTTATAGAGAGATCCCTCTCTGGATTCAGGAGGGCTAGATCCTAGAATCCCAAAGTGGTTCAAGTGTTCTCCCCGCAGCTTCGATCTCACCAATCTGCTGAAATTACGGGGAGCTAACAGGAGGCTTCCCTAAACTCCCTCACGGAAGAATTGAAGATGCACTCGAAGCAGTTGGAAGGTTTCATCCGGATGTTTGAGCTTTACCTGCGCCACGTTCTGAATGTGTCGAGTGAGATTCCAGAGGATGATTCCCACACTACAATCATCCGTCACCACAAGCCTCGCCTTGTTCCCAAAGGAGCTGAGGAAGCTAGTCCCAGTGCTACTGGGCATTCGGGAGCCTCCAATCCGGTCCTATAATTCCTCCATATCTGGCTTCTTTCTGCTTATCTTTATATCGTGTCTCTTCTGATAGTTTTGTCAATGAAGTATGATAGAGGGTTCTGTAAGGTAGCAGGCAGTTTTTCTTTTCTCAGGATTACTATGCTGTTAGGCAACCCTGCGTGGTTGGCCGGCTCTAAGTCTTTTTTGTTCAGTCCGTCGACTATAGACGATAGTTTTTTATGACAGCCCTCTTCGATGTAAGCATGACCTTCTGTTTAGTTGGCCTGAGCACCCTCAAGTTCATCTGGAACTGGCAAGCCATTTTGTAACCTTATGTATTTTCAGTTTCTTTTTTTTTGTTTAATATATCTCAGGTGACTTACAAAAAAAAAAAAAATTAAACTCGAGAGATTAATAAACATAAGGGATTTTTAATATTATAAACAAAAAGAACTAATAAACCTAAGGGTTTAATATTATAAACCAAAGGAATTAATGAAACCAAGGGATAAATATTAATATTATAAACCAAGAAATTAATAAACTCTAAGAACTAATATTTTAAACTCGAGAGATTAAAAAACTCTAAGAATTAATATTTAGAACTCCAAAACCTAAGAAATTAATAAACCCTAAGAATTCATATTTAAAACCGAAAAACCTAAGAAATTAATAAACTTTAAGAATTAATATTTTAAACCCAAGAGATTAAAAACCCAAGGGATTATTAATAATACAAACCAAAAGAACTAATAAACTCAAGCGTTTAATATTATAAAGCAAAGGAATTGGTGAACCCAAGGGGCAAATATTAAAAACCTAAGGGATCAATAAGGTCAAGGGATCAATATAAAAAACAGAAGAGATTAATAAACCCTAAGAATTAATATTTTAAACTAAAAACCTAAGAAATTAATAAACCATAAAAATCAAAATTTTAAACTCAAGAGATTAATAAACCCAAGGGATTATTAACATTATAAACCAAAAGAACTAATAAACCCAAGGGTTTAATATTATAAACCAAAGGAATCGGTGAACCCAAGGGATAAACATTAAAATCCTAAGGGATCAATAATGCCAAGGGATCAATATTAAAAACAAAAGAGATTAATAAACCCTAAGAAATACTATTTTTAACTCAAGAGATTAATAAACCCAAGGGATTATTATTATTATAAACCAAAATAAGCAATAAACCCAAGGGTTTAATATTATAAACCAAAGGAATTGGTAAAACCAAGGGATGAATATTAGTATTATAAACCAAGAAATTAATAAACTCTAAAAATTAATATTTAAAACCCAAAACCTAAGAAATTAATAAACCCTAAGAATTAATATTTTAAACTCAAGAGATTAATAAACCCAATGGATTATTAATAATACAAACCAAAAGAACTAATAAACCCAAGGGTTTAATATAATAAACCAAAGGAATTGGTGAACTCAAGGGATACATATTTAAAACTTAAGAGATCGATAAGGACAATGGATCAATATTAAAAACACAAGAGATTAATAAACCCTAAGAATTAATATTTCAAACTAAAAAACCTAAAAAATAAAGAAACCGTAAGAATAAAAAAATTAAACTCAAGAGATTAATAAACCCAAGGGATTATTAACATTATACACCAAAGGAAACAATGAACCCAAGAGATAAATATTAAAAACCTAAGGGATCAATAAAGCCAAGGGATCAATATTAAAAACAAAAGAGATTAATAAACCCTAAGAAATATTATTTTAAAGTAAAAACCTAAGAAATTAATAAACCATAAGAAATACTATTTTTAACTCAAGAGATTAATAAACCCAAGGGATTATTAATATCATAACTAAAATAGGTAGTAATTTCAAGGGTCTAATATTATAAACCAAAGGAATTGATGAAACCAAGGGATAAATATTAGTATTATAAATGAAGAAATTAATAAACTGTAAGAATTAATATTTAAAACCCAAAACCTAAAAAATTAATAAACCCTAAGAATTTATATTTTAAACTTAAGAGATTAATAATCCATAAGAATTCATATTTAAAACCCAAAAACCTAAGAAATTAATAAACCCTAATAATTAATGTTTTAAACTTAAGATATTAACAAACCCATGGGATTATTAATAATATAAACCAAAAGAACTAATAAACCCAAGGGTTTAATATTATAAACCAAAGGAATTGGTGAAGCCAATGGACAAATATTTAAAACCTAAGGGATTGATAAGGCCAAGAGATTGATATTAGAATCACAGGAGTTTAATAAAACATAAGAATTAATATTTTAAACTCAAAAGCCTAAGAAATTAATAAACCATAAGAATCAATATTTTAAACTCAAGAGATTAATAAAGACAAGGGATTATTAATATTATAAACCAAAAGAACAAATAAACCCAAGGGTTTAATATTATAAACTAAAGGAATCGGTGAATCCGAGGGATATATATTAAAAATATAAGGGATTAATAAGGCCAAGGGATCAATATTAAAAACACAAGAGATGAATAAACCCTAAGAATTAAGGAATTGGTGAACTTAAGGGATAAATATTTAAAATCTAAGGGATCGATAAGGCCAAGGGATCAATATTAAAAACATAAGAGATTAATTAACCCTAAGAATTAATATTTTAAACTCAAAAACCTAAGAAATTAATAAATCATAAGAATCAATAGTTTAAACTCAAGGGATTAATAAACACAATGGATTAATAACATTATAAACCAAAAGAACAAATAAACCCAAGGGTTTAATATTATAAACCAAAGGAATCAGTAAACCCAAGGGATAAATATTAAAAACCTAAGGGATCAATAAGGCCAAGGGATCAATATTAAAAACACAAGAGATTAATAAAACCTAAGAATTAAGGAATTGGTGAACCCAAGGGATAAATATTTAAAACCTAAGGGATTGATAAGGCCAAAGGAACAATATTAAAAACACAAGAGATTAATAAACCCTAAGAATTAATATTTTAAACTCAAAAACCTAAGAAATTAATAAACCATAAGAATTAATATTTTAAACTCAAGATATTAATAAACACAAGAGATTGTTAACATTATAAACCAAAAGAACAAATAAACCCAAGAGTTTAATATTATAAACCAAACGAATCATTGAACCCAAGGGATAAATATTAAAACCTAAGGGATTAATAAGGCCAATGGATCAATATTAAAAACACAAGAGATGAATAAACCTTAAGAATTAAAATTTAAAACTCAAAACCTAAGAAATTAATATACCCCAAGAATTAGTATTTTAAACTCAAGAGATTAATAAACCCAAGGGGTTATTAATATTATAAACCAAAAAACTAGTAAACCTAAGGGTTTAATATTATAAACCAAAGGAATTGGTGAATCAAGGGATAAATATTAAAAATCTAAAGAATCAATAAAGCCAAGGGATCAATATTAAAAACAAAAGAGATTATAAACCCTAAGAATTAATATTTTAAACTAAAAAACCTAAGAAATTAATAAACCCTAAGAATAAATATTTTAAACTGAAGAGATTAATAAAACCAAGGGATTATTAATATTGTAAACCAAAATAACTAATAAACCCAAGGGTTTAATATTAAAAACCAAAGGAATTTATGAACTGAGAGGACCAATATTAAAAACATAAGAGATCAACATGGCCAAGGGATCCATATTAAAAATAGAAGAGTTTAATCAAGCTTAGGAATAAATAGTATAAATACAAATGAATGAGAAACTCACATGATAAGTAAAGAGATTAATAAAGCCTATGAATTAATTTTTTAAACAAAAAAGATAGATAAAGTCACATGAATATTAAAATTATAAACCGAAGGGAATAATATTAAACCTAAGAGATTAATATTAAAACCTAAAGTATATAAAAACACTTAGTTAAATACTATAAATTGTGAAATAAACATGGTTGACCATGTTTGATTTAAACACGGGGACAATTTTTTTCACAATGCGATGTTGGACCAAGTACGACCATGGTTGGCCATGGTTTACTTTCATATTGAGACAATCTTTGTCACAATGTGACATCCGACCATGGAAGACATTGATCGACTATGGCTAACGATGATTAACGATGGTTGCCCATGGTTGATTTTCATATTGAGACAATGTTTTTCATAATGTGACATTAGACCATGCATTAATATTCAACTGTAGGACTAATATTTAACCCCTAATATTTGGATTTAATAAACCAAAGGAACTAGTATTACTAACCCAAAGAATTAGAAAATTGAAGTGATCATTGTTATAAACCAATTGGATCAATAAGTACAGGGAGATATTAATATTATAAACATAAAACATCAATATAGGCAAGGGATTCTTAATATTAAAAACAAAAAACATCAATAAACCAAAGGGATTATTAATATTATAAACCCAGCAGATTAATATTATAAATAAAAATATTAATAAACCCTACTTATTGATAAAGTCGAAGGATCTATAAAGCCAACAAAGTAATATAAAAAACCAAAGAAATTAATAAGCCCTAAGAATCTATATTTTATACTCAAGAGATTAATAAACCAAGGGATTATTAATATTATAAACCAAAAGAACTAATAAACCTAAAGGTTTAATATTATAAACTCAAGGAATTGGTGAACCCAAGGGATAAATATTAAAAACCTAAGAGATCAACAAGCCCAATGGAGTCATATTAAAAGACAAAAGAGATTAAAAAAGCCTAAGAATTAATATTTTAAATACAAAATGAATGATAAACTTGCATAATTATTAATATTATAAACCCAAGCGATCAATCAACCTTAGGGATTGTTAATATTATAAACCCAACGAATTAATAAACTAAAGGATCAATAAACCCAATGAATTGATATTAAAAACCCAATGAAATAATAAACCAAGGGATTAATACTAAAAAACCAAGGGTTTATAATCCTAATGGAATAATATTAAAGCTAAGAGTATATAAACCCTTAGATAAATACTATAAACCTTGAAATAAATGTTAATATTTTAAACGGAAGGGATTAATAAACCCAAGGGATTAAATGATAAACCAAAGGAATAATTAATATTATAAAGTTAATGAACAAATAGACCCAAGCATTTAATATTATAAACCCAAGGAATTAGTAAGTCTAAAAGAAAAAATAGTATATATCTAAGGGATAAATATTAATATTATAAACCAAGAAATGACTAAATGCTAAGAATTAATATTTTAAACTAAAGATATTAAAAAACCCTAAGAATTAATATTTTAAACTAAAAAACCAAAGAAACTAATAGACAATAAGAAATAATATTTTAAACTCGAGTTATTTATAAACCCAAGGGATTATTAATATTATAAACCTAAAGAACTAATAAACCCAAGGGTTTAATATTATAAACCAAAGGAATTGGTGAACCCAAGGGATAAATATTAATAACCTAAGGGATCAATATTAAAAACGCAAGAGCTTAATAAAGCCTACGACTTAATATTTTAATCACAAAGGATTGATAAACTCACATGATTATTAATATTATAAACCCCAAGCGATTAATCAACCTTACTAATTGTTAATATTTTAAACCGAATGAATTAATAAACTAAAGCGATATTCAATTCCACCATCAGTGCAACCAAAGAAAGAACATTGAAATTAGCATATATTATTTGTTGTTTTTAAATCAAAAAATCCCACTACAAAAATGGACTTGAAACTCTCCATCAAAAGTCATTTATCAAATAACCTCTTCCAAAACACAACCAAAACGACGATAAAATAAACACCAATTCCAATCAACTAGATAATGATCACGATATTTAATGATTTCCAACCAATCCCTTATTTGTTCCTCCTAGCCTGCAGATGCAACAATATTTTACATTCATTTCATTTCATCTAGCACACAAAGGTGCTCATCAATAAAAGCAGGATGGAAGCCATGTTTTTTATCGAACTTGTTTCGAAGATACAGAAGAAAACTTATCACTCTAGAAATATTTTCCACCACTTGATTATAATAGATGTCATCATTATTATCCATATCTGCATTTGAAAGGAGAAACAAAATAAAAATTAATACACACACACAAACATATATATATATATATATATAACACCCAAATTTTATTATTGTTAAAAAAATGAATCTTAAAAACGTCATGCTATAAAATAACCTAATGCTACATGAACCAAATGATATAAAAATTTCTAAAAATATAAATGTCAATAGCAATACATATTGTACACATGACATTAGTGATAAAATTAAATGAGTGATATAACCCTTATTACAGTAATCAACAAGAAATCACAATTTTGTATAAACTTAATGTTTAAAATCAAATGCTAATAATGTTAGTAATTCTATATTTGTATTTAAATTAATGTTAATGTAAGTATTAATTTTAGTTTAATATTAATATCAAATATAAATATACTTTCATTGAACCAAACCACAACATATTCACCAAACCACATTGGTAAATATTATTAGTTGCATGTCATAGGGATATGGACTTCAATCTTGATTTTTAATGATTGGCTCATATGATTGGTTGTATATGTCTGAATGGTTCATTGTAAACAAAAGAATAGTGATGACTTAAAAAAAGGAAGTGAATTGAACAACATGAAAAACAATTTAACAACTTTCTCAGACATTACTATGAATATGATGAATGTATTCATTTCATTAATATATGAAAATAATCATTATACTAAATCTAAATAAAGAGGACAATAAAAGCAATTAAAAAAACATTATATAATTATGTCACAATATTATTAGTTTTATGTCATAGTGATATGGAATTCAATGTTGATTTTTAATTCTTGGCTCATATAACTGGTTGTTTATCTCTAAATGGTTCATTGTAAACAAAAGAACAATAACCACTTTAAAAAAAAAATGTAAATTGAACAACATGAAAAACGATGTAAACAACTTTCCGAAATGTTGCTATAAATATGATGAATGTATTCATCTCATTAATATATGAAAATCATTATTATATTAAAAAGAGGACAATAAAAGAAATTCAAAAAACATTCTATAAAGAGCTAAAAGTATTAATAGTTTAATGTCATAGCGATATGGACTTCAGTCGCTCCTCTTCTTTCTTTCTAATTGTAACATTTGCACTATCTTTCATCTTGGCATAACTCTAAAAAGAGAAAGGTGGTGCAATGTGTAAACTGCCTATTGATTCCACTCTTGATATGGCTGTTAAGGTTAGGCCTTGGTACTCTTTATTCCCTATATCAAATGATGCTCATTCTAAATTCAAACCCTGTGACTTGTGGATTGTAAGAGCCCATGCCATGTTTAAAGGAATTTGTTTTTGATTTCCTCTTATCACTGGTGTGATAGGTACAATGTTTGGATTGCTTACATCAAATGGAACACCAACATATTTATCAAAAACAACAGTTGTGAACATTGGAAGCTGAGGTGGCTTAGAGGTAGGCATATAAAATATATCCTTCACATAACCAAGTGCACCATTCACCAAACCATATTCAACCCACAAATTACATGTCAACATAACACTTTGACCACAACACAACAAAAATTCACGGTCCAATTGATCATCATCAACACCACTGATTTCTGAACGCCTTGAATTCTCAGCAATACATCGTGCAATTAGAGAATTTAATGATTTCAACATATGCCTGTTATGGAAGGACACCAAATTATTTGTTGGTAACATGTGAACTACTGCATTAAATAAATCCCTTTCTCTAGGATGTAACCTCATATCAGCCTACGACATAAGAAACTCCCAATCTTCAAGAATAGGTTCTACATTTCTTATGTTATTGAGGATTCTACGAAAACAAGATTGTTTCTTAGTATTCCCTTGTTGGCGGAATATTATGTCAAGAGCGACAACAATGTTGAATTTTTTCCACAAGACTTTCCCTCTTGTATTACCTGCATACAAAGGCTTATCTCTCACAGGAGGTAGCTAGCCAAGGTCATCCACAAGGATGATGGATCTGCCACCAAAAAGGAAAATTATATTTCTCTGGAAATTCTTCTTGTAATCGAGCATCTATTTGCATGAATAACCTTTATCCTAGAAATCTCATTTCATCAATAAATATATATATATCGAATGTGCCTAATTTCTTCTTGGAATGCTGCTAGTGATTGCTCCTGTAGTGGTTTCATATCTTTAATTGTAATTTTAGAGTCGAACGTATTGTTTTTGCATGTATATTAAAAGTAGCTATTCCTGTTGGGGCAAGAAGAAGCAAAGGACTTCTTCCATTACTTGAAAAATTAAAAAGAGCTTCAAAAATACAATGGATAAGGAAAGACTTTCCAATGCCTGCAGTGCCCTGAACAATCATAAGAAGAGCTTCACGAATCTCATATTCAGAAAAATGCTTTAAAACAATTTCAAAACCAAGTCGTCGTTTTTTTGCCCGTGAATCTAGAGATGCAAATGTTCTATTTGATAGGTCAACAATATCACCCTTTGATTGACCATTCCTTATAAAATTAATAGCTTGTTCAGCCACATCGTCAGAAATAGTTGTACTTTTCCAGTCAAAAGATATATCAAAATCCTTTACTATAAATATATCACAATTCTTTACTATAAATATTTTATAATATTAAGATATTTTCCAATATAAATAAAAAAATTAAAACTATTAATAATTTGATTATAATTTGTGTTTAACTTATCAAACAAAAATGTTGAATACCCTCACTAGAAAATTTGGCCCAATTTCCGACGGCCACTTTGTCGCTATTCCAACACATAGTCGTCGTAAGAGCGACAGTTTGAGGCCGAACAAAACGTGGTTAGCCATTACGTCGCAATTCCGATGCTTTGCCAAAGTGTCCCAATACCGACACTTTTTCCAACGTTTCCAAACAACCGTCGCTCTTCCGACGTTTTCCAAATCGTCGCTCTTCCGACGTTTGTAAACTATCGCAATTCTGACGATATGTGGTCCGACGTTTTGAACGTCGCTCTTCCGACGTTTGTAAACTTTCGCTCTTCCGACGTTTGTAAACTGTCGCAATTCCAACGATATGTGGTCCGACGTTTTCAACGTCACTCTTCCGATGCTTATTAAAGTGTCACAATACCGACACTTTTTCAAAGTGTCGCAATACCAATGCTTTGCAGAAGCATTGCAATATCGATGCCAGGAAGAACTGTCGCAATACCGATGGAAATTTAAAAAAAAATGGAACGTCGCAAGACTGACGAAAAGGGAAAATGTTCAAGGCGTCGGAATACCAACACTTATAAGGCGTCGGAAGAGCGACGCTTACAAAGTGTCGGTATACCAACGGCGGGTTCAATTTAAAAAAAAAAAAATGAAACTTTAAAACAGGACAGTAAATTGAATAGTCACGTAAATTGAGGGTCTATACTGTATTGGAATACTGTAATATGTCTTAGCATGGACTTTAGTAATAATTTTGACTCTTGAGATTGTTTTGATATCAATTAAGTATTTTTTGGATAGCACTTCATGTAACTGCAGAATATTGAAAGACAAATTACTTGATTAACAAATGATACCGAGGTACCCCTCTTATCCCTTTTGATCACTCTCTAATCTGAGTAAAAGAATGCATCCCAATTTTTCACTCCAACTAATCTCACTCGCAATTTAAATACTAATGTGGAAGCTGCCTTAATCTCGTGGTTACAAAACCCAAAATATCAATAGCCATGTACGGGGGTTTACCTCTCAAGACCTATGGTTACAACCATAGTCAATTTCATTACTCCTTAAACAAATGGATATAAAACCCATTTAAAATTATCCTTCATGTAGAACTTTACCTTCGTTCCCTTGCGGCTTAATCCTCATTAAAATCTCGCATATCAAACGCTTTCCTTGTCCAATTTAATGAATCCTAATACTCGGGCTTTATAACTTTGGTTCAACACCCATCATACAATTGTTAGTTCACATTTATCAAAAATCCTCAGCGCCAACATATATCAAACCCATATGTAATATGTGGGCCATTACCAATCTCATGTGAATATTTAATCTTTGGCTTTTTCCTTTCTCTATAACCCAATATAATGATGACTCACGACATGTGTAAAACCATAATATGTCAATATATATTACGTTCTCTAATTCGATGTTTTGAAATACAATATAAGATCCTTGACCTTAGGTTTAGACCCAAGCACCAACATATATGAAGGGTTGGTCCCACAGCAGCGATACACATAACATTTACAAACGTACCTTTCCATCCAACGATGGACGCATCATCGCGCTCAGACTTGGAAATCCAATGGCCATCGTGTTACAAAAGTGCATGCCTGTTGTTCTTCCAATTTTATGCGATAAAAGTGGTATTAGCCTTACCACTTTTTCCACGTGTCCAACGATGGGTGATATCACGTTTTTTCCATAAAAACAATTTACCGCTTATAAATTATGCGAAACCCACGGTTTTGGGCTCAAAACCACCTTTGTTTTTCCGCTTACTTCCGGTTCCGTTTCTACTTGTGGTTCCGCCCAATTCTTCAACGCTCCGCCTTCTACTTCGTGATTCAAGGTTCCACGAACTCCAATCAGCTAAAATTCAATCCTGTGGAATGAATGCACCTCTATTCGGTGTAAATTCTAACTTCTGCGTCTACCCAATTTAATTCTCGCCATTTCTCGTTTGCCCAAGACTCCTCTACAAATTCAATAAAATGTTGAATAGACCCACTGCTTACTTCGGCGTAACCATTCAAGAGGTTGTAACTCACATTGACTCCATCTCAGTCGTGAGAACTGAGAATGACCCCATCGCTGCAACTGTAGTGAACCCCAATGTAATTCAGATACATTCAAATGTCATCAATGCTATTACTGTGTTGGATTTCATAGTATTTCCCATTCTTTTTGTCATTCATTGACACATGAATAAACCCCTATATTCACCTCTGGAGTTAAATCTATAGTAATCTCAAATGGAATTTAAAATCAATCTTCGTTGTATGACCGAGTTAGTTATATAATCCCTTCAAGCTTTATTTCACACCGGAACTCCTTCCATATAGAATTCACTCACGATCTATCGATCCGAATGGACCGCTCTATTAAATCCGCAACTATAGTCTGCAAGTAATTCTTCATTCTCACAGAATTCCCATTATAATAAGAGGTCTCACTGTGTCATTGCCCATTCGATACATTAGTTCATTCCTCATATGAAGGTTGTCGATATTTGGAAAATTGATTCCTCTATTCTAGGAACATCAATTACCTAGAAATCGATACTAATTGCTATATACGAATTACTCTAGAATTTCATCATCGACTGAATCTTGGATTACCTACAGAATTTCTAATGTGAACCATTACCACAGGATTTATTCAAAACTGTCCATAACCCCTGATCAATTCTCATACGCAATGCACACATAAATTCCAACAGAGTCTTTCATATACAAAATTAAATTACTTACAAACTTCTGGTCCTTGGCTAGATCTTCAAATTAATTGGCCTTCTACCTCACTATTCTACTTCACCAGATCTACCGCTCTACTGTTTAAAGCCTTTGAGGCTTACATTTATACAGAATGATAATGAGTCAATTCCACTTCTTCAATGACTCAACAAACTCTTGGATTTCTCAATTTAGCCTATATCCCTAGAATTACTAAACTGACTCTTCATATTCCCAACTACACAAATTCCCTCATGTTCTCCAATCAATTGGGAACATTTACAATTCCTTTCCACATTTAACTAAATCACTCAAATATGGGCAATTAGATAGGAAATTAAAAACGCGAGACTCCCCTTATGTCTACAAAAATACAAAGTATTTTCTTGTGCCTAATGCCCCTGCATCAAAAAACAAGTAGACAGTCTCATCTATTTGTAAAGTGACTTGAGTGCCTTAAGAGAGTGAAATAAAGAAAGCATTTTTTTCCTTGGAAGGAAATATTGTAAACACACAAAGGTATATAATTTTTTTAAAATGTATATATTTTTTTATATTCTTTTGTATAGAATGTGCTTTTCCTGGGGAAACACACCTGCACTTTCCTTCATTCCATGGATGGTAGCCATAGTAAACCAGATTCTTTAAAACTCAAGGTCAGGTCAGCATCTCGATAACAATTGGCTCACTAAGTAAGCATATCACATAGTGGGATTTGAACCCAACTTATGCAAGGGAGGAAACAACAATCCCTCTCAGCCACTCAAACTACACCTAACTGGCAACAAAAATTGTCACTTAATTTCGGTTAAGCCATGAATGAGCACAAAGGATAACCAACTTTGGGTGAATACAGAATACCAAACAAATTCGTTTTATTTTCATATTTTAAGAAACCAAAATTGTTGGATCCACTTATGAATCATGATGCTTGGGATTCGTTTCATGGATGAGGGATCTGTCTCGATCTACACAGTAGACAAGTACGAAACATATCTCGGGCAAATCCTAGCGGATCAGGATCCAATCTAGGGATCCATCCCTCAGGACCAACAGATCCAGTAACACAACTTTAAGTTCTATTCTATTGTTGAGGCAAATATACAGTGACAATAAATGCCACCATAACTGTAATATGTTCATGCACTTCAACCATGTAGGAGGCAATGGGAAGGAACTAGGGATGATTATACAATCGAATTGGACAAGGTCGATCCAAGTAATAATTAGATACTCAACATTAGGAAGCCAACCTTCTCAAATGAGGCCAGAGAGAATTGGAATCGAAATTAATAACACCATTGGAGAAAGATGTGTTGAGATTCTTGTTTATGAGCTCTCAAACCAATAGTAATTTGCCTGTGCTTCATGACTCAAACACTAATGCCATAGCCCATGGTCCATCATTCATAGTTCTTGACATTTGATGAGATTTACCAATTTGCTGAGTTGACTATCCATTTTCACTTTGCCTCAACCCATTTCACATTTTTGGCCTCCCTTACTCATATACTCCATGGGATTTGAACATGAATCTCATCCATGAAAACCCAAGATCTCTACCATTAATCCTAACCCATGTTGAGGGAACTGAAATTTCAGCTCGCCTACCGGAAAGGATTCAAATTCCACACAAGCTAATTATTCTTTGTTCAAACTTGATCTTTGGTAAATTTTAATTTCAATAAATGAAAAGCAACTTATCTTAATTTAAGTCTACAATTTCTCGAGTTGTAGCTGGGCTTAATGTAAGTTTTTCAATATAACTTTAAACATCAATGTAAACTAATGCAAAACATATACCTTTTTTTAGAAAAAGAGATTCATTCAGAAAATACATCTTAAGCATAGCATTTTGATATTTACTGTACTAGATTCCTTCAATGGCTCTACCAAGTAATGAGGAAGTCAATTGTCGCGCAAGTCCCTATATTAGATCATACACGTTCAAAAAAACCTTGTATCCTTCCTGAGACTCACTGAAATCAGAGTTTTCCATCAAGCTCTCTGCCTGAATTAGGGGCATGGAGAAAAAAATGAGTTGAAGGAAGAAAAAGGTATGAAAACCAGTCCTTAGGGGTAGAGAAAGCAATCTTTATCTGTGAACTTGAGAGAGGACCAATGTTTGATAAAGAAGAGGTGGATGAGAGACAAGATAAGAGTCTCATGGAAAACTTAAGAAGTTCAATCTAGCATAGAGGAGAAATGTCAATCCTAGAGGCATCAACAGGGGCAAATGAGCGTCAAGTTTTCCAGTCTAACTGTTTATATGAGTGTTTGTTTGCAGGACTTGAAGAATATGAAGATGAACGAGTACAAGAAGTTGTCATAAAGGAGAAAGACAAAAAATTTTCTCTTGAAAACAAATGCAATGCAAATAAAAAGTCATGGACCTCAAACAAACAGGGTAGAGGACCAACTGAAGGAAAGCTCCAAGATTTCACAAGATGGAATAGATGGCAATCAAAATTCTAAAAAAAATCTGTTATGGCAATGTCAAATGTATAGAGATCCAGCCTAGTACAAGTCTTTTATGAACTATGGATGCATGTACAGAGAGAAATTGAAGAAGCATCTCTGATTTGTAATAATTATCTTAGGTTTCAATATGAAGACGATATAAAGCAAATGAATGACAAGTCTGATACGAAAAAGTGTATAACATACTTGGAAAAGAAACATACAAGAAAACATCAATATGGACAAAAAACCTACTTAAGAACAATAATATACAAGGATGTCAAAGAAATGAAGGCCAAAAAAAGGGACATGGAGCCGAATTCCAAAGAATCTTTTGAATTTTCAGAAGTTGCAAGTCAAGAACAGGGTAAAAGACTCATTGATAAGCTTCAAGAAGGATCCAGGAGCTATAAGACAAAGCAAGGGAAAAGGAAGTTGCGCGAGGATGTTCTTCGAGACAAGATCATGGGTTCAAATAAAATTAACTGACTCAGAATAGCTTCCCTCTATCCAGATGTGTCGGGGAAGGAGAGGGGATTACATAAGGATTTCCTTTCAAAACAAAAAGCCTTTGCTACTGTAACTGTATAGTACCATAATCAACACTTTGCAGCAATTAACCATGTGCTAATCTATAATTCTAAACTCGAACACATATGCATGAAATACTTAGAAAAGTGCAATCATTTTGTCCATCCTTATAGTAAGGCTTTACGTCAACCAAATGGTAAGCCAGCCAGCAAGTCCACTGGCATGAGAGAAAGAAACTTTTCTTCCTAGTGGAGGGAACTATCATGGTGGTGCCAATCAATTAAAGCTTTTAGTTTGGGAAAGTTTTTCACAGGCCTAGGTGTCTAGGCATGCATAAGTTTCCCACAATTAAAGAATTTTTTAGCATAATTTCAATTACCTAACTCAAGCCCTGTGCAGCTCCTGATCGCTCAACATTGCTGTTGTCTGATTTCAGAGTCTCCAGTAACCAAGGCACCAGATCCGGGAAGTTCTCTTCACCCATGCCCCTTATGAGCGACCCAAGAGCTCTAGCTGCAACAACACGCACTTCTGGTATAGGGTCTACAAGAACCTGTGCAGAATTTAAATTAATTAGAAATGTCTGAACAAAATATCTCAATAAGGCACATATAGGGAAAAAGATTATGCCAATACCTTCTTCACTTCAGGAAGCATCAAGCTTATATATGGTAGCATATCATTTGGCTCTGTTACCAAAGAACACATGTTTCCAACAATATGGGTTGCTTTCTTTGCATGTATCTGCACTTCTTTCCCTAAGACCGTGGTGGACTATAGGCACCAACAATGATAGTGATGGAGCATCAATAGTATTGAAAAACGTTGTCTGCAATGATGGTAAGAGATAAAGGAATACAAGATGTTGGTAATAAATAAACAACATCAAATCTCACAAAAAATGGTATAGAAGGCCTGACACAAAACTTTAAAAAATACCTGCAGAAGAATGTCAAGGGAATGCTTTGTGTATTCATTGGGATCTGAGATACTCAAGAGTAATGATGAAACTAGTGCAGATATTTCAGGGTTCTTGATTACACTGCGCGCACACACAAATAATATTATTCGTCTAGACAATTAAATGTGCCATATAGTAGGGTTCCAACAAGGGGGAAAAGGCAATGAAGCCAAGTGAAGCTTAGGCAGTGTAACGCTTGCAACGAGTGATAGCAGTGCAGCTTCTGCGGTAAGGTCTGATCAGGCTTATAAGCTCCCATAGAGGCCACTGTGCATTTTTTTCATCATATCGGGTTGGTAATGGGTTGCAGTCCCAATAGAAAAAATTACAAGCAGACCCATGAGACAAGATCCTGAAAAAAAAAGCTAAAACGCCAACCAAAATTCTTGTTGTATTGAAGAATAAGATACCTGTTTTTGGAGTTGTGGAGTTGAGAGCAATGCAGAGATCCTCACACTGTCCATGGTTCCAGATCTATGAGCACGGTTGGGGGCACAAATCTCTCGCATCCTTCCTCCAAACCTGCAATAGCATGGCTGCATCCTTCCAACCATGCAACTGGAGGGAAATGAAAGAGGGAAATTAAAACTTTTGATATTTGAAATTTTTTGACATTTTGAAATGAAACACGTGTGTTTTTTTTAATGCCACTCAAATTAATTTAAAAATATATATTTTTTAATAATTATAATAATTTTTAAATAATTAAAATAATTTCTAAATAATTAAATGTTTGTTTATTTTGATTGTTTAAAAATATTTACAATAAAAAAAATAAAACATATTTTTTTAAGAAGCAATTAAAATTATATGAGCAAATAATGGACTGATTTTTGCATATAGTAATCCTTCTACCCTATTAAATCATCATGCTTTATTAAAAGGAGTTTTAAACTTTACACTATTAAATTATGTTGTATTTTAAATATTTGGAGTTCTAATCTCTTTTTTTTATATATAATTTTTCTTTATAATTTATGTATTATTTTTTCCTTGGATATTTACCTGTAATTGAATGCAAATAGTAATTTAGATTTGGTAGCTTCCATTGTAATTACCAATACTATTTTAATTTTTTATCATGCTTCAAGACTCCAGATTAGGTTAGGAAATTGCGATGACAGACATGGATCACTTAATAGGGCCATTATATGGATTCTACGCACAGTCCTTAGTAATGCCAATTCCTTTGATTTTTTTCTATGAGGAGCCTAGTTACGCTCCTTAAAATTCAAGGACAAAATTCAAATTGATTCTGCTCCATACACTCCAAAAGAGCGGCATCCCTATTGGTAATAGAGCTACAAGCCTATTTGGTAGTTACACTAAAATTCTTGGGATTCAAAGACTAATATGATTCCAAAATTGGCTCATTTTACAGTTCACATAATGGAAATTATGGCAGCTTGTATGTCACAGGCTATGTACCCCATGAAAAATGGCATTAATCCTTGCTATAGTTCAGGCTTATACCTGAGCTTTGGAATCTAGAAATCAAAATGTGGTTTAAAATTTAAATTATCCTCCTATAGGTGACTGACCAAACTACATGTCTAATAAGGAAGCTTTTTTAATCATTCAATCTTTATAAGACTTGGCATGAGTCAATTTGGGGAATTGAAGCTAGTATGAACCCCCCTCTTCTCAAACCGGAGAAAATATCATGGAGGATCAAGGGCGATGGTAAGACGAGAAAGTTGGATGAGGACGCCAATGGCATCGCTCTGCAACTCTCGAAGGACGATCTGCACTCGTTGTTGGAGCCATTGAGCAAAGACGGCCCAACCCGAACGCCCCCAGTCGAGCGACCTCACACGGCACGACACGACGCGCCCGAACGAACGATGCCACAAGGGAGAAAACAAAAAACGGGCCACCTGAACGTGCACAAGGCACCTGGGTGGTCACAACTTAGCAAAACTGATACGGGCGCCCTCAAATGAAACGACCCGACCCGAACGTGCCCAGTCGGGCGACCTCACACGGCGCGCCCGACCGAACGATGCCACAAGGGAGAAAACAGCAAATGGGTCGCCTGAACGTGCACAAGGCACCTAGGCGGTCACAACTTAGCAAAAATGATAGGGGCGCCCTCGAACGAAACGGCCCGACCTGAACACGCCTAGTTGGGCGACCTCACACAGCGCGCCCCACTGAACGATGCCACAAGGGAGAAAACGGAAAACAGGCCACCCAAACGTGCACAAGGCACCTGGGCGGTCACAACTTAGCAAAACTAATACGGGCGCCCTCGAACGAAACAGCCCAACCTGAACGCGCCCGGTCGTGCGATCTCACACGGCGCGACACGACGCGCCCGAACGAACGATGCCACAAGGGAGCAAACAGCAAACAAGCCACCCAAGTGTGCACAAGGCACCCGGGCGGTCACAACTTAGCAAAACTGATACGGGTGCCCTCGAACGAAACGACCCGATCTGAACGCGCCCAGTTGGGTGACCTCACACAGTGCGACACGGTGCGCCTGACCGAACGATGCCACAAGGGAGCAAACAGAAAACTTCCTGATGATGGTTTCTTTGTCCTTGAAGACCATGCGATTTCGAGCTAGCCATATATTCCACAGGAGAGAGCATGGTAAAGCATTCCATACTCTATGAGCAATGTTGTTTTTCTTATGCTACCAAGGATAGTTTCTTTTCCAAATATGCAAGACTTTAGCAATGGAGTTGTTGGGACCCCAGGGAAGGTTGATGTTCCGAAAATATTCTCTCCAACAGGCAATGGAAAAGGGGAAATCTATGAACAGATGTTGAATGGTTTCCTCAGCTTCTTGACAATTTGGACAACGAGATGGGCCAATTACCCCACATTTTTTTAGATTCTCAGACATGAGGACTTTCCCTTTTAGGAGGACCCAAATAAAGAAATTTATTTTTGGTAGAGTCTTCGTTTTCCAAGCTATTTTCCACTATGCCCAAATGGGCATGGAGTATTCATTGATGCAGATTTGCTGGTAAGCTGCTTTGACTGTGTAGCTGGAGCCTGAGGGATCCCAGCCAAAGCCATCATCACTGTTGCATTTGGTGGGGGCAATGCATGAAGATGGGTTTGAAGATTGGTGAGGCTTGCTTCCAATTCAATGGGTATATTTTGGAAGATCCATCCTTTCCAAATCTGTGACTGAGCGTCCCACTGAGATATCTGATCCAAAGTATGAATCCCCATGCTGTTAAGAAAGGATAGGATATGCTAAGTTACAGGTCTGCTACTAATGGGTTGCTGGCCCATTATCTTGTCTGATCCAATTCTAATATGGCTACCACTCTTTATTGGTTATTCAGAAGGAGTATGAATGCACCACCGTTAATATCAAGGTAACCGGCCCCTAGCAAATCAAGGGGTTTAGGGGTTAGATGTTTGGGGTTTAGGGGGTTAAATGGGTTAGGGTTTTAGAGGTTTAGGGGGTTAGTGGATTTAGCAGTTAAGGATTTTAGGGGTTAGGGGTAGTTACGGGTTAATGGGGCTAGGGTTTAGGGGGTTAAATGGGTTAGGGTTTTAGAGGCTTAGGGGGTTAGTGGATTTAGCAGTTAAGGATTTTAGGGGTTAGGGGTCGTTACGGGTTAATGGGGCAGGGTTTAGGGGGTTAAATGGGTTAGGGTTTTAGAGGTTTAGGGGGTTAGTGGATTTAGCGGTTAAGGATTTTAGGGGTTAGGGGTCGTTATGGGTTAATGGGGCTAGGGTTTAGGGGGTTAAATGGGTTAGGGTTTTAGGGGTTTAGGGGGTTTAATGGGTTAGGGGTTGGGAATGAGTGTTTAAGGGGTTAGGGGTTAAGGGTTAAAGGTTTAGGGTTTAGGGGGTTAAATGGGTTGGGGGTTGGGAATTAATGTTTAAGGGGTTAGGGGTTAAGGGTTAAAGTTGGTTTAGGGTTTAGGGGTTAAATGGGTTAGGCGCGCATTTAGAGGTTTAGGGGCTTGGGGGATTTAGCAGTTAAGGATTTTAACTAGGGGTTAGGGGTTAAGGGGTTAAGGGTTAGAGGTTTAGGGTTTAGGGGTTTAAATGGGTTATAGGGTTTTAGAGGTTTAGGGGGTCAGGGAATTTAGTATTTAAGGATTTTTGGGGTTAAGGGTTAGGGTAGGGGGTTAAATGGGTTAGGCCAGTTGGGAAATAGGGTTTAAGGGGTTAAGGGTTTAAAGGTTTAGGGTTTAGGGGGTTAAATGGGTTAGGGGTTTAGGGGTTAAATGGGTTAGGGGTTAAGGGTTTAAGGGTTAGTGGTTAAGGGTTTAGAGGTTTAGGGTTTAGGGGTTAAATGGGTTAGGGGTTTAGAGGTTTATGGTTTAGGGGGTTAAATAGGTTAGGGGTTTGGAATTAGGGTTTAATGGATTAGGGGTTAAGGGGTTATAAGTTTAGGGTTTAGGGGGTTAAATGGGTTAGGGGTTTAGGGGGTTAGGGGATTTAGCAGTTAAGAATTTTAGGGGCTAGAAGTTAGGGGATAATGGGGTTAGATGTGTTAGGGGTCGGGAATACGGGTGCCCTGGCCCGAACCAAACGTGCTCGGTCGGGTGACCTCGCATGGCGCGACACGGCGCGCCTGACCGAACAATGCCACAAGGGAGAAAACGGCAAACGGGCCGCCTGAACGTGCACACAACACTCGGCCGGTCACAACTTAGCAAAACTGATATGGGCGCCCTCGAACGAAATGGCCTGACCTGACCCAAATGCGCCCGGTCGAGCGACCTCACACGGAGCGACACAGCGCGCCCGAACGAACGATGCCACAAGGGAGAAAACGAAAAACGGGCCACCTGAACGTGCACAAGGCACTCGGGCAGTCACAACTTAGCAAAACTGATATGGGCGCCCTCGAATGAGACGACCTGACCCGAACGCGCTCGGTCGGGTGACCTCACACGATGCACCCGACCGAACGATGCCACAAGGGAGAAAACAACAAATGGGCCGCCCGAACGTGCATAAGGCACCCGAGCAGTCACAACTAAGCAAAACTGATACAGGCGCCCCCGAACGAAATGGCCCGACTCGAACGCGCCTGGTCGAGCGACCTCACACGGTGTGCCTGATCGAATTACGATGCCACAAGGGAGCAAAAGGAAAACAGGCCGCCCGAATGTGCATAAGGCACCCGGGTGGTCACAACTTAGCAAAACTGATACGGGCGCCATCGAACAAAACGACCCGACTCGAACGCGCCTGGTTGGGCGACCTCGCACAGCGCAACACGATGCGCCTGACCGAACGAATATGCCACAGGGGAGAAAACAACAAATGGGCCGCCCAAACATGCACAAGGCACCCGGGCGGTCACAACTTAGCAAAACCTATATGGGTGCCCTCGAACAAAATGGCCCGAACCGAACGCGCTCGGTCGGGCAACATTGTATGGCGTGACACGACACGCCCGACTGAATGATGTCACGAGGGAGAAAACGGCAAACAGGTCACCCGAACGTGCACACAGCACTCGGGCAGTCACAACCTAGAAAAACTTATACGGGCGCCCTCGAATGAAACGGCCCGACCCGACCCGAACGCGCCCTGTCGGGCAACCTCACACAGCGCGCCCAACCTGAACACGACTAGTCGGGTGACCTCACACGGCGCGACACGCCACGCCCGAACGAACGATGCCACAAGGGAGAAAATGGAAAACGGGCCACCCGAACATGCACAAGGCACCCGAGCGGTCACAACTTAGCAAAACCTATATGGGTGCCCTAGAACGACACAACCCGACCCAAACGCACCTGGTCGAGCGACCTCGCACAACGCGACACGACACGCCTAACCGAACGATTATGCCACAAGGGAGAAAATAGCAAATGGGTCACCCAAACGTGCATAAGGCACCCGGGCGGTCACAACTTAGCAAAACTGATACGGGCACCCTCGAACAAATTGGCCCGAACCGAACATGCCTGGTTGGGCGACCTCGCACGGCGCGACACGGCGCACCCGACTGAACGATGCCACAAGGGAGAAAACAACAAACGGGCCACCTAATTGTGCGCACAGCACTTGGGCGGTCACAACTTAGCAAAACTGATACGAGCGCCCTCGAACGAAACGACCCGACCCGACCCGAACGCGCCCGGTCGAGCGACCTCACACAATGCACCCCAACAAATGATGCCACAAGGGAGCAAACGGAAAACAGGCCACCCGAACATGCACAAGGCACTCGGGCGGTCACAACTTAGCAAAACTAATACGGGCACCCTCGAACGAAACGACCCGACCCGAACGCGCTCGGTCGGGCGACCTCACACGGCGCACTTGACCGAACGATGCCACAAGGGAGAAAACAGAAAATGGGCCACCTGAACATGCACAAGGCACCCGGGCGGTCACAACTTAGCAAAAATGATACGGGCGCCCTCGAACGAAACGACCCGACCCGAACGCACCCGGTCGAGCGACCTCACACGGCGCAACACAACGCGCCTGAACGAACGATGCCACAAGGGAGCAAATGGAAAACGGGCCACCCAAACATGGACAAGGCACCCGGGCGGTCACAACTTAGCAAAACTGATACGGGCGCCCTCGAATGAAACGACTCGACCCGAACGCGCTCGGTTGGGCGACCTCACATGGCGCGCCCGACCGAATGATGCCACAAGGGAGAAAACGGAAAATGGGCCACCCGAATGTGCACAAGGCACCCATGCAGTCACAACTTAGCAAAACTGATTTAGGCGCCCTTGAACGAAACGACTCGACCTGAACGCGCCCAGTCGGGCGACCTCACACGCCGCGACACAACGAGCCTGAACGAACGATGCCACAAGGGAGAAAACGGAAAATGGGCCACCTGAACGTGCATAAGCTAGCACCCGAGCGGTCACAACTTAGCAAAACTAATACGGGCGCCCTCAAACGAAATGAACTGACCCGAACGTGCCCGGTCAGGCGACCTCGCACGGTGCGACACTGCGTGCCCGACCGAATGATTTCACAGGGGAGAAAATGGAAAATGGGCCGCCCGAAGGTGCACAAGACACCCAGGCATTCACAACTTAGCAAAACTGATATGGGCGCCCTCGAACGAAACGGCCCCACCCAAACGCGCCCGGTCGGGCGACCTCACATGGTGCGCCCGACCGAACGATGCCACAAGGGAGAAAATAGCAAACGGGCCACTCGGTGCACAAGGCATTCGGGCAGTCACAACTTAGCAAAACTGATACGGGCGCCCTCGAAAGAAACGGCCCGACCCGAACACACCCGATCGGACGACCTCACGCAACACGACACGACGCGCTCGACCGAACAATGCCACTAGGGAGCACACAAAAAATGGGTCACTTGAACGTGCACAAGGCACCCAGGCGGTCACAACTTAGTAAAACTGATACGGTCGCCCTCGAACAAAATGACCTGACCTGAAAGCGCCCGGTCGGGCGACCTCACATGGCGCGACACGGCGCGCTCGACCGAACAATGCCACAAGGGAGAAAATGGAAAACGGGCCACCCGAACGTGCACAAGGCACCCGGGTGGTCACAACTTAGCAAAAATGATACGAGCACCCTCGAACGAAACGAACCAACCCAACTCGAATGCACCTGAACGAATGATTCCACAAGGGAGCAAATGAAAAACGGGCCACCTGAACGTGCACAAGGCACCCGGGCAGTCACAACTTAGCAAAATTGATACGGACGCCCTCGAAAGAAATGGCCCGACCTGAACGCACCCGGTCGGGCGACTTGACACGGCGCGACACGACGCGCTCGACCGAACGATGCCACAAGGGAGGAAATGGAAAGCGAGCCACTCGAACGTGCATAAGGCACCCGGGCGATCACAACTTAGCAAAACTGATACGGGCGCCCTCGAACGAAACGACCCGACCCGACTTGAATGCGCCTAGTCGGGCGACCTCACACGGCGCGCCTGGCCGAACGATGCCACAAGGGAGCAAACGGAAAACGGGCCGCCCGAATGTGCACAAGGGACCCGAGTGATCACAACTTAGCAAAACTGATACGGGCGCCCTCGAACGAAACAGCCTGACCTGAACACTTCCCTATAACAAGTATTTAGTGTGGAACCTTGTCTCGAAAACTCCAAAAACCACATTAAATCTTATTGTGGAACCCAAAGCATCTAATTACTGGGCTTGGGAAAGAACCCTAGATTACACCTTTCACAAAACTTTGAAAACCAATAATGCATAGTAATCCAAAATTATCCATAAAAGGATCACCAATGCTTCCGCATTGTGCCACTAACAATTCATGTGAAATCATTAAAATATAAACTATAGGTTTTAAACAATCCACTATCAACGAAGCTCGACTATAATGAACCTGCTCATTGTCAACCTCATAATCAAGCTTTTTCCAATCGATAAAAATAGGATAACATGCAAATTGAGTCAATGAACTATCCATAATCTAGAACAATCTATTGTTTCATATGCAGGATGCAAGGTTTTTATTTGAAATCATTATACGTTGGTGCTTGTCCCTAATGAGTAGAAACAAAGTTATCTTCTTCCCCTTTAATTTTCATCTATAGAGATGCAAGAGAAAACCTATAAAAAATATGGATGCATACCTTTGTTTTTAGCTTGCAAGAGAAAACCTATACAAACTATGGATGCATACCTTTGTTTTTAGCTTGGACGCATCTTCTGTCCACACAACATTCGACTTAACCATGCCAATTGTCAATACACAAACACTTAGAATGTTGCACCACTTTTACACTTACTTACATTAACACTCACTACTTTCATACAAATGTCGCAAGATCGAGACATAGCCCAAACTGTCGCAAGAGCGACACTTCTACCCGAACTGTCGCAATAGCGACGCTTTCCTCAAATGTCGCAATAGCGAAACTTAGCTCTACGTCGTCGCAATTCCAACACATTTTCCCGAACTTTCGCAATTCCGACACTTTTACCCGAACTGTCACAATAGTGATGCATTCCTCAAACGTCACAATAGCGACACTTAGCTCTACGTCGTCACAATTCCGACACTTTTGCCCAAACTGTCGCAATTCCAATGCTTTGCTACAAATTTCGTAAGACCGACACTAACTTCTAAGTGTCGCAATACTGACACTTGTCTCCAAACATCGGTATAGCGACAGCTGTGGGCGGGATTTGAAAAATTGATAAAATTTGGGGAAATTTCCGACATTTGGTCAAAAGTGTCGGAATTTCCGCCAAATGTACTAGTGCCTAGAATGAAGCATAAATCATTTATATGAACCATTTAAGTAATAATAATTATATGAATTATATGAACTATATTATATTAGTTGTATCAATATTCACAATCTTAATAAATAAATAATCAACATTAAAGTAAACTTTTGATATTTGCTTCAAATTTTTTTTGTTGTTGGTAAATTAGACTAATTCTATTAAAAAAGCATATGATACAATATGGAATTACAGTCAAGAGAGGCTGAGAAGCGGGGAAGCTGTAAATGATGAACTATCAACCTCGGTCTTGAAAGTAGCCAAGAGAGAGACAAAGAGAGCTTAAAATATAAACAAGAGAGCAGTAAGAGACTGACACAGGGATCTACCAAGAGTGGGTAGAGTCCTCAACACGACATTTCTTTCCTTTATTTTTTGAAACTTTGACCCATCCTTCATGGGGTTGATGGGCTAAAACCACTTGAAGACTGTTGTTGGCTAAAGGAGTGGAATCCTTATCCAAATCTAAGGAGGAGGACTCATGAGATCGTTTCTAGGCGATCGCCGAAACATTGAGTCCTCTAGGATCTACGGAGAGCGTATATTTTTCTTGCTTAGTAACTTCCTCATCTGCTTCGATCTCCTCCTCATCCGAGCTTAGTGATTCATTGTCGTCCATGGGAGGAGGTTACAGGGTTTCCAACTTTTGGATTTTGATTTGCGGTTGCTTCTCTTCATTTGGGTGAGGAATGTCGTACAGGAGTTCTCAAGATGCACTGTTTGATGGCAGTGACGACATCGGAAGACATTATTCTCATAGTCCAAGATCTGAGTCCAGTGGAAATATGCAACTTTGAGGTTGATTTGATTAGGCATGCCTTTACTTATATCTATTTCGACACATATTCTGCCATAAGTGTATATGCCCGACTCCCCCCTGGAGGTATCTGTTGCCAGAAAGCATCCGAGGGTGTCTCCAATACTTTGAAAGACATAGAAGTTCCATAGAGTAGCTGGTAAATTTGGAAGCCTGACCCAAATGGGAAGTTTGGTGATGACTTTCATGAGAGGGTCGAAATCTGGGAACCAGAGTGTGAGGAATAGCCCCGCTTTTCCCCAAAACCAAGGGCCCCCTGTTAAGGATTTTTGGTAGTCTTCATTGAATGCAAATATAACTATGAAGAAACCCTTTGAGCAGAAGAAGACCCTATTGTTATTGGTCCAAGTGGAGTGAATCCATTGGTAGAGATATGCTGAGTGGGGCCATAGTCCATTGAATCGACAAATGATGGCCTTTTCTGCATATGTTTCAAACTGGCCTTCAAGTGCTAGATGGGAAATTTCTATAGAGGGCACATCCTCCTTTTAATCGACCAAAAATGGCTTGGGTACCTCAGAGGGTTGGGCAGCATTCTTGGGAGACTATGCATGGACAACATCCTTGTAGGAGAAAGCTTGAGCTGAGGAGGGCTGCCTGACTACCCCTCCTCGTAGCCGTAGGGTTGAAACTATAGAAGCATCTTTTCCAATATTGCAAAATGAGAGCAGAAGAGAGTCCTCTAATTGTTTGCCTCCATATAGTAGTTGTTGAAAGGTAGAAGGAATCCTTAGCTTGTATTCGAGTGCAAGCGAAAGGCCCTTCACTAGATCCATGGATTGATCCCAGAGAGTCATGGTTTTTCCAGTGAGAAGTGAAATATGAATATGAAAGTCTAGGGGTAAGAGCTCTGGGGATCCCTGGCAGGGATCCATGTGCTCCTTTGTGGGAGAACAACCATTTCTCATAGATCTTAGGGTTGCGCTCTGGAGTGAGGAATCGCTAGCTGTCACCGCCTTCTTCTATAGAAATTATATAACATATGCATGTATATATCCAGATTCTCTTGATCTAAAAATATTTTATCTTCTTGCTAAATACAGAATCCTTCCACTATTAATATTTTGCAGAAATTTAAACTCAATTGCAAACACATGAAGCAATAAAAACAATCACACATAACACAGTGTTTTAACGGGAAAGCCTAAAGCTAAAATCCCAATTATCATATATTATGTATCATGTAGATCATGTAACAATCTCATACAAAGCTTAGTACATCAAGCTCTCAGTACAATACATCGTCACACACTAACATGAAGAAATCTACAAATCCATGCATTGATTTCTTGCCACCTGATAGCTTGCCTCCACTGCGCAATCCCTGCTAAAGAAGACCCCTAAATGAATTCCAATTGGCCTTGCCTTGACTGCGCAATCCTCATTGGCAACTCCAATGTGTGTGTGATGCAATCAATGCATCACTATAGTCACAACAGATAGTCTATCTCACCCTTTCACCTACCTCTCCACTGGGTCTCTACTGGAACTGACATGCATTGTAGTTAACTGCTGTATTTGTTCAGTTGATTAGTGAGTTATTATTTGTGAATTAATTAACTAATTAATTCACTCCACTCCCACTAGTGTATCATTCAGTTAGACTAGATACAACTAGATCAACTGAGTTTTAACTCCAATAATTGAGTTAAACTGAATAACAACTCCATGAACTACTCTTCCAACTCTGTTATAAATTTTCCACTTCAGTTCTATCTGAGTCCTCCATGCATGAACCACCAGTAAACCCTAGGAATTGCGTAATTCTTTCAACCCAATGATTTTCCAAATCTGTATACTGAAATAAAGTGCTCCAAGAGAATAAGTTGATATTTAGAGTTTGATTATTATTAAGGGCTAATAATAATTGACACTTATATTTTTAGGTTGACGATCTATAAATAGACTTCGCCCAATCTTCTAAAAATATAATTTCATCTATTTTTCCAACTTGACCAACCATCCACAAATAGCATCCTGCAACTTCTGAAATATGATCACCATGTCTAAAAATAGACATATTCTAAAAATAGACTTACACCTAAAAATAGCCTGCGGGCCCACTTAGTGAAGGTGGCTGATTTTCACTAAGCTTCATCATCTTGTTGAATCTCAACACTCCCTCTCAACAAGATAGGGATTATCCTCACCCCAATCCTGCCTCTCTGGTATTCAAATTTTCTCCTGCCGAGAGCCTTCGTCAGAATATCTGCATCATGATCTTCCATAGGAATGTATTGAAGCAACATGATCTTCCGTTGCACACAATCTCTGATATGATGATATCGGATATCAATATGTTTAGATCTATCATGAAACACAAGATTAATTGAGAGTTTAATGCAACTCTGATTATCACAATGTATCTATTTGGTCAATTTAGTGTGTCCTAAATTGCTGCATTTAATTTGTCAATCCGGGAATCGTAAGCTGATGAAGTGCGGCGCACTATATGTGCAAGATAACCTATTTCTTAACTTTTTGTCGTTTTTGGTTTTTCTAAGGTGAAATGGAAATTCTAAAATGAAAACAAGTTTGGTTATATTTGTTCAAGGAAGTGATATCTCCTATAATGATTTACCAACTTGAAACTTTAAAAGCAAATTGAAAATTACAATGACAAGACTTGAAAGAAAATAAAAATGTACTGCTGAAATGAAAAGGTGCTGCTAATCTAATAAATCAAAACAGTAAACTAGTGAGCATGAAAACCAAACTATTCTTGCTTCCAACTAAACACAAGAGAAACTATGCTTAATGAAATTCAAAATTGCAACAAAATAAATCTAAATCAGATTACATCAATTTATCTTCTGACCCTTCATCATTAGTCCAGCTATGATTTTCGGAAGTAATCATAAACAATTTGAGTAACTGATATTTAATTTGCAGAAAGTAAACTAATAATAAACCATACACTCATGATTCAATCCCTCACCATCAGTCCAGCTGTGGCTTTCGGAGGCAACCGAAGATGTCATGCATGATTTAATATATCTAAATTTGCATAAAAGAAACTAATACTAAACTACACATTTCATAATGCAGTCCCTCACCATCAGTCTAGCTGTGGCTTTCGGAAGCAACTGAAGATGCTATGAGCAGCTTAATATATCTAAATTTGCAGAAAAGAAACTAATACTAAACTACACATTTCATAATGCAGTCCCTCACCATCAGTCCAGCTGTGGCTTTCGGAGGCAAATGAAGATGCTATGAGCAGCTTAATATATCTAAATTTAACTACTAAAGCAGATAAGCAAAACTGAAATGTACAAAGCAAGACTGAAGTTAAAAAAAAGCTATGAAAAGCAAACTAGCAGCAGAACAATGTTAGTTTCATGTCATTAGTCAAAATACTATGAAAATGCCCGGGCTATCTACCTAAAACCTGCACAAGAAAACTGATCAGTGATTAACAATCATAAAAACATGAAAGACATAAATGAAATGGAAATTATGGAAATGTATAAACAGAAATGAAACAACTACAAAATATGAACATATGATGGATTATGATACAATGACTTTTTAAAGAAATGAAATGAGAAATATACACTAATACACAAAACCTTAGCTGAGCAGGGGCCCTCTACACAGCCTTGGTAACGATCCTCAAACACGAATTAAGTTGAAAAACAGAGTCTTCTCATATTAACAAGCAGTTCATTACATAATTGTAGTGTTACGGCTCAAGGGCTGCGTAATCACTACAAAGCAAACTAACAGATAACAGAGTACATTCACAAACATCAACTATCAACTAACAACTAACTTTATGTGCGTATGCAAACGCTCTATATATAACAATAAACTGTAACTGTCTCCTAAAGTTCATGATGGCAGAGAGCACGTAGACCACTACGTCCACGGATATAGGAGTATGTCCGTGTTGGAAAGTGAATCTACGGAAGGTGGATGCTTGAATTCAACTCCAGAGCTCTGCACAGATGTCGATTTAACCTCCGCAAGCTTAGAAACCGTGATGTTTATGTGCCGAAATGTGATCCCAAATGACATGAAACTCCATAGTTGACTTCCACGTGACTTTTTGCACGTGGCTTCTTTGGACGTAGTTTGCTTGAATCAATAGGACACTCTAACCATATCCTTGTCATTCCTAGCCTGCCCATGTGGCTCGTTTCTCTTGTAGACACCTGTAGCATATAGTTCCACAAAATAGCTGCGGAAAGTTGCAGCAGCTGCGGAAAGTGGCAAGATTCCGTAGCTGAATGAACAAAATCTAGATCAAATAGAAAACACAAAATATAATTAAAAACCATGTTAGATACCCTTTTGCACATGATATTGACAATTTGGGAGGTTTAGGTGAGTGAAAAAGGTATGGAAAAGTGTATGGAAAAGATGCAAATTTGGGACTCAACATACCCCCACTGTGAAGGTGTTGCATGTCCTCATGCAACCAAAATTTTGATACTTTTTGTTCAGTTCATGTGCCTTGATACTTCAGCCAGCACATCCAATCCCCTTCTCTTCTTCTTTGGTACTGCCATCATTCTGGGTTTCTTCATTAAGCACCTAAATTTGATATTCACAAGTGCTCTGCTCAATCTCTGGCATTTCCTTTTTAATTTCTTATTCTTCTTTTGCCAAATTCCCAAATGTAACATAGTATTATCATGGATGATCTTGTCCAGTTTGCCTTGTTCTTTCAGTGTTTCATTTTCATTTTTGATGTGCCGATTTAAAAGCTCCAGCTCAAAAATTTCTTGTTTTAATGACTGAACTAAATCATCCTGCAATGTATGAGGCTGAATGGAAGAGGTACTTGGACCTGTGGCTGCCTTTTCCAAGGATTCTATATAGTCATATACCTCCCGCTGCTTGGGGTCTACTTCCGGTGTCATTTTCATTGGGCTGTCCCCAAAATGCTGTAAAGGAGAATTATGTTCAAAATCTGGCCGAGGAGGGCTTACATCAATGTTTTGTTGAGAATAAGATGGAGTATGCTCATTGTCTGATTGGGAATGAAAGGAATCAGGTTCACTAACTGACTGAAATGGACTATGGTCAGTTGGAGACTGTTCAGATGTCTCCTCACCCAAATCAATGAAATGAGGACCCTTAATTTGTGTTTTTCTCAATTTTCCCCTAAGCCTGCTGCTTCTCCTCACATGCTGTGGTACACTACCCTTTTGTTCTTGTTTTCCTGTCTCTGCCTTCTTGGATATAGATGACTGTTTTTGAAGATAAAATAATCTTTCAGATAGTATTTGATGATCTTCTTCTTCAGAAGAAGGAGTTTTATGGACAGCCTCAATAATTTCTTTCCCTTTTGGTATTATTGGCTTCTTAGCTTTGATTTCCTTCTTCTTCCTTTTTACCAATCTCTCTTCCCTATCAGTTCTTTTCATAGAAGTAGTAGGAGTATTTTGGATTTCATCTATTGTTCTTTTCCTTCTACTTCTTTTTGCTGTGCTAGCTGCGGGAATTTCCTGAGCAGGAGTAATTTGAGTTTCAACATTCATTCTCTTTCTTCTACTCCTTCTAATTGAACTACCTTCAGAAATTTCCTGAGGTTCTTCAAAGAAGTTTCTAACTAGGAATTGTTCCCATGTATCTTTTCTTTCCTTTAGCTCCTTTTCAATCAGAATTTTTATAAGGTCGTGGTGATAAAGATGAGGCTCTACATCTCCTAAGTGTTTTTGAACAGTCACAGCCATTTTCTTTAAGCTATTGAATAGAAAATAAGGGAGATTGAGAGTTTGGTTTTCAAGAAAATTCATCAATAGCCTGGTATGGTACATGTACATAGACCCAAAACGGCCCTCACATGTAATAAATTTCTGAACAATTAGTAGTAAAGTGGCCCATTCTTCTTTTATTGCATGCACAGGGATTCCTCTTTTAAAAACAGTGATATCCATACCTTGATTTCGTAGAATTGTTCTCCATGCCTCATCACTGATGCTTTTATTTTTGAACCAACGTTCTCCCTCCTGAAGAAGTTCTGTGGCTGTTGCTATTGATGCTTCATTGACCAAAAACTTGAGGTCTCCAACTTCTGCTTCCGAGCCATCAAATGACCTTGTAAACGCTTTCGTAACTTCTTTGTGGTAACCTCTGAATTTCTGAATAAAACGCAGCCATTTAGCTTTCCTCAACATCTCTTTTGCTTGCGGATATCCCTCTATAAACTTTGGTCCTTCCGGCTCTGCCCTTAATAATTTTCCCATTTCACTTCTCTGTGCTTCACAAGTTTGCCTCTGTGAGGGTTTAAGTGGAAATGGAACGATGGAATACACAGGATCGAGCACAATACTGTGGGGATGTTATCATAAAATGGAAATGAGCACCATAAACGGAATGGAGTAAGACCGTGGGTAGATATACGGGAGTGAGAGTGAGCAAAAGGAACGAAATGGAGTGAAACAGGGAGTGAGAATGAGTAGAGTGGGGTTTTTTAAACACGACAGAGACACGACAAAGAGGTTAACAAAGTATAATGCATTCGGCCGCGTTTTGAATTTTGGTGGCTGTGTAATAAATATGAACACGTTTCAATCAACGGTTATGAAGTTATGCGGCTTGTAAGAGTCCTTTGTCAACTCAAATACGTCTCATTATCTACGATGGGATATTGGAACATGAGTGAGAATCGGAATTTCAATGATGAAACTGTTTATGAATGAATGCAAGAGGATAACATGGAGATTGTGACCGGTTACGGAACTGTCAATATAATAATTGCGCGTAATGGGTAGAGCTCATGATTTAAAATTATATAAAAATGTGTTTTTCAATACTATTTGAAATAAACTTTATTCATACCTTTGGAATCCTTGCTTTTTCCCTTGGTCTTCAACTGATTGATCTCCATTAGTGTCTTGGATGTTCCATTGATCCTTTCTCCTGCATTTTATTTCATAATTATGGAAATAAAAACTGACTGTACATTCTCTTTGAAAACAGAGTAGTAGCTGCGGAATCTGCTTCTGGCTGCGGAAACTAGAGTCAGCTGCGGAAACAGATGTCAGCTGCGGAAACTGACACAGCTATTACTTGGTTGAATAAAAATGAACAAATGACAGATGACCAGGTGGAAATGGTCATAAAAAAGATTTTTATTGATGGAATGGATGAAATGAAGTGGAATGAAGTGAAATGAAATGGAATGAAGTGGAATGAAATGGAGTGGGTGGTGAAATGAAATGAAATGAAAGACATATTTTTTTTTGGAAAATATAGAGTGTCAGGTGTCCCTGATTTTCACCCTATATTTTCTGTATAAGACTGCCAATCAATGATTGGTTTTCAGGCTTATACCATTTTTTTATTTTTTATTTTTTTTATTTTTATTTTTTTTTAACTGAAAAACAAAAGCTAGGCTGGTGGAGAAGAGGAATTCTTCTGTACCAGTCTGATTGCAGAACTTTCTTGAAACATCTTGACAAAATCCTCTTTAGAGAGTGGCTTATGATAAACTTTCAATCTATGGCCATTCACAATAAGAGGAGTTTGAAACTCATCAATGGTCTTGATTCTTACAGCTCCATTGCTAAAGATCTTGTCAATCTCATATGGCCTAAGCCAATGAGTCTGAAATTTCCCTTGAAAATCTTTAAACTTGGAATCAAATAACAATGCCCAATCTCCTTCTTGAAACTTCTTCTCTTTGATATATTTGTTATGCCATTTAGTTCTTTGATATTGAACTAGATCAGTTCTTAGAATTGCTTCTTGTCTGATCTCATCTAGCTCATTCAACTGCTCCATTCTATGCTTTTGGGCTTCTGATAAGTCCATCCCCAACTGAACTGCTATCTTGAAGGTCTTGACTTGGAACTCACTGGGGAGCAAGACTTCTTTCCCATAAACAAGTTCATAGGGAGAATGTCCTGTTGTATTTCTCCATGTAGTTCTGTAGGCCCACAAGGCTTCAGGAAGCCTTTCTGCCCAATCTCTTCTATGTAGATGAACAGTTTTGGTGATGATACTTTCAAGAACTTTGTTTGTGGACTCCACTTTACCATTTGCTTGTGGATGGTAAGGAGTAGATTTTCTGTGCTTGATTTTGTATTCTTCCATCAACTTCTCCACCAAATTTGATGTGAATTGGCTCCCCTGATCTGTTACAATTTCTCTTGGAACACCAAAGCGAGTAAAAATATCCTCATAAAGAAAATGGACAACTGAATTTTCAGTAGCAGATACTAATGCTTTAGCTTCTACCCATTTAGTAACATAATCAGTGCAAACCAATATATACTTCTTTTGCTTAGATGGTGGATTAATAGGTCCAATGAAATCTAAAGCCCATTTTTCAAAGGTTTCAATGAGTACCTGTGTTTGCAATGGAATTTCATTTGAAAGGGTAGGTTTCCCTACTCTTTGGCAGCTGTCACACCTTTTGACATATTGTTTTGCATCTTTGAAGAGGGAAGGCCAATAATATCCTAAAGAGAGGATTTTATAGGCCGTCCTTTTGTCTGCAAAGTGTCCGCTGCATGGTTCATCATGACATGCCTTAAGAATATCGGGCATTTCATCTTCCCTGACACATCTTCTGATCACAAGATCTGGCCCTGTTTTAAACAATTCGTTAGAAATCCATGAATATTTTGAACTCTCCTTAATAATCTTTCGTTTTTCTCTTGGAAATAAATGTGAAGGTAGTTTCCCTGTAACCAAATAGTTAGCAATATCTGCATACCAAGGGGTCTTAATAGTTACCGCAAACAAATATTCATCAGGAAACTTATCTTCTACAGGAGAATCTTCTTTAGTATTCTGAATCCTAGACAAGAAATCAGCTACTGTATTCTGTTTTCCCGGTCTATCCAACACAGTAATATTGAATTCTTGCAAAAGTAAAAGCCATCTTGTCACTCTGCCATTAGTAACAGGTTTGTTCATTAAATATCTAATTGCAGAATGGTCAGTATGAATAAAAGTTTCATAGCCCGTTATGTAATGTCTAAACTTATTAATTGCATGAACAACAGCTAAGAACTCTTTTTCAGTCACAGTATAGTTCAACTCTGTGGGAGTCAAATTTTTACTGGTGTAATAAATGGCATAAGGAATTAAATATTTTTGACCCAACACAACTCCAAGAGCTGTATCTGAAGCATCTGTAGAAATATGGAAAGGAAGTTTCCAATTTGGTCCTCTCAAGATAGGTGCTTCAGATATTCTTGTTTTCAAAGTTTCAAAAGCCGATTGACAATCAGGATCCCATTTAAATTCACAGTCTTTTGTAAGAAACTTGAAGAGTGGAGATGCTATTTTAGTGAAGTTTTCTATAAATCTTCTATAGTAACCAGTAAATCCTAGAAAACTTCTAACATCTCTTTGACAATTTGGAATAGGCAACTTGGAGATGACTTCAACTTTGGATCTATCAACCTTAATCCCATGTCCTGAAATATGATGTCCTAAAACAATCCCTTCAGTAAACATCATAAAGCATTTTTCATGGCTTAATGAAAGGTTTGTTTCTTTACATCTTATGAGAACTTTTTCCAAATTTTCTAATGCCTCTTCAAATGAATTACCATAAACTGTAAAATCATCCATATAAAACTCTACACAATCATGGATTAGATCAGAAAAAATTCCTAGTACTACTCTTTGGAATGTTGCAGGTGCATTACATAACCCAAAAGGAAGTACTCGGTAGGCAAAAGTTCCCCATGGACAAGTAAATGTGGTCTTATCTTGATCTTCAGGTGCTACCTGAATTTGATTATAGCCACTAAACCATCCAAAAATGAAAAGTACTTTTTACCTGCTAATGTGTCTAATACCTGATCGATAAAAGGCAAAGGAAAGTGATCCTTCAAAGTTGCTTTGTTCAATTCCCTGTAATCAATGCATACCCTCCATTTACCATTCTTTTTAGGTACTATAACCAAAGGAGAAACCCATTGGTTATCTGAAATTGGATAAATGAAGTTTACATTGAGAAGTTTTTGGAGCTCTTCTTTCACTATCTCCCTAAGATTTGGATTCATCCTTCTTTGAGGTTGTCTGATTGGTCTACTGTTTTCCTCAATATAGATATGATGGATACAAGTCTTAGGATCAATACCTTTCATGTCAGTATACTCCCATGCAAATGCAATAGAATGTTTTTGCAAGATTTTGGTTAGTTCTTCTTGTTGTGACTTTTCCAAATGTTTGTTGATATTCAATGTTTTTCCTGGAAAAATCTCAATAGTAGAACTACCAAACTTTTCCATAGAGTAAAGAGACATTTGTCTTGATGATAAATATTCTATGTCAGATTCCAACTGAAATTGTGTGGGGTCATATTCTGAAGATGTCTCAAAATTTTCTAATGTGTTCAGACTTTGACTATCCTCACTGATTTCAGAAATGGTAAAGACAGGTTGTATAATGTCCTCATCATCGACCCATTCATTGTCTCCTACTTCTGTGATTGCTTTTGCTGGAGGATACAAATTGAATTTCTTTTTCGAATTACCATTAGAAATGTACATATCCCCAGATCTACAACTAATAAAAGCATCAGTTGTGGCTAGCCAAGGTCTTCCTAAGATAAGTGGGTGTCCTCCTAGATTACTCTTGGGAGTCAAAATCATAAAATCTACTGGATATTCCCAAGAATCTAAGGAGACTTAAATATCTTCTAATACACCATCTGGTTTAATAATTGATCGATCTGCAAGTTGCAGTAAAGTAGGTGTAAAAAGAAGGTTAGGAAGTTTTAGCTGGTCCATAGTCTGTCTACTCATAATGTTGATAGCAGCCCCTAAGTCAATCAATGTGTTTGGAATTTCTATCCCATTTATATGTGTCTCGACAATTGGACTTCCTGGATCTACATACTTCTGCATGGTAATTTTTCCCATCATAATGTCTGCAATCTTTCCTACCAGGTGGATTCTTCTTGTGTCCTTTAGCTTCCTTCCTGGTCTTTTGAAACTCAACTCCTTTATGGTTTTCGCTAGAATAGGAATTTCTCGAATGGCTTGTAGCAATGGAATCTTGATACAAACATTGTTCAATTCATCTAGAAGGTCATAGTTAGGCAACAAGATTTGTTTTTCCACCCCCTTATCAATTTGTAGTCTTTCCGGAAAAGGAGGTGTAGATGAAGACACAGGTTGCTCAACTATAGGAGTTGTGGATGTTAGCTTTTCTTTTTCTTTTTGAATTTTTGAATTTTGAAGAGATTCTTCCTCAGAACCTTTATTGACTTGAAGAGAGTCCTCTTCAGAGGTATCTTGCTCTTGAATGTCTATAGAAGGTTTTTCTAAGACTCTACCCGATCTGAGTTGTACATCGTTGAGAGGAACAATCATATAGGTAGGAAATTGTTGTCCTTCTACCATGTAAGTATTCTGAGGATTTTTATTGTTAGGATTTGGCAATGGCTAAGCTGGAAGTTGATTTGTCTTTTGTTGGTATGGGAGCATGAGTTGAGGATTTGGATTTTGTTGAGAAGGTTGTCGTTGTGGAAATGGCAATGAAAGTTGTGGATTTGGGTTTGGAAGTTGTGGAGCTTGTTGATTTTGAAAAGATGGAGGATATTGATAAAATTGAGCAAATCTCCCATAAGGATTTTGCATCCCTTGTACCCATGGCTGATATGGATTTCGATGTTGGGGCCAAGGTTGTTGCCAAGGATTCCAATTTGGTGGGGTTTGAAGATTCATAGGGTTGTTAAACCCTTGAGTTTGTTGTCCCTGCCAAGGTCTTCTTGCAACAAAACAGAGAGATTCTACTGAATTTGGGTCTTCTTGAAAGACAGCTTTGAGTCCATGAATTGAAGGACAATCCTTGGTCTCATGATTCTCTGAGAAAATCATACATGTTTCTACAAATTTTGCATCCAAGGGACATTCCCTTAAAGCATGTTTCTTCCTACATTTCAGACAAAAGATGGCTAAGGCATCTGTTTCTGCTTTCTGCTTGTTTTGGATTTTAAGGGTGTCTAGTTGTTCACTAAGGCTCCCTAAGATATCAGTTTTGAACTCATCAAGCATATTACCAATCTCCGCCCTACTTACTGATCCAGTTGCAGATTTGTTAGCCCTAATAAGAGAAGGATCCCTAGGCCCTTTTCCTGTTTTAGATTTTCCTCTTGAGAGATGGACACATAGTTCTGTTATGTCACGAAGTGGAAGTTGAGAAATGTCTCTTTTCCCCATCATGTTTAAAATATCTATCCATTCATCTCTAATGGATTTTAATATGAGGGCTTTCAAGGTTTCATCATCTAAGTTGCTCATCTTTGCTCTTTTCAAGTTGTATTGAAATCTTTCAAGTAAGTCTTCCAATTTTTCATCTTCTTTTTGCATCATTTTGAATACCTCATCCTTGTGATTGGTGGGCATACAATAGTCCAAGTATCTATCCAAAAATGTTTGTTTCATATCATTCCAAGTCCCGATAGATTGAGTGGCTAATCCCATGAACCATTTCAAAGCAGATCCCTTCAATGTTGAAGGAAACAGTTTGAGTTTTTGAGAATCTTCCATATAATCATAAGTTCGGCACACTACTTCAAACTCAAATAGAAATGTTTCAGGATCTTCACTTCGCAATCCATAAAAGTTAGGGAGAACAGATGGTGAGATATTTTTCATTGTTGCATGAGTTTCCTCATCAACTATAGGGAATCCCAACAAATCCCTATTTCTACCATCATTTCCTTCACCATTGTTATCTCCATTATCTCCTCCTCTTCTACCTCCACCTCTATTTATTACTTCCTCTCCCATGATAGTTTCTTTAGAGTCCTTATAGTCCTCTAGTTCTTCTACTAAGGAAGGATGAGAGAAAGTCTCTTTGTTTTCTAAGTGGGTTTTAGAAGGTGGTATAGGAGAATCCTCTAATTCAGCTGTTCCTTGACTTCCAAGAATCTTAAGGCTAGGGGTAGATGGTGGTGAATTTGGTCTATGCCTTGAAGAAGATGGAGTTATGAAAATCGAACTCTTGGCTTTAGCTATAAACCTTCCCCTAGAATCTCTTTCTCTATGCATGTCATTTTTTATTTTTTTTTAAAGTTGGGCTAATAATTCTCTTTCTGATCTTCCAGATCACACTAGGTGCAAGAAGAGAGCATACTTAAGAAATTACTAAACCAATAACTCTCTTTTCTGATCCTCCATATCACACTAGGTGCAAGAGGAGAGCATACTTCAAGAAGTTATCAAGTTTTCCCTTCTTTTATGATTTTATGTTTTTTTTTTAAGAAATTGGCTACCTAGTTACACTTCCCTGGCAACGGCGCCAAAATGTTTGGTCAATTTAGTGTGTCCTAAATTGCTGCATTTAATTTGTCAATCCGGGAATCATAAGCTGATGAAGTGCGGCGCACTATATGTGCAAGATAACCTATTTCTTAACTTTTTGTCGTTTTTGGTTTTTCTAAGGTGAAATGGAAATTCTAAAATGAAAACAAGTTTGGTTATATTTGTTCAAGGAAGCGATATCCCCTATAATGATTTACCAACTTGAAACTTTAAAAGCAAATTGAAAATTACAATGACAAGACTTGAAAGAAAGTAAAAGTGTACTGCTGAAATGAAAAGGTGCTGCTAATCTAATGAATCAAAACAGTAAACTAGTGAACATGAAAACCAAACTATTCTTGTTGCCAACTAAACACAAAAGAAACTATGCTTAAGGAAATTTGAAATTGCAACAAAATAAATCTAAATCAGATTACATCAATTCATTTTCTGACCCTTCATCATTAGACCACCTATGATTTTCGGAAGTAATCATAAACAACTTGTGTAACTGATATTTAATTTGCAGGAAGTAAACTAATACTAAACCATACACTCATGATTCAATCCCTCACCATCAGTCCAGCTGTGGCTTTCGGAGGCAACTGAAGATGTCATACATGATTTAATATATCTAAATTTGCAGAAAAGAAACTAATACTAAACTACACATTTCATAATGCAGTCCCTCACCATCAGTCCAACTGTGGCTTTCGAAGGCAACTGAAGACGCTATGAGCAACTTAATATATCTAAATTTGCAGAAAAGAAACTAATACTAAACTACACATTTCATAATGCAGTCCCTCACCATCAGTCCAGCTGTGGCTTTCGGAGGCAACTGAAGATGCTATGAGCAGCTTAATATATCTAAATTTAACTACTGAATCAGATAAGAAAAACTGAAATGTACAAAGCAAGACTGAAGTTAAACAAAAGCTATGAAAAGCAAACTAGCAGCAGAACAATGTTAGATTCATGTCATTAGTCAAAATACTATGAAAATGCCCGGGCTGTCTATCTAAAACCTGCACAAGAAAACTGATCAGTGATTAACAATCATAAAAACATGAAAGACAGAAATGAAATGGAAATTATGGAAATGTATAAACAGAAATGAAACAACTAAAAAATATGAACATATGATGGATTATGATACAATGACTTTTTAAAGAAATGAAATGAGAAATATACACTATCATTAAAAACCTTAGCCTGATAGGCCTCTACACGTACCTTGCACGATCCTCAACACGAATTAAGTTGAAAATGGGTATCTCTCATATTAACAAGCAAACTCATTACGTAATTGGCAGTGTTACGGCTCAAGGGCCGCGTAATCACTACAAAGAAACTCAATGTATACGAGTACATTCACGAACATCAACTAACAACTGACAACTAACTCTACGTGCGTATGCAAACGCTCTATATAAAACAATAAACTGTAACTGTCTCCTGAAGTTTATGATAGCATAGAGCACGTAGACCACTACGGCCACGGATATAGGAGTATGGCCATATTGGAAAACGAATCTACGGAAGGTGGAGGCTTGAATTCAACTCCAGAACTCTGCACAGATGTCGATTTAACCTCCGCAAGCTTAGAAACGGCCGTATGGATGTTTATGCTACGAAATCGCAGTCCCGCCCGACATGAAACTCCATGGTTGACTTCCATGTGGACGCCTTTGACCGCGGCTTCTTTGGATGAGTTTGCTTGCACCAATAGGACACGAACCATGTCCACGTCATTCCTGACCTGCCCATGTGGCTCGTTTTCCTTGTAGACACCTGTAGCATAGAGTTTCACAAAATAGCTGCGGAAAGTTGCAGCAGCTGCGGAAAGTGGCAAGATTCCGCAACTGAATGAACAAAATCTAGATCAAATAGAAAACACAAAAATATAATTAAAAACCATGTTAGATACCCTTTTGCACATGATATTGACAATTTGGGAGGTTTAGGTGAGTGAAAAAGGTATGGAAAAGTGTATGGAAAAGATGCAAATTTGGGACTCAACAGTATCACTATAGGATCTAAATGTGAACCGAACAAACCGACCAGGATCTTCCTCATCCAGATAGCCTCACATGCAGCGTGAATTGCTGCCATGTATTTTGCTTCCGCTGAACTGAGTGCCACAGATATTTGTTTCCTGTTGTACCAAGAAATTGTTGTAGATCTGATACTGAAAACCCCTCATGATGTGCTCTTTCTGTCCGTTGGGCTGCCTTCCCAATCTGCATCAGTGAAGCCGTGCAACTTCACCTCATCCGTCTATCTGTACCATAAGCCATACTCAGATGTGCCCCTGAGATACCTCAGGACATGCTTGCCTACCTTCCAAAAGAGCTTGGTAGGCATAACCATCGCTTGTGAAAGCTGGTTCACCACATAGCATATGTCCGGTCTTGTATTAACTAAATACATGAGCGAACCCACCAACTGTCGATAAACAATGGCATCCACTACCTCTGTCGATGTAGCATCCTCTTTCCTCCAATTTCCTAGAAGAGGAGTATCGATAGGCTTGCAGCCTTGCATGTGAAACTTCTCCAGTATCTCTCGAGCATACTTGCCTTGAGACACAAGCAGTTCACCTTCCCACTGCCATATTTCCAATCCAAGGAAATAATGAAGGAGGCCCAAATCCTTCATCTCAAACTCCTTTTCAAGATTTTCCTTGCATGAGTGTATCAACTTCTCATCACCCGTTAGTATTAAATAATCAACATAAAGAACAATGATTAAAATCTTACCCTCCACCACAATTTGGTACAGGTTTGCATCCGCCTCACTCTTGGTGAAACCAAGTCCAGTGAAATAATTGTCGATCTGTGTGTACCAAGCACGTGGTGCTTGCTTCAGCCCATACAATGCTCTTTTGAGTCTACAAAAATGTGACTCGCTGCTAAAGATCTCAAATCCTTTAGGCTGCTCAATGTACACCTCTTCCTCAATGATCCCATTAAGGAATGCAGTCTTCACATCCATCTGATGAATGTGCAAACCCATTTGCGCTAACAGAGAAAGGATGGTCCTTATGGAAGAATATTGTGCGACAAGTGCAAAGGTTTCTTCATAATCAATCCCCTCGATCTGTGAGAAGAGAAGCCCCGGGCAACAAATATTGTCTTATACTTCTCGACGCTCCCATCGGAAACTTTCTTTACCTTGTAGATCCATCTTGATCCTACAATTGATTTACCCACCAGCCTTGGAAAAATCTCCCAAGCACTGTTTCTGACAATGGAGTCATACTCCTCCACCATGGCGTTTACCCATGTGGGCTCCTACATTGATTCTTCAAAAGAAGATGGCTCTGTCACGACACACTTGCTCATAAGAGCCATGTATCCAGTAAATTAGTAGGTGACTATCTGTGTCTGTGTTGTGATGTAGGGAATCCTACATTATGTGCCACATCAACCTTCAGTCTCTCAGCTTCTGTGGTATGCTTCCTGCTAGTTTTGATGTTTGGCTCTGCGTGAGTGGACTCCTCCACTCCATGAATCTCCTCCTGTGGCTGATCCACATCTGGAGGCTCATCTTTTAGAACTGGCAGTTCCTCCACTGCATGAAAGTCTAGCTACCTCTCAAGCATAGCTCGTGCAACACTCACGATCGTTCTGTTCTTCCTCTCCGCGACCCCATTCTGCTGTGGGTTATGAGGCGCTATGATTTCTCTTTGAATTCCTTATTTTCTACAGAAGTATTTGAATTCGCCCGAGATATATTCACCACCATTATCACTCCGTAGAGCCTTCACTTGCTTCCACGTATCCTTCTCCACCAATGCTTTAAACTCATAGAACTTTGAGAATGTTTCACTCTTATTCTACATGAAGAAGATCCAACATCTATGAGAATAGTCATCAACAAAAATAACATAATACTTGTGTTTTGCTGTTGAAGCAACCGAGAAAGGTCCACACACGTCTGTGTGAATTATCTCAAGGATCACAGAAGCATGGTTCTCCTTCTCATGAAAGGTGGTCTTCACAAACTTACCCATAGTACATCCCTTGCACTGATCTGACTACGCAAGAGTACCCTTGGGAAGTCCAGTAGAAATATGGTGCAAAATCTTCAAGGCGCCATTGTGAAGATGGCCCAATCTCCTGTGCCATAATTAACCCTCATCTCGGCTCACCACTTCTTCTGCTTTGTCCATCATTGCAGTGCAACCATCTACCTCCAGCTTGTAGAGATTCATAACTTGAATCCCTATCCTCTTGGTTTGACCTATTGCTTTATGTCGCAGGAAAGCTTTTCCATCGCTAAAAACAACGTCATAACCTCTGTTTTCCAACATTGCGACCGAGATCAAGTTCTTATTTAGACCTGGAACATGCATAACATCTTTCAACAGAAATGGTTTACCTTACTCCCTCTCAAAGGTAATGGTCCCAATGTTGGTTTCACTGTATTGACCATCGTTGCCCATCTCTATATGCATTTGGAGGTCCTTCTCCTCCAAATCACTAAACAACTCCTTGTCTCCCGTCATATGGAAAGACGTACCACTATTAAGATACCACACCAATCCCATAGTGCTTGAAACCAAGAATGAAATCAAAGAGAAATCAAGTTCAAATTGTGAGGCTAAGGCCTCACCTACTGCAGCTCCAACATCCTTCTTGTTCTTCTTCTTTTGTGGGCAGTTAGTGGTGAAATTCCCATGTTCGTGACAGTGAAAACACTTCACCTTGGACAAATCCTGCTTCTTGCCTTTAGCCTCGGATTTTGAAGGGAATTTCTTCCCCTTCCCTTTCCTTGCTTTAGCAGCCAAAATGAAATTCTCTTCATCTTCATTCTTCGATGAATAGCCATCCCCGGTACTTCGCCTTATCTCCTCCTACACAAGATCTGACCAAAGTCGCTCCCAACTCGACAGTTTCTCCCATCCATTGATAGAGTCTTCGTAGCTATGCCAACTCTTCGAAAGCCCAAGGAGAGCCAAGCTCACCAAGTCATCATCATCAACAGTAATCCCCACACTTCCCAGTTCATCCCTATAGTGGACAAACTTCGTGAGATATTTTGGAATATTGTCGCCCTTCTCCATTTTTATTTTTTTGAGCTTATCTTTCAGCGCCAACTTCCTCTGGTCACTACTTCTTTGGAAAAAATCTGTCAAAGACTTCCACATTGCAAATGTAGTGGCTTTCCCGTGAAGGCTGGATACAATATGGTCCTTCACACCTTCCAACAGAATTCTTCTTGTCTTTGCTACCTTCTTTTGCCATGTGTCAAGTCCTGCAGCATCGCTAGAACCCGGCTTAGGAACATCGCTATCGATGAACTCCTTTAGTCCATTATCTTACAGCACCACCTCCATCCTATCCTTCTAGGCTATGTAATTCAAACTTCCCTCAAGGGCATACTCCAATCGCAACCCATTGAAAGACATTTCAATGTATACTCAATTGTCGCACCAAGAAACTTCTACAGCAAATTCAAATTGTCCACCAGCACAAACTCAACAATTCTTCACAATTGCAATCTTCAAGAATTAACACTGCTCTGATACCATGTAGAAATTATATAACATATGCATTTATATATCCAGATTCTCCTGATCTAACAATATTTTATCTTCTTTCTAAATACAGAATCCTTCCACTGTTAATCTTTTGTGGAAATTTAAACTCAATTGCAAACACATGTAGCAATAAAAACAATCGCACATAACACAATTGTTTAACGGGAAATCCTGAAGCTAAAAACCCCAACTATCATATATTATGTATCATGGAGATCATGTAACAATCTCATACAAAGCTTAGTACATCAAGCTCTCATTACAATACATCGTCACACACTAACATGAAGAAATCTACGAATCCATGCACTGATTTCTTGCCACCGGATAGCCTGCCTCCACTACGCAATCCCTGCTGAAGAAGACCCCTGAATGAATTCCAATTGGTCTTGCCTTGACTGTGCAATCTTCATTGGCAACTCCAATGTGTGTGTGATGTAATCAATGCATCACTATAGTCACAACAGATAGTCTATCTCACCCTTTCACCTACCTCTCCACTGGGTCTCCACTGGAACTGACATGAACTGTAGTTAAATGTTGTATTTGTTTAGTTGATTAGTGAGATATTATTTTTGAATTAATTAACTAATTAATTCACTCCACTCTCACTAGTGTATCATTCAGTTAGACTAGATACAACTAGCTCAACTGAGTTTAACTCCAATAACTGAGTTAAACTGAATAACAACTCCAAGAACTACTCTTCCAAATCTGTCATAACTTTGCCACTTCAATTCTAACTGAGTCCTCCATGCATGAACCACTAGTAAACCCTAGGAATTGTGTAATTCCTTCAGCCCACTAATTTGCCAAATCTATATACTGAAATAAAGTGCTCCAAGAGAATAAGTTGATATTTAGAGTCTGATTATTATTAAGGGCTAATAATAATCGACACATCTATTTTTAGATCGATGATCTATAAATAGACTTCGCCCAATCTTCTAAAAATATAATTTCATCTATTTTTCCAACTTGACCAACCATCCACAAATAGCATCCTGCAACTTCTGAAATATGATCACCATGTCTAAAAATAGACTTACACCTAAAAATAGCCTATGGGCCCACTTAGTGAAGGTGGTTGATTTTCACTAAGCTTCATCATCTTGTTGAATCTCAAAATCTTCCCATCCCAATCATTCTCAAGGTAGAGCCTTCGACGGGACTGTGATGACTCACCAGGTCACAGAGTGCCCAGATCCATGCGATTGCGATGTAGCATGGCTTCTGTGGGGGATGTTACGTAGATTCGAAAGGATCTAGACTTGTTGCTATTTGCATCAATGCAGATCCGAGTCTGTCCTCTAGAGCGATGGATGAGAGATGCTTCCTGGATGGGATTTGGGAAAAATAGTAGCTTCTCTGATCACCTGACGCCCAAATCCATCGGGCCGAAACTATGCATGTCGGTTGTAGGAGGGGTTGCACAGCCGCAGTTGCAGACCGTTTCAGATTCGAGTTTTTCTCCATGTCTATGAGCAGCATCGCAGGTCCAAATTTGTGCTCCCGGGCCAAAGACAAGAGGCACAGAGTCGAAAAGTGCTAGATTTGTTTTTTCTGACCTGTTGTGTGCAATCAGATCTGATGTTTCGATGAGTCTCCTGTCACTGAGGATGTGGGATTTGCACATCTCAACCATAATGCTCTGCAATCCCAGACATATTTGAGTTGATCTCCCAACAACCTTTTCCGCCGTTGTAGAGATCGAGTTCTGATACAGCGTTGTAGGGATCTCGAGGCAGTGTATTGACAACCCATGTTGCTTGCAGTTGCATGAGTTTCCAACCTTTGCAGTTCGATGGATCAGGTGTCCTTTGCAATGGTTGCGCAGTAGATTGACGGTTTCAGGTTTCAGGGCGGCTACGTCGAGAGATTCAAAAGCGTAGATGCGTGAAACCCTATCCAACTCCATTGCTCCCCAAAATTTTGCACAACTTTTCCCTGCTTAAAATAATTTTATTTATTATTAAATCTACTAATTTAATTATCCAATTCATTTTCATTATTCCTTTAACTATATTAGTTAATCAAATACTTGCTATTATAAAAATCGTCTCATGCAAGGAATCCACATCATAAAAGTAGCACAATGGGAAACCACATCATTTGACACGGATATACTTTAGAAACCTCATAGGGTGAAAACCAACAAACCTTTAATTTTATTGTTAAACGCTCGTGAGGGTGTTCGCCCCTCACTCAATGGCTTATAAGGGAGTCCATCCCTTAACCATTTTCATAAAATATTACAATGAAATATCATTTAAATATAATATATATAGCTAAAATCTATTACAATCATCATGATATCATTTACCTACAAATATTCAATCTTTATATCTTGGTGGCCTAGTTGCTCCATCAGTGGACCACCCTGTAGCTCACACTCATCTACATGGACCACTAGTTCTTTACCTACCACAATGTTAAACATAATCTATCATTTGCACAAGTCACCATCATTTCCTTCCATTGTTATCGTCAACAAACTTTGATATCATGATTACATAAAGTATTAATCAACCAATAATCAATCTTTAATAGTGATTCTTCAACATCTATTCATGTGCATACATGAAATGTAAATAAAATATCACAACATATTTCTTCTAACAACACTGCCCATGCATTAATTATAAAAAAATAATTATCCAATCATGTCAAAATAAATACCACATTACTATGATCCCTCTTGCACAAATACACGCTCTTTTCCAAAGGAAAACCACTATAACCATCAACTTTCATTTAAAGGATACTAGCATCTTAGCTTTGATTTCCATGCATGTAATTAGATAAAACTTATTCAAAGAAATTTATCCCCTTAGTTTTTTCTTTGTTGTTGTAACTAAGTAATACTTCCAATACAATAGATATTATTATTATTATTATGCATTCAAATGCATGTCTCCTTCTAAGGGAAACTAACATAATATATAATATTATTGTGCATGCAAATGCAGGTCCCTTTTCCAAAAGCATCTTTCCTAAGATAGAGATATTTACAAGGTTTATTGTACACACAAATACATGCTTTTTTCTAAATGAAAACTAATTTGTTAGTTCTTATTTCTTGCGTGCAGATGTATATATTTTTCCAAAGGAAAACTAATGCATTTATTGCATGCAATTACTTGTTTCTCTTCCAAGGTCTAACATAATAATTATTCTTTTTTGCATGAAAACTCTTGTTTCTCTTCAAATAATCTAACGCAATAATTATATTCTTTCCATGCATATTTATTTTCAAATAATCCAACATCGTAGGTGTACTTTTCATGGATGCAAATATCATATCTCCTTTTAAGAGATCAAACACAATATTTCTATTTTTCATGCAAGCAAATAACATGGTTCTCAAACTTCTGTGGTTGTCTTCATTATTTGTAGAAACTGGATTATCCACAGTATCATAAAACAATTGTCGACATTTCGAATCCCAACAGGGATCCATCTTCAGGACGAGAAACAAATGAAGAATGAAATAAGGTCGCAAGAGGTCAAGGTATAGATAGTGAAGGCTAATGATGATGAGAGGAGCCGACAATAAATTATGCTAATTAATTTAAAATAAATTTTATTTTATTAAAAAAAAATTATTAAATTTTTTTCTCCTTTTAAGCTTTTTATTATAATGTAATTTACATAATAATAAATATTTAAAAGTTTTTAATAAATATTTAAATTTTTTTATATATTTTGGATCATCTATATTAATTGAATTAATTCTAATTCTAAAAAAATAACCCTAAAATAAATTCTAATTATTATAAATTTATTATTTAATGTCTAAGATTAATTTATTATAATGTCTAAATTTTATTTAACTTCTAGAGTAACCAAATTTTCTAAATATGCTAAATTAAAACCTAAAAAGTGTATTTTTTTTATTAAATAACACTAATATGATAGGTTTATTATCTTAATAATATACCTAAATAAATGTTAATAAATGAATTTTAATGAATTTTCATTAATTAAACCCTAAAAAAAAATTAATCAATTTTCATTAATTAAACCCATATTATATATATATATATATATATATATTTCTCATATTAATTAATTCCTAATAAATTTTTAATTAATTCCTAAATTTTTAATCCTAAAACCTTTTTAAATAATTTAGATTTGAATTTATAATTAGCTTCCATTTACTCATAATAAATATTAATTAATTAATTTTTATTAATAGAATAAAAATTAATTAATGAAAATAATTAATACGAGTGAGTGGAATAATAAGAGTTTTTGTACTCACACGACCCTAACTAGTTTACTAAAAAGGAAGAGAAGCAAACCTGCAGAATTATACCTTGGATGAGGACGAACCTAAGGAGCAAATTTGTCTAATAAGAGGTCGCCAACTATCACTAATCTCGTATCCTCTATCCCTATGATGTTATGCGGGTGTTCTATAATCTCCAACGCTTCTCTTATCTTACGTCTCTGGTAGTATTCCTCCCTTGCAATGATTCTAGCATCCTCAAGACGTAAGTGATGTTTTTTTTTCGAGGAGTGGTCAGCAAGAGCCAAGGTTTGAGATCGCTCATGCTTAATATCAGCACCATGCTCTTTCAGACGCTTCTGAAGAGAGCGCCTATTTTCACCAATATAACTCTTCCCACATGAGAAGTCAATCTTGTAAACACCTTTTAGATTCCCCTCACTAATGCTATCCTTAACTGAGCGCATATTTTGTCTAATGGTTCCTGCTACTGAGAATTGTGCAAAAATGTTACTCCTCCCAAAACCTTGGAAATCTTATCTGTCACACATTTAATGTATGACAAAAAAACCCTTCCACCACTCTCTTGAGGATCCTGGCATCTCTTGGATACGACAACACTTCTTGCTCTGTTTATGGCTTTCCTAATTTCCCTTTCCTTATACCCTATACCCATGAAAACATATGTTAGGTGAGAGATTTCTTCTTCTAGGTGCTCATCATCTGATATTCTCAGGACTCCTACAGCAAGAGTGTTAAGGACACCAAATTTTTTAGCAGGGTGATGGTAAGACTTAGCGTGAAGGTAGCTATCAGTATGGGTTTTCTTCCTAAAAAATTGATGCCCTAATGTTCCATCCTCTTTTTTGGTAACCAATACATCCAAGAAAGGAATGCTCCTGTTTTCTTTCATCTCCTTGGTAAACTTAATTTCTGAGGAAATTGAGTTGAGGTGATTGAAGAATTTCTCGAGGTTCTCCTTACCATGCGACCACTTTATGTTAGTGTCGTCTACAAATCTTTTCCACCAAGTTGGACTTAAGGGAAAGGAGGCAAGGGCTTTCTTTTCGAAGTTTTCCATAAATAAGTTGGCCACAATAAGTGAGAGTGGTGATCCCATTGCAACACCAAATACCTGCTCATAGAATTCTCCTTGGAAGCTGAAGAAGGTGGATCGTAAACAAATCTCAACAAGATTGGTTGTTTCAGGATCTGTGACCTCATTAATAACCTACACTGCTTCATTGAAAGGGATTTTGGTAAACAATGAAACCACATCAAAGCTTACCAGGATGTTGCTCTCCTCCACCCTCTGTTTTTCAATAAGCTTGACGAAGTCACTTGAGTCCTTAATAAAGGAATCAGTGTTCCCAACAAGAGGTTTGAGAATTTTTGCGACATATTTCGCCAGTTCATAGGTGGGGGATCCAATGGTATTAAAAATTTGTCTAAGAGGAACCCCATCCTTATGAATTTTAGGAAGCCCATAAATTCTCGAGGTGACCTCACAGGAGGGTGTCAATTTCATCTTCAACTTATCATCGAGATGAGAGTTCAAGATTGCCTTCTTAACTTCTCTTAAGATCTTTGGCAAGGGGTTGGAATTCAACTTCTTATAGCTGCCGCAATCAAGATGCTCATTCATTTTCCTAATATAATCCTCCTTATCTAAAATGAGAACATCCCCTCCCTTGTCTGCCTTAAGGCCCACAATCTCATCATTATTTCGAAGGGCTTTAAGAGCGCCTATCTCCTCCTTGCTAAGGTTACTTTTAGGGGGTTTAGCTTTCCTTAGAATCAGGGAGCATTCCTGTCTAAGAGCCTCTTTGTCATCCAAAGGTAAACCTCGAATTCCCTCCTCAATGCTACATAGAATGCTCTCATTCGGAATACCTTTAGGAGCAACAGTAAATCCCAAACCTTTGCCGAGAATCCTACAGGTATCATGAATTAATTCCACCAAGGAAAGGTTAACCACCTTTTTGTTCAAGGAATCATCAGGTAAGGGCTTCCTATTAATATTTCTTTCCACACCAAATGAGGGCTCCCTATTAATATATCCATCCTCATCATATAAGGGTTTCTTTTTAATATTTGCTTCCTCCACGTTAATATTGCTCTCACCTTCATATAAAGGTTTCTTATTAATATTTCTATCTTCATCAAATAATATCTTCTTATTAATGTCTGTCTCCTCCATGCTCCAAGGTTCACTGCTTATTAATTTCGAAATCCTGTTCAAAGAGCCACACGGGACACGTTCACCTATTTCCTCTAATTGTGAATAATTGTTTATTATTAATCGTTGATCATCTTCGTCCTCAAGGTTTTTGACTGCGCAGCTAGGATCCATGTCCTTACTCCTTTTATTTAAAGATTCTGAATTGCTCACAGGCCTAACAGCTACATTACTGGATAACTCCTCCACGGTTGGAGTTAGGTTAAGCCCTGAATAAACCGAGCCACATCTATCCAACCTCACTGTGGAATCAAGGTTGTTGACTGCGCAGTTAGGATCCACGTCCATACTCCTTTTAATTAAACAGTCTGAATTTCTCACGGGCCCGATAGCTACAATGCCGGATATCTCCTCCACGGTTGGACTCGAGTTAAGCCCAGAGTAAACCGAGCCACATCTATCCAACCTCACTGTGGAATCGACAAGCAAACCATAAGAACTAGCTACGGATTCCACCAGCGAAATGCTAGTAATAATCGAGCCACTGAATAGTACAGATTTGATGAGCGAGAACTCATTTTTGTCTGCGTTGCTGACTGCGTGGTTAGGGTCCACGGAGACTAGGATAATTTCTGTTATGCAGTCTTAACGGCAAGTCTGGAGGAGTCATATCAGACATATTATCTTTGATTTTTAGTAGGTCAGTGCGCTTGTAGGAGTTAACACACTGGCCTCCTGCTGCAGCATCAGAATATTCATCCTTGAATCTGCTCAAACTCCTTCGCTTATTGCTAAAACTAATGGGAACATCCATCCTCGGCATTCCGATGCTACTGCTACTTCTGTCAGAGGAGCTAATATGTTTAACCTAGTTTGAGATGATGGAGTCACCGTTAGCACTCCTCAAATTGGACCGCGAAGAGACACAGTCATCTGTTCCATCTTCGTCCACGAGAGTAGCATTACATAATGAGCCTGCCCGTTCACGATATATTCTGGATGACTGCGGGTTTACCTTAGAAAACAGGCCACCATTATTATCTGACACCCGAGTCTCATCGAGAGCCATCCTCTTAAATTTAAGCAGCTTCCTCGATTATCTGTCATGAGCTATCTGAACCTCAATCTAAGCTTTGATAACAACCTTTGCATCAATGGTTCTCCATAAATCTGGACTGATTAAATTGGCAAGCTTCAGATGAAAAGAAAGAGCCATGTGTCCTAGCTTATCTAACGTTGCACGGGTGCACTTAATCTCACCACGAATAATGCTAAAACTAAGTTTGCAAAAAAATCTATTATATTTGCGAAGGTGAAGAATAGGTTTGATGCGGGCAAAGTCGGAGATTAGGTTTAAGTCATGACATTCTTTGAGAAAACAGAGGTCTGCGGCCCTTCTTTAAAAACTAATTTGAATTTTTTCCAGATAACAAATATCTACCCAAGAGATCTTTCAAATCTTAATTCGAGTTTTTTTAGAATTAGAATTAATTCAATTAATATAGATGATCCAAAATATAAAAATAAATAAAAATTAAATATTTATAAAAAACTTTAAATATTTATTAAAAACTTTTAAGGATTTATTATTATGTAAATTACATTATAATAAAAAACTTAAAAGGAGATTTTTTTTTAATAATAATAAAATAAAATTATTTTAAATTAATTAGCATAATTTATTGTTGGCTCCTCTCATCATCATTAGCCTTCACTATCTATACCTTGACCTCTTGTGACCTTCTTTCATTCTTCATTCGTTTCTCGTCCTGAAGATGGATCCCCGTTAGAATTCGAAACATCGACAATTGTTTTATGATACCGTGGATAATCTGGTTTCTGCAAATAATAGCAAATAACATATTTATTTTCAAGAAATATCAAACATAATATTTCTATTTTGTGCATGCAAATAAACTTGTTTTCTCTCAAAAAATATCAAACTTAATAATTCTATTTTGTGAATATTTATCATCAAGAAAATCTAATAAAAGCACATATTCCTCTTTAAGAGTCTCGTGGTTCTCTTTAGGAATCTAATCCATATGAATCATGTGAATAAATTCAAAGAAATTCATTGTCAAGCTTCTCACACATAATTCCATGCATTTTTTTATAATAAAATAACTCAGTTTCTTTATTTTTTCTCAAACAAAGTTCACATGCATTATTTATGAAAAATAGCCTAAATATTTTTGTGTGCAGGATTTTTAACAACCCCAACATTAAAATATGCAACTAATTATAGCAATAATGTGATTAATAATTAACACACAAACTATTCAACTAATTAGCATATAATTTTCGAAAAACATGAGCATATACGACTTACCTGTAACGACGATATTTCTTACTTGTGACTTCGAAGTTGAACGTTATTTGAATCCCGCTAACCACAACAATTTTTTTTGGGATGACTCTCCACCCAACCATAGGCTTGATTGCACATAATTTTTCTACAACTAGCCACCCCCGAGCCTTAAATCAACGTACTGTTGCCAGAGAATCCTTTGCCTCACAACACATTTCTTCTAATAGAAGGAATGAATAATCAAATCCTCCTCATAATTTGGTAAATAGAACAAATGGTCCCAAAAATGGAAAGGGATCCACATTGCACACATTCCATGTGTCAAAATGCCAACTTTTTTTCTTTTTTTTTAATGGTGGTTCACGAACACTAGGTAGCCACTACATCCACAGGAAAATCCAGGCAGATCAACCCGAAGGGATCTACCAGTCGGCCAAACAAGCAAGGCTTAACCCCAAGGGCGTCGATGAGATTTGACTTCGTGACCTCCTAATGGCGAGTACTTAGCAATGGGAACTCAACCAACTAAGCTAACCCTTGGGGTTCTTTATTTTAAGTTTTACTTAATACAATACTTCTCTTAATTTAACTCTTTCTTATTTTATTATTTTTTGAACTTTTTGTTAACTTTACTTATTTTTACTATATATATATATGTATATATAACTCTAGTTTATTATTTACTATTCTTATATTTTTTTCATTATTTATGATTTATTTACTATTATTATATTATATTTAATATTAATTCACTTGTGTATTCATATTATTTATTTTATTTTATTTATTTATTTATTATTATTATTACAGGGCATTACATACGCCCCCCTCTTTAAGGAATTTCGTCCTAAAGTTAAGTTGAATCTTTTAATTTTTTATTTTATTTTATTTAGTTATTTATTACTTCATGTTTTCCCTACACCCTTTGTTGAACTCGTATAGCCAATAGACATCGAAAATTTTCACATCATCAAGGAAATCCCAAGGAATATATTTCATTTTTCTCAATTTTCAGAACCAGGCATAGAGACTTATCGATCTGTACCATAGTCCATCGTTTGCCCCAAGGCTTGCGTCAAGCCTTAGACCTCAACTACCCCAAGACAAACACCCGACTCAGTACTCCAAGCATCTCAAAAGGTTGGCCCACTCCCTCCACACTCATTAAGGTGCACAACCCTAGACATCGAATTCCTTACACCCCCACTAGACTTCGGCGTCTCAATCCAATATCATGCACTCAACTTCCTCAAGATGGTCACATAGACCCTCAAGAGCTATACAAGATAAAGAAACCACTGGCATATGTAGTGTTGATTGATTTTGTCCCTAGCACATATGGTGTTACATATTCTCCCTCGCAGGTATGGGCTCCCATGAAATCATCAAATAAACCAGCACACTCGCCCCATTTGTGGAGTTCCTGTCAGTCACCACATCTCAACATGTAACCAATGCATTAGTTCTAATCATAGTATCATAGAAAATAATCCACATGTCAACTCTTGCATGTCATCATGATAGCATAACATCATTGTTAATCACAACATTCTGAATAGTAAATAATTGCATACTCTTGCGTGTCATAAAATCTACATGCAATTACCACATGATTTACATCATGAAATACCATCATAAGTTATAAAATCAACATATTTACATCAGATATATATAATGAAATCACATAATAAATAGAATTATGTGTCAATATAACCTCAACTTATCATAATATGTATCCCTTTTATCAATGCTAAAGAATTATTGTTTTTAATATTTATCTTTAAATATTTTCTTACTATTTCACTTGTCAACTTACACCTATATGAGAGGAGCTCAAATAGTAATGAAGCACTAACTTGTATTTGATTTTATTACATGATTTCTAGGATTTGCATGTATATTTTCCTATCATTATCCCTTCCTTTTTATTAGGCATCATAGTTGATGCTAAAATGTCATTAAAAATCATTTAATAAAAACACTAAATAAACAATATTCTCAAAATAATCATAGTATAAATCACTATCACCATATCTTTAAATCATAAAATTATTTTTATGTATCAAAATCATATTTACAAAAAGTTTATCATTTATCGAAAAAAAATAATAGAAAGTAAAAGGTGTAACATATATCGTTACCATATCTTTTCTTATTCTAACAACTTTATTCATATCATTCAATTAATAAACGACTCATATAAAATTATAACTAGATAATTTTACATTAAAAAGTTGCAAATCTAACTATGTTTCAATTTATACTTCTAACTTTCAAGTTTTAAATTTTTTTAAATGATTGATATCAAAAGAATGAAAAAATAAATAATATACTTTATAAACTATATTTTATACATTAACATATTAAAAAATAAAATATATAAATATAACTCATAACACTTTTTAATTAATAAAACATTAATTTAATAACAAAACACTTTCACTTTTATATAAATAACCCACATCTAATTCTTAATAGATTAAAATCCAATAACCATAAAATCATACGTCCTAACCAGTAATCAGTAAGTTCACATGAGTAAGACTTTTAAATAAAATGACTACTCTATAATCACAAAATATTATTTAATTGCCTTTACTCATTTTCACAAGCATTCAATCTCATATTCCTTACTGATTTTCCCAATCATTTGATTTTATATTGAGACAACCTTCTAAGTTTTATGTAGATATAATTATTACCCTTGATCTAATGTTTATTCACATGGTACAAAATCAACACATCGGTATATATGTATTAAGTTATTTTGGTTTCTCGGTTGGGCAATTTGAAAATGTCTTTGTCAAGTCAAATTATTATTCCCTCCACCGAAAAAAACAAAAAAACTTTATTATCATAAAAATAATAAAAAATAATGGCAATTGTGTGAGGAAGGTGTTGCACGGCTTTTGTGTCTCTTTTTCAGTGTGCAAAGGGGTGACGTTAGTGGCGATAGAGGGGCGAGCCTTATTTCCGCTGCTATCCGCCCATTAATGTGGTGGCAGATACACTACCCACCGTTAGATTTAAACAATTTTAAATTTAACGGTGGGCAGTGTATCTGCCACCGCATTAATGGGCGGATAGCAGCCGAAATATTTGTTGCCTGATAGAGGAGTCGACTTACGTGCGGTGTTGGATCGTGCTCAGAGGCTCATCTAGTCTTTTAGTAATTTGGTACTTCTGTGGGTGGAGTTCCTTCTCCACCAGAGAGCGTAGTGCTGAAGAAACCGACGAACAGACATAAGTTTTTTGTGTTGGAGTGGGTACAGGTGGTTGGACGAGAGGTGGTGGCTTGTGGGACTGCATTGCTGGTCCAAAGTCTACTCGCCGCACAGGCAATTGGAGAGACAACGAGGAAGCAGGTAGGTGTGGGGACGTGAATCCCATGCCACACGAACGCGTACATGCACGTAGAGGAGGTCTTGGACGTGGGATGGCAAAGCGCATGCATTTGGTGGCGGCCATGGCAGTCTCTCCAATCCAGTCACCTGGGCAAGTTGACATTTCGACCACCCTGGACGTGATCTCAAATCAACTGCAACAAATCCAGCTCAACCTGGACAACATGCAAGAACAAAGGTACAAAGAACGTAACGAGCGCATGGCCTATATCAATGATATCCAGCATATGCAAACTGAAACTTTAGATTCTCTGGAGAGTCTACACCGTTAACTGAGGCGCTCCCATGACCACCTCCGAGCACTAGAGATCTAGATCGAGCATATTGACTACCATATGCACAATCGTGTCGGTTTATTTGCAGAGCCACCAACATTCTCCCTTAATCCTCCTCCATGAAGTTGTGTAACTACTGGTTTTTTTGCTAGTTTGTGCCAAAAATAACCAGTGGCACCGTATGTCTTGATGCGCACCCGAGTCAATTGAGGTCTTTTTTGCCACTCGAGTTGCTTGGATGTATCAGAGCACCACTGTTTCTAGATGTAAATTTTGATATGATAATATAAACTTGACTTTGACCGACAAAAAAAATAATAAAAAAAGAGAAATAATAAACAATTTTATTATAATAATAAAAATGTCTAATAAATAATATTAGTCCCGTTTGATTTGGTAATTATATAACACATTAAATGGGTTATAAAGTGATATTTAAAAAAAATATAATCACTTATATCAATCTTATGGCCACCGATATGGCATAGGGAAACAACATATAGTCTACGGATATGGCATAGGGAAACAAAACGGTTGTGGTCCATCGTAACAGAATGGGTACGGCCATGTATGAAATAACTAGCAAAACATAGAGCCAAGTGAAGAGGTTCCAGGCAGGGTAAGGGTTTAATTGAATTTGAGCGAAACTTACAATGCATATGCCGCGAAATCAAACCAAAAAAAAATGCACCAAACTATACGTTGTTGTCCAAAAGTCCAAAGAAAATTGTAGTCTAATACAAATTGTATGCGTACCTCTTAAACAAATAATCTGAGCGACAAATAGAATCAAGAACAAAATAATATTTTTTGTGCTTGCAAAAAAATATTAGGCCTCAAATCGATTGAGTTTGAAGAAATAGCAAGTGATCCAGTTAAGGAAAAAAAAAAATCCCCTCGCCTCCTTCTTCCCCCACGCCCTCCCCCCTCCAAAATGAACAAACCATTAGGACTTCAAACCAAAATTCAAGCCGAAAGGGGAAGCGATAAGAGTTGAGGAGGCACCTTGAACTTCAGTTGCAGAAATCGGTTGAGGTTGAAGCCGTGGAAAGGCCTGGAAGCAATTCGAAGAGGTGGAGAGGATGTGGTTCGAAATAATAAGAAGGCAACTAGGGAATCCCAACCATAAAATAACAAGGAAAGGAATAACACTCTGAAAAATCTAACTCGCCTACCAAGGACAACGGGCCGCATAAAGTTTATATGGAGATAAAAGTATTTTGGTTTGCCATCATTAAACAAACTTAAACAAACGCTGGAGAACTCCCAAAAAAAATAAATTATAATGGTTGGGGATATAGGGATTTCAATATATATATCCCGATGTTGTTATTATAAAAAAAAAAAAAAAAAAATCTTATATAAAACTAACTATTTTATAAATAAAAAATCCATATTATTCACTTCTAAATATTGTTTTATTAAATTATTGTATAAAAATAATATTATTATTTTTTAATAATAAAAGAAATATTTTTTTAATTATTAATAGAGAAGAACATTAAAAAAACCCTAAAAGTCTAATAGAGTTAGAATCTTTGATACCATATGTCTCCAAAATTAAAATATGCAACTAATTATATCAATAATACGATTAAAAATCGACACACAAACAATTCAACTAATTTGTATAGAATTTTTGAAAAACACAAGCAGAGACGACTTACATATAACGACAATATTTCTTATTTGTGATTTCAGAGTTGAATGCTATTTGAATCCCGCTAACTGCAACAAAGTTTTTGGGGATGACTCTCCACCCAACCGTAAGCTCAACTACACATAATTTTTCTACAGCTGGCCACCCCCAAGCTCTCAATCAATGTACTACTGCCATAAAATATTTTGCCTCGCAACACTTTCCCTCTAATAGAAGGAAAGAATAATCTAATCCTTCCCATCGTCCATTAAATAGACCAAACGGTTTCAAAAATAGAAAGGGATCTACATGCACACATTCCATATGTCAACATATCAACTTTTATTTCTTTATTTTAAGTTTTACTTAATACAATACTTTTTTATTTATTTAACTCTTCATTTTTTTTACTTTTTGTTAAATTTACTTATTTTTACTACTTTCATAGTTATTTATATATATATTTATTTAGAACTCTAGTTTATTATTTATTATTATTATATTATCTTCATTATTTATTATTTAATTACTATTATTATATTTTCTTCATTATTTATAGTATGAGGTAGATGTCAAGTGTAAATGTTTAACATTTATATGTCAACTCAATTTATTTTTTAAAGAAAACATTAAAAGTTAAAAGTAATATAAAGCCCAAAACATTTAAATGTTGACTCAATTACTAATAAAGAGTTAAAGTTAAAGTCAATTTGTTATATTTTGATTTTGTTATTAACTTGTGAATAGGCTTTGTTACAATACCATGGCTTATCAGTACCAAATGCCCAAAAACCATAACTTATTTCACAATCAATATATTTTTTAACAATATGACATGATTCTTAACAATGGATATTCACCCCCACTTAACATTAGATATTATTAACATGTAAATAGGCTTTGTTATAGTACCATGGGTTAATATTATGGCTTATCAATACAACATGCCCAAAAAAACATAACTTATTTCACAATTAAATTATTTTATTTTAATTTTATTTTATAACATTTTTTTAATTAAATCTAAAAGGAAAAAGGTTATCATTACTTTTGAGATATATCTAAAACCTCTATTCTCGCAACTACTAAAAAATTCCCATAGAAATTAATCAAGGTTTTAATAAAATTAAAAATGAGAATACTTTTATATATAGAGATGTGAAGTTTATATAATACAAATAATATTATTAAGCACCGATATAGATCTATCTTAACTAGTTATTCAAGCAATGAGAGCAATCAAATTGACTAACAATAATAGAGGAAAGATAATGCATGATTGTTTTAAGTTTTTCATTATTGTATTTTATTTGACATAATTTAATTTAGATACTTTCTTAAACACAATATCATGGAATCAAATTTGAGAGAGAGAGGGAGGAAAGAACAAAGACATAGAGAGATATAGGTGGAGAGACAGAAAGGGAGTGAGAAGAGAAAGATGGGGAGAGAGTGAGAGAGAGAGAAGAGGAGGAAGAGAGATAAGAGGAGATGATAGAGATGGAGATAAAAGGGGAAGAGAGAGAGGGGGGGACACAAAGATGGAGGGGGGGGAGAGATAGAGAAGAAGAGAGGGAGGGAGATAGTGACATAGTAAGAGGGAAGAGAGAGAGAGAGAGTGATGGGGGAGGGGAGATTGTTATGTAAATTGTTAGTTAGATATAGTTATATTAGGTTTTATTAAGTGAAAGAGCATGATCAAAGATCATGCCTCTTCACCAAGGGACACCATGAGGCCATATTTAAAGCCTCGGTGATTCCCCATTGTAATCATCTTTTTCATCTTCATCAATAATAATATATAATTATCAAGTTTACCAGAGTTTTTACACTCCATTGGTATCGGAGCCATCGCTCTTCGGGATCTGTGTGATCACCCAGAATTAAGGAATTTCAAGAATTCCAGATTGCAGATTTTTTTTACCAAGTGCTTGTGGACAACAACCCTGGTTTAAAAAAATAATTTTTAGATTTACTTTCCCAACACTCATTCCCTCTCAAATCTCATACGCTACGCTCACACCCACTCACTCTGTTTCCCTTCCCTATCGATTTCACATTTCAACCCACCCCCTCACATTCCTTACCCTTTTCTTACATCAATTCCCACGCTCTTTGCTAACGGCCCCCTTTCCAAAACTCATTTCCAGCTCACCGTCACTTCCTATTTTCCCTACGCCGCTGCTCTCCCTACGCTCTCCCTCAAACCTCTCCCATCGCATAAGCCCTAGCCTCTCCCTTCGCCTTACTCCCATGGCCTTTCGACCCCATTGCCCCCTGCACTTACCTACCCGACCAAACAGGGTCTTCCCTCTCCGCTGACCGCAGTCTCTGCCCACCTCACATCGCTCGCCTGCACCTGCCGTCTTCCCCGCCTTCCCACACTGCACCACCGTCTTCCCGCGGTCAAAACGCTGCTCTCCTCTCAACCATATCTGCGTGAACTTCCGCCCGACTTGGATACACAGAAACAATTGAACCGTGGCGTTTAATATATATAGGAACATGTTTGTTTTTAAAACAAAATTGTGAACCGTGTCGTTAGTATATACAGTGAACAGGTTTGTTAAGAACAAGTGCGACGTCTGGAAACTAATCGAGTTTTTTTGAATGGTGAACGAATTGTTTTTAAAACAAAAATCGTGAACCGTGGCGTTTAGTATATACATGAACAGTCGACATTTCTCTGATTGCTGTGTGGCGTATTTCTGCCAACCATTGCGTCATTTATTTGTGAATCGTTGTACTCTGTCGTTTGACCTCCAACACTGCCCTCGTACCACCTTCCTCCATTCCTTTGTTCCGCCACACCGTCGGGCTTGACGCCACCCTGACAACGTTTTTCCATTCTGCCACCAACACACAAAAAAAAAAAAAAATCGGTTCAGTGCTTTCGATTCTGCCACATCCACAAAAAAATCGTGAAACAGTGTGTGATCCACGATTTAATTCTTCTGAGCATCATTGTAATTTAAAAAAAAAAAAAAAAATATCGATTTATTCCAGCGGAACGGCACATTTTCAAAAACGATTTTTTTAACTATATAAAATATATAATATATAATTCAATTGATAATTATATATATATTATAATTATATAATTCATTTATATATTATATAATTCTCATTTAATAATTATATATATATAATAATTATATAATTAAATTATATATTATATAATTTTTAATTAAAAATTATATATATATAATAATTATATAGTTTTAAAAAAAATTATTAATTAATTAAATATTAATTAATTAATTTTAAAGAAAAAAGAGGAGAAACTGGCAAAAAAATATTCCCCACCTCATACGTGTTCGATGTCGTCGTCAATGTCAATGGCTGAATTCCAGAAAAAATTGGTTGATCTCGAGAAACAGATCACTAATAATTCCGAAGAATTCGGAAAAAGATTAGTCGACCTTGAAGGTACAGTTGCAGGGCATTCCAACGACATCAAAAAGGTTCATGATACAACAAATCGAATAGAAAGACAAATGTGGCTAAATCATCACGAGGCCACAGAAAAGCAGAATGAACTCTTCAATAAGCTAAATGATAAGCTAGATAAATTAAGTCAGACACAATCCCCAATATCTCCTAACAAGGAACAAGAACAAACCTTGCCCCTTGACAGTATGTGCAGGCTTGAATTCTAGGTCATACTCTTGAAGGCATGTCATCCAGTTGCCTCGCCTCTCACCCAGCTCTTGCTGCACGAATAGTGATCGAATCGTTGGGTGAGGTACAAACAGTGTGGCATGGTTCTTCAAAATATATGGCCTGAAATGTTTGATTGCCTTATATATCGCGTAAGCATGCTTGTCAATATCCGGATAATTCAGCTTGGCACCTTGCAACCATGCGCTCATGAACGATATGGGCCGCTCGTCACTGCTATCATCTTTCTGAGTGAGGACAGCCACGAGAGATGAGTCTGAGGTGAAGGTATACAAGATAAAACCTTTACTGAAATCCAGGCTATGAAGGGCTGGTGCTTCTGCGATGGCCCGTTTGAAATAATCAAACGCTTCTTTCTCGGGGGAATTCCATTTAAAATTTGTGTTCTTCTTGATCATACCTTGCAGAGGTTTCACGATTTGGGCGAAGTCCGATATGAACTTTCATAGGAAGTTGATTTTTCCGAGAAACGACTGCATGGCCTTTTTGCTACTCGGGGGAGGAATCTAGTCGATGGCTTTTGCGCATTCCAGGTCCACCACTATGTCGTCTCAGGTTATGATGTGGCCCAACAGATTTCTTTCGGAGACTACGAAGATGCTCTTTTTGGGGTTAAGTTAGATCCCGTATTTTCAGCACCTTTTGAAAATCTGTTTGAGGTGGTGTAAGTGGTCACACTTGTGTTTAGAAAATACGGTGATGTCGTCAAGGTAGACCACCACACTTTTCCCCATTAGACCCTGAAAGGCGATGTCCATGGCCCTCTGGAAGGTTGCCCCAGCATTGATCAGGCCAAAGGGCATGCGTCTGAATGCAAAATTTCCCCATTTAGTCCTGAATGTGGTTTTCAGACGATCGAGTTCAATCACTAGTACTTGGTTGTAACCTGAGAAACCATCCACTAATGAGAACATTTCTGACCTGGATACCGCTTGAAGGATCTGCTCCATGGGGGGCACTGGGTAGTTGTCCTTGTCCGATGATTGGTTCAAATTTTAGAAGTCCACGCATAAACGAATTTCGCTGGAGTTTTTACGAACTAGGACCAAGTTTGACACCCAGGTTGATTGTCGAAATTTGAAGATGATGCGCGCGTCTAGGAGTTTTTTCAGTTCCTTTTGGATCATCAGCTCAAAAGTAGGGTGTACCTTCCTTATCTTCTGCTGGAAAGGTTTAACTCCTTCCTTCATTAGTATTACGTGCTGGATGATTCGTGTCTCATAAGTTCGCAGCTCATCATACGTCTAGGTGAAAACATATCGGTATTTCTTGAATAATTTAGTAAGGGATTGCCTCTCCTGAGGGGTGCATTTTGTACCGAGGTTGACGAATTTTCGTTCTATTTCCGTCTCGAGATTTATTTGCTGGTGCAGTAGGGTGGAACTCTTCACCTTTGTGTTGGGAGGTCCTCGAAAATGGTTTTGTAGGTCAAATAGCTTTTCAAGCGACATGACCCCTTTGGGTATGGGATTCCCCTTGTGCTCCTCTCATTCCTTTTGAAAAGCTAGGTCATTATCCTCATCTTTGATCACGACGTCCTTGAACACATCCGCATTAAGCATGAAATCCAGTACCTGTTGATCATCATTAAAAACACACAGATTAGTTACATTGTTTGGCACAGCAGGCTTATAAACAATTTCAATAGAGAACCCATCCCTTAGTGGGGTAAATCTAGCGGCAGCATTGGCCAGTGTATCAGCTACTACATTATGCATTCTAAGTACAGACATAATACCAAAAGCATCAAAGGCAGAAATCAAATTTCATACCTCTTGCCGATGACCTTTCAAATGCGGAGATAAGCAGTGAATGGTACTATGTACCTGTTGGGTGATGATCTCGGAGTCGCCAATTACCTTCAAACAGCTAACTTTGAGATCGATTGCTTTCTTGAGGTCGAGGATCAGAGCTTCATACTCGGCTATATTATTGGTACACTGGAACTCCAACCGGCAAGAGATTAGGAACTTATTATTCTGGGGATCTAACAAGATACAGCCCGCGCCGGCCCCGTCATGGGTCTTGGAACTGTCATAGTACAGGGTCCAAACCTTGTCTTCGGATTTTGTAAGATCATATGAGTGCAAAGGAGGTGTACTCGAGGCGGCAGCATCTGGTGGTCCTTTTGGTGCAGCAGGGTGGAAAGCAGTGCCTGGGAGAAGCTCTGACTGGGCGTCTTGGGAGACTGGAGATTGGGGGATTTGATAGCAATCGAACGCAACCTCTAGGAATCACATGCCCAGCTCCTCTTATGCGAAGCTGACGGGTTCATTGGTTGCCTCCAGGTCGGTCACTATGTGTTTCATGTAAGGTTCGCTTTCGACCTGGATCTGATTTTTCCTACCCTTGTATGGGAGCCACAAGTGGGACCAGTCGGTGGCAAAGTATCCTTGCAACTTGCTTGACCAATCTTGGCTCAAGAGAAAGCCATAGGCTTTTGGGATATCCACGATCACTATATCGATGCACTGATGTACCCTGGAGTCTGAGGAGAGGCGGATGAGGACGTTATTCAATTCACCCATGGCGGGGACTTGGGATCTATCAAGCTGGATGATCCTGGCGTCGGTCTTCTCAGGACGGATGTTCAATTTCTTGCATACGGACAAGGGCATGACATTGGTGGATGCACTAGAATCGACGAGGCAGTTATGAACATTGAATTTGAAGATCTTGAAAGATAGAAGGAAAGGGTGTGTAGATCCTCAAGAGTTTTCGTTGACGACATTCACAATGGACTGGGGGCTTGCCGCAGCTTGGGAGGATGTGGAGCTCACGGTTTTGGACGTCGTTGGGTTGGTGAAAGCTTTGAGAATAAGGTCTCGTTGGTTAGCAACCCGGTCGAACTCGTAGAGGGAAATGTTGGCTCACATTTTCTTCATATCTTTGATGATGTTATATCCAGATTACGGGTGTGAGAGAGGTTCAACAGAGGCTCCTCGTGAACATGATGATAATCTAGCCTTGGGGGTGGCTCGGGCAGTGGTGGGGCTAGATTTTTCAAGGGTTGTGGTTTGGTTTTCCTTTTTTGGTGGTAGAATATTTCTTAGGAAGGCTTTTCTCTTTTCTTCGAAGGAATGGTCGGGGACCGAGCCTTTACTCCTTAGGCCATAACTTCGGGGGGGAGGGGGTGTTGGATTGAGGATCATCGGCCAGGTTTATCTTTGTCATGGGGGAAAGTACTTCTCCACAGATTACCTCGAAGGTGAGGACAGTGGATCCCGCATCCTCATCTGGGGGAGAGGCTTCTTCACTATCTGAGTCAGCCTCCTCTTCTAACTCTCTCATGGTTTGATCTTCTAGGAGTTGATTTACCACGATGGTCAAGATATTGATCCACTGAGGGCAGGTTTTTTCCGAGTGGGAGGCTTGATGGAAAGAGAAGAAATTGTGTTTGCCGATTTCTTCTACGTTGAGGTTAGTGTTTGGGTTCAGTGGAGGGGTACTGGTCGTGAGGTTGCTCTTCCTAAAGAAAGGTTTCTGCATTTTGCTACCTGAGGTGGAGTCATTATTTTTTCTCTTCAAATCAAAGACTTTGTTTGTCAGCATCTTGAGGGACTTGTGATGCTCTCGAAATCGAAGGGGTCTTTATCCTTGTCTCTGGATTTATGGGCTAAGGGTTGCGCTCTTTTTGCGGTCGATCTTGGGTCATCTCGGCGATCATGATCAATGGTTCCTACGGACAACATATCCTTTTCGGCAACAAGGGCGATGGTGTAATTTGTTGCCAGGGTAGCTCTGGCTTCGCGCTTCACGAATACGGCGATATCTCGAGGGAGGGTCCTTGTGTAATAATCAATGGTGATGGAATCATCCAAAGCCATTTTTGGGGGGAATTTGTTCAATATGGTGGTGAAGCGTTGGTTGAAGTCTTTAAATTTCTCCTTCTTCTGGCATTTCAAAGTACTCAACTCTGCAAGGAGCATAGAAGGATTTTTGTGTTTCGAAAACTTTTGAAGGAAGGTACAGTGGAATTGCTCCCAAGAAGAAATGGAAGCGACAGGTAGGGAATGGTACCAAGTAGCAACCTTATTTTCTAGGGTGTGGGGAAAGATTCAGCATGCTACATCGTCATACTACACTCTCATAATCTGCAAGGCCAAGTAGAAATTACTGATATGATCTTCACCCTTCTCAGGGTCGAACTTAGGGAGGTGTTTCTCAGGATGTCATGGCATGTCGTGAAGGGGATTGCGGAGGCCTAGAGGAGATTGTGCCATCTAGGCTAAGGGCTGAACCCATCTAGCCCTATGGTGGGGCGGGATGAAGATATGCCCGATTTGATTCTTGGATTCGCTTCCGGTGCCAGACCTGGAGGCTTCACCCTCATGTTGAGAGTGCATGTCTTGATGACCTCCAAGATTTCCCATGTTTCTATAATTTCTCTAGTTGTAGAAGGGCAGCCTTTCTTGGTTTCGGTTACAGTGGTGGTGAGTATGGTCCGCATTTCGACCGTGTCAATGACCCCTATCTCCACGACCTCTATTACCCCAGCCCCTTCCGGCTCCTCCTCTAGGCAGGTCATTTGCTTGAGTGTTATCATTCAAAGGTTGTTTGGCTTGAGGGGTGGCGTCTGGTTGGGGTTCAGTAACTTCAGGGATGTCCCCTTCGATCCCTCGGGGGCTGCCTGGGGGTTTGGCTGAATTTAGCTCAACTACATCCACGTAATATTTGAACATAAGACCTATCGGTTAAGGCATGGAATTGATGAGGACATCCTGGCGAGTTTGATGCATCTCGGGAGTCTACGGGTTGGCCAGGGAACCGGTGGCTAAGAGGATTTGCAGACCCCTAATGAGATCGCGGGCGAGCTGGTGCAAGGCCCTAAGCTAGTCTGAGGTCAGCTCATAATAGGGTGGGTCCTCCTCTGGAAAATTGTCAAGGGGTGGAGGACCAGTATTTTCATAAATGATCTCCCCCTACGAGGTTTGCAACGGGATATTACTTGCGTGGTGGGAGCCTGCCATTTAGGCCCTCCTTCTAGCACCAAATCTGTTGATGGGAAAAATTGTTCGGCCAACAGTAGGGGATCTCCCCAGTATAAAGTCCCAACTAGACTCTAGATTGTTTGTGATAGGGATATTGTCTAGGGTGTGGGTCCGGCTACTGCTGAATATGCCTTTTCTCGGACAGAAGATGCGCCTTGCAGACTTGATGATACACGGTTATTTGAATGATACAAAACACATGGTAGATGAGTTCTCCTGTAAATGAAACATTATAAATAGAAAAGCGAGTTTCGAAGCATGCAGCCAAAGGAAATGTTGTTAGCAACAGATCATTAGGGTCATGCTCATAAAAGCTGCTTGACCACAAAAGAAACGGTTCTCTATGGTTGAAACACCCTATAATTCCTTAAGAGTTTTCTGAAATATGGAGCGACATTAATAACGAAGTCATTAAACATCTCTTAATGAAATATTCACATACCATTAACACATTCAGAAAGCTTAAACGTACAAATGACATATGAAAAGAAAACACAGAATAGTCAGTTATAAAAGATAGCAAATACATAAGACATAATATTCATAATGCTCACACACATAAGTCCTCATGCGATCCAGTAGTGGAATCAAAACATTAATTTTTATTCCTTCTCGGAAACATGCATTTAATGCAATACAATTATCTCTTCTCCTTTTGGAGTCCCGAAAAAAGGTCCTTTACATTGTTCCCAGAGGGAGTATTTATAGAAAAAATGGTGACCTTTGGGAAACCTCGCCCTTTCAGCTTCCTGACTCTTTGTTCGCATGGTCTGCGACCCATGTGATGTTGCAACCTACAACCTGCGACCTGTGATCTATGTAAATATCCCCTCTCAAGGTAGCAGCCGTGTGATGGAAAGTTATGGGACTTCTACCTGCTGCTATTCCCTGAGATAAGCCTATCAGGCCCTATAGTCTATGGCCACTGGAGTAACTTGAGGTGTGTCCTCCCCCAATCTGTGAAAACACTCGAGAGTGTCCAGAACCAAAGTGCACTTCTTCAAAGATATTTTATTGGAAAGGGAAGCTAGCTTAGTGTAGATCTAGACTGGTGCGATGATGAACTGATTAATGTTCTCCCTTGAGGCCAGAAGGTCCTTGGTAGCAGCTGCTTGTCTGATGGGCTGTAGGAACGCTTGGATGTCTTGGGCTACTTCCTCCCTTATCTTCTGTGTGTCCAATCCCCCCGTGGAATGGATGTGATGTACTCCCTCCCTTGTCTTCTGTGTGTCCAATCCCCCCGTGGAATGGATGTGATGTACTCCCTCCATCGAATCGATGCCACTGATAAGATGTTCATAGCCAAACATTACTTTCTCCACATCCTTTACCAGCTTTTCCTTGGATTGTACCTTCATATGTATTTGTACTTTGTCATTCTGTATGCAGATCCAATCTTTCCTTGGTAAGGTTTCAAGAGCTTGTGGGTACCTTTCGAACCATTCAAGGATGTTGTCTAGTGCCATAGAGGCTTCCTTTAGTTGTGTCATTTTCTTCTTAGTCTCTTCCTGAGCTTTTAGTAGCAAGGACACTGTCTGCTTTATGGTGAACATTTTTTCATAAACCTGTTTCATGGCGGTTTCTAGAGTGACCATCTCCCCTTGGATAGAAGTTGGTAAGCCATTGGCTTGAGTAGTTGTGAACCGGAGCTTCTGATTTTCTGCCTTGAGTGCCTCCCTTTCCTGAGCTGCCCTCTGCTCAGTGGCCCGGAGTCTGTTTTGCAGGGACAAGATCTCCCTGCTCATTCTGCTGACATTTTCCTCCGTAGCTGCTGCAAAAGCAGTCCCTGCCGATGCTATCATGATTGGATTAGTCATAGTATCCAGGACTATGTCATTTTTAGTTCTCACTGCGAGGGGCTCGGCTGGATTCCGAGTGAGGCACTTTCTTTTCTCCTGCCTGATCTTATGCGTAAACTAGTCGTATGATAGTCTCGTCAAATCTAATACATCATCATCTTATTCTTCTGGTACACCCAGTTCTAAGAGTGGGAGATGCATTCCTATCATGGGATTTGTCAGGGGCACCTCAATATGAGGCAACTCTGTTTTTTCCCTGGTCTTTGGGGGCAGTGTCTTGCTTCCCTCTGCTCCCTTGGAAGAGCCTTCCTGTGATTTCTTACTTTCTTCTTCCTTTCTCCTCCTTTCGGCCTCTTCTTTATCTTGTTCCTCTTTTAACTTGTACTCGACCTCCTTCTCCTATCGTTCCTTTTCTTCTTCCTTCCTTTTGCGTTCTTCTTCCTCTTTCCCTCTGTGCTTTTCTTCCTCCTTCTTTTTGCGTTCTTCTTCTTCCTTCCTTTTGCGTTCGTCTGCCTGCCTTTTCTTTCGTTCCTCCTTTTGCTGTTTCTTCTGCTGCTCATCAGCCTGCTTCTTCCGCTTATCTTCTTCATGTCATCGTGCCAAGGTATCTTGGGTATTTATGAGTTCTTCATCTCTCATTTTCTTCTTAGCCTCCTCTTGTTCCTTGGCCTCTTCGTCTCTCTTTTCCTGTTGTTATTTAGAAAGACCACTACTTGTTGCATTCTTTGGATTTTTAGCTTTAGAATACAAAGCTCCCCCTGTTAGGTCCTTTCTTTTCAGCATGTCCACCCTCTCTTCTAATTTTGGTCATCCTGACCATCTTGATCTCCACTCAGGTCGACTGATTCTTCTGGAGAGGCTGCCCTGTATTTTTTGTACCAGTTTTTGACTTGCTCTTCAACAGGGCATTCCGTGTGCTGGTACTTCCAATTGAACTTGGCCCATTTGCAGTGTGTAGGGACGATCCTTTCAGGATCATATGATCTATGGGCGAAGGTTACGAAATGAAAGCTTTTGATGTCCTTTGCCTCAGCTTCTACTTCATTGAAGTCTTTAACAGTATAAGCGCCAATAGCAAGCGAGAGGGTAGGCCATGGATTCTTCTTGCCTTTGCTAAGGACCTTGGAGAATCCGCTTGACATCTAGTAGCACACCTCTTGTAGCAATAGTTTTTCAGTGACATATCTGGGTAATGCGTGAGGTGCCCTGAATGATACGAAGACCCTAACAAAGGTGCTCTCTGTGATAGGAAACCAATTGGCCACCTGAGTCACTGTTTCCATAGCCTGCCTGAACATGAAAAGGGCATCTATACCGAAGAGCTTCCTGTAGAGCGCGGGGAAGAAATTGTGCGAGATAGATTCTATATCTTGCTTGTATCTGGAAGCCCAGAATACGTTCAAGTCTTTGTGAATGGTTCCACCGTGCTTCGCATCCCAATTGTGCGAGCATCCTTCAAAGTGACATCTTTCGCACACTGCATCTAACAAGTAAGAGGCCATGTAGAAATCTGACGCACATCCCTCTTCTGGTGCCTGTGCTGCTGATATATTTTCTTTGAGAGCCGACACTACCAGGTATCCCCAGTTGAACCGGGTGCCATAGGATGTGGTGTACATGAGAGGGACCCAAGCTCCACTAAAGATAGTGGCGTCTTGGCAGTCGTACATTCTTCACATCAGTGCTACCATAAGCTTGTAGACCTTCTTGAGGCCATCTGTCTTATACTCCTCATCCTTTTTAGTCTTAAACTTCTCAGGGTCCTGCCACCAACTCTTTAAGGTTTCTGTCACTGGCACTTCATGCATAGTGACCCAATTGGCGCTGAAATATTCCTCTTTGGTAGGAAATGCATAATAGACTTCTACGTCTTTCCCATTTAGATTGGCAAAGGCTTTCCCTGAGTCGTCATGGATGACCCAGACCTTGGAATCAACTTTTTGAAGAATCCATTCAATGACCTCCGAGCATGGGAATATTGGCGGGTGAGCGCCCACGTAATGAAGTTTGGACCTTTTAACCTGAACATAAACTTACCGGTCTGTGAAGTCTTTAGGGAATTCTGAAGTCATGAATTCCTGATATACTTGGTACCAAGATATCTTATCTCCTTTCCCAAAGACACAGGCAGTGTCTCTGTAGATAAGGGGTGGGGAAGGAGGCATGTCCTTTCCTGATATTTCTATATCGGGGCTTTTTTTCTCTTATGAACTGCTAGAGGCCCCATATCGCTTGAGGCTGAAGAGATGGAAACGCACTCGAGCTCGGCTTCGATATCACCTGGAAAATTCAAGAAACAATCCCACGATAATACGGACGACATGATAACGAATATGACAGGATTGCCTAGACCCCTAAATGTTTTGATTGCCCAGGCTAGGTCACTGCAACCTCTATCGGTCGCTATTGGTGGGACTGAGGAGGTTTTGCGACTTGGCAACCCAGCAACCAGGTCGCACGGTCGCAAGGTTGCATCTGCATGAAATGCTCGAAAACAATGACTCTGCAACTTGGCGACCTAGTGACTAGGTCGCAAAGTTGCGATTTGGATGGTTAGCCAATGATATGCGACCTAGAAAATTCGCGACTCGACAACGGAGTCACGAGGTCGCTAAGTCGCAAGGTCGTTTGGTCGCTAGATTGCGGGGTCGCATCAGGGATTTCTGAGGTAAATTGGAACGATCACAACCCGTGAGGGATGAAGTGAAAGGAAGGAAAAAAATCCAGGGGAAATGGGCAAATCAGAGCTTAGGGCCCTCCCAGGTAGTCAAGAAGGGGGGTTTGAAGCAAACTAAGGCAAGGCAAGGCTTAGAGGAGGAGGCAGAGTGGGATGAGCATGAGAAGGTTGAAAACCATAACTAGAGAGTTGATGAGGACTTGGTTTGAAAAGGAATGAAGCCAAGGGAAATTAATAGGCTAGGGTAGGGGCAAGTGAGGCAACATCTAAGTAAAACAGGAAACAACAGGAGGATTAGGCAACTTACTAGGAACAAAACCCGATCTAGTTGGCTTGTCAGAGGCGTTGTTTGCTCTGTCGCGTAGGTCGAATGCGACCTCTGTGACCCTTTTATTTATAAGAAAATCGCACGTGTGATCATTTAATGCAGGTCACTAAGTCGCAAATCAGGGTTGGTTGAGGAGAGATGCGACCTTGCAACCTTTAGAACCCGTGAGCTGGAGGTCGTAAGGTCGCTAGGTCGCACAGTCGCAAATGCAAAAATTTAAGCCAGGATGCGACCTTGCGACCCCGCGACCCAGAGGTCGTTAGGTCGCTAGGTTGCACAGTCGCGAATGTCAAGTTTTAGGCCAAGATGTGACCTTGCGACCCCGAGACCCAGAGGTCGCTAGGTCGCACAGTCGCGAATGTGAATTTTTAGGCTAGGATGCGACCTTGCGACCTTGCGACCTAGGGGTCGCAAAGTCGCTAGGTCGCATGGTCGCAAATGTGTAATTTTATGAGTTTTGCAACTTTGCGACTATGTGACTAGTTTTTAGAGAAGACAAGTCATGAACCAAACTTTGAAGGCATAATGCATGAAAAGGGACTTTCTCAAGGCTCAAGGATGAAGGTGCATCAAACTTACCTTTACCAAAGAGATCGGGGGCTCTGAAATTTTAAGATGGGCCTAAATCTTGGAGGGTGTTGTAGCGACTACAACAGACTAGTTGTCCTTTTATTTTCTCCTTCAACAATTTGAATGCTTCCTCAACTATTGTTGTCCATTTAAAGGGTTGATGTTACCTTTTAATGGTGTCCACTATCAATGCACAAATATAGTTGAAGTTTCAAATAAACTTTTGGTAAAAGCTAGACAACCCATGAAATCTTTGCACCTCATGGATATTGTTTGGGGAAGGCCATTCTTTAATGGCTCTTATCTTCTCTGGGTCCATTTTCAGTGCTTCTGGAGAAATTAAAAACCCAAAACAAACTTATTCAATTTTCCAAAAACAACATTTTTTCAGGTTTATTAAATTTTTTTCTTGTTGTAGCTTTTTCAACACCAACCTTATAAATCTGAAATGTTCTTCCCTGGTTCTATTGTGCACAAGGATATCATCTAGATACACAATCACAAACTTTCCAATAAAATCCTTGAGGATCTCATTCATGAGCCTCATAGGCGTACTAGGTGCATTGGTCAAGTCAAAAAGCACGACAAGCCATTCATACAACCCACCATTAGTTTTGAAAGTTATCTTCCATGCATTGCCCTCTCTCATTCTAATTTGATGATCCCAATTTTAATATTTCCTCTCTCAAACAATCCATTAAATCATCCATACAGGGTAGGGGAAATCTATACATGATAGTTATCTTGTTTATTGCTAAGAAATCAGTGCACATTCTCCCCTCCATCCTTCTTTGGACTCAAAAATATAAGTACAACACAAGGGCTTAGACTCTCTCTGATCAATCCCTTATCCAACAAGACTTGAATTAATTTATTTTTTCTTCATTCTCCTTAGGTATCATATTGTAAGATGCTTTATTTGGTAAACTTGCACCTGGAATCAAGTATATTTGGTGACTGATGCTTCTTATGGGTAGTATGGCATTTGGAAATTCATCAAAAATAATGTCAATAAACTTATCTATCAATGCTTGGATTTCAATAGGAAATTCATTGAAATTCATATTAGTGAGTAAAAATCTAGGCATATCAATCAAAGCAAATTGTACCTCTTCTTTTTTCTTGTTTTCTTACATAAGTTATTTTCCACTTATCAATAGCACACTTGGACTAACTTACTCCTTTTCTCCTTTATCTTCCAGTGGAATTGTCTCAAGAAATTGGTAGATGCATTATGGGCTAATAGACTTACTCCAAGGAAAATTACTAGACAATCCTCGTTCTACCTAGTATATGGGAAGGATGCAATATTACCCATACATATGGAGCTAAATGCCATTTATACAACAACTTATTTGGAAGAAAATGATTCCTCCATAGTCCAAACCAAGCTACATCAACTGATGCAATTGGAAGAAAAAGGTGTCGCCTTCAAAAACATTCAAAGAAGACAAGACATTGTCACCAAGAATTTCGGTGAAGGGGATACTAACAAAATATTTTAAAGAGGACAACTTGTGTTGCTTTGGAATAAGGAAAAAGAAAATCCATCCATGCATTAAAAGTTTGATGTGTTATGGATTTGACCTTATTTCATACACAAAATCAATGGATGCAATTTGTATATCCTCAAGGGAATGGATGATCAGTTACTCGACTTCTTTGTGAATGGGAAGCATCTCAAACATTTCTTCGAATAACAAATTCTCTGGTCTTCTTGCGTTATAATGTATATATAATATATTCTATTTAAATACAACCATGTAAATTTTGAACTCCATAGTTGATGCAAGAACATCCAACCTCCAAGTCAAACACATTTGACTAGAACTGGGGGTCATTCATTTACTAAGGCAGTTGGTTCCCTAATTGTTAATTATTTGCAATTTTCTATGTGTCTAGGTAATTTTATAAATATTGTAATATTGATGTAATTGGTGTGGGCTCAGATCTTCTTCTAAGAAGAGATCTCAGGAGGTTGAGTGAGTTAGAGAAATATTTGGATTAGTTAGATAGTTTGAGGGAAATATGGATCTTTAGGATCTAGAGATAGACTTATTAGTGGAGAATATTGTGGATACAAACTAATTCTAGTTCAAGATCCTTTTGCATATTATGTAAGCCCAAAAGGCATTTGAGGAAGACATCAAAGAGAGTTTAGAGAGTCGAGAAAAGAAGAGTGAGGCCAAGAAGGGTCAATTCGATGTAAATTTGGCCAGAGGAGGGCCTTCTGTAAATTATGTGTCTATATATATATATAGAGGAAGCACTATGATTTGAGTGTTGTGTGTGCAAAATTCAGCCTCTATACATTACTGTGAATGTTTCCTTGTAACTGTTATTAGTCATATGTGATGAAGATTGAATCCAATTAAGCTCAACAAGGATTTGAGCATGGAAGGAACACACATGAGTATACAGATATCAGAGATGTTGTGAAGAATATAATTCTTCCTTGAATGAAGCCAAAGGAAGAGTGGAGGCTATAGAGGACCAGAAGGAAGCCATAGAGAGGAGTGCGTGGAATTCAGGAGTGATTCTTGTATAGGAGCAATGTAGCAGTAGCCAAGGACATAACAAAGAAAGGAATATAATACTTATTTTTTATTTTGGGCTTGGCGGGAGTATGTCAATTAACATGTGCCTCGGAAACAAAAGTGATATTCTGTCCAGAAAATTATGTTTCATAATATGGGTTGGGGTGACAAGGAGTCGTGATGATGTGGAAGAAGCCGGGAGGACGTGTCAGAAGTTTGCGCGGGTGACATGTTTCTACAAACTACCAGAAGTTTAACGAAAGGCAGAGATAGGAATTATTTCCATTCCTCGAGTTTTGTCTCCCCGGGAGGTTCAAAAGTGTACATTAAAGGAGAGCATTGGGGTGACTAAGCACCAAATGGACATGGCAGTGAGCTAATATGGAAAGCGTTGGGAGTTTATCAAAGTGCATAGTGGAAGGAAGCACCAGGATGACTTAGTGTCAAGATGACGTGTAGTATCGATGACTCTGAACGAATTGAGAAGAAGTTGATCCAATATATTGGATGACGAGATTGACAAACGGTTATGTGGAAGAGCGAGACCCATATTAGATAGAACTTGAGTGTCGAAATTGATGGGAGAAACTCCATTCCTTAAAGTATATCGCCCCAGAGGTAGCCATTGCATGTTATTTACACAAGAGTCAGGATGATGAGGACCAGGGTGACGTGTAGAGGGCGACGACATGGAGCTGGTGCATTGTTTAACAAGACCAACGAAGGAAGTGACGTGTCCTGGGTGATTGAAGGAGTGTGCATAATAAAAAGGTCGAGGGCCAAGGTCACAAGTCTTGGTTGTGAGCAAGTTGAGTGAACCGTCAATGTTGGAGTATTAATCGTTGGGAGTTTAGGATTGGCCCACGGGTGTTAGTTGTGTCATAGAAGGTTTGGATCCTACAACTATCAAATGAAGGCTTGGATTTCTGCTTTATATAAAGGTAGTTTCCCTTTTCATTTATATATATATATATATATATATATATATTGGTGGGTCCAGCAGAGCTAAGTTTGAATGACCCATGCACGTATCTTGAATCCAATGGTTTTTAAAAATGGTCTGGACTATACCCTTGTGACTCCTCCCACTTGATTTTAAGAAAATATTAAAAGGGGAATTAGGGGAATTTTGAGGTCTAAAATGGGACTCCTAAGGAAATTATAAAATAATAGTGGAAATAATAAAATAAGATTAGATTACATCATCAAATTTTAAAGGGAAAAGAAGAAAAAAATATTTTTCCAACTCATATTTTCAACTTATCTCATTGTGGGTTTACTTAAATTTCGAGCGGAAATACTTGTTGGATGAAAAATTTGATTCTTCAACCAAGGAGTACCTATGTTGCATACTTTCGACGGACCTTGTTACACGAAAAATGAGAAATACATGAAAAACATTATTGCAATCACGTTTTTTCATGTATTTCTCATTTTTCGTGTAGGAGGGTCCATTGAAAGTATGCAACATGGGTACTCCTTGAATGAGGAATTAAATTTTGCATCCAACAAGTAATCTTGCTCGAAATTTGAGTAAAACCTTAGGGAGATAAGTTAAAAATATGAGTTCAAAAAATAGTTTTATTATTTTATTATTTTTTAATATTTTTACTTTTTTACTCCAAAAATGGTGAATCATCCCCCATGGTTGACATCATTATCTTGAATCCTATTGGTTCTTATAAAATAAAAAAAATTGGTTGTAAATTTTTCTTAGGGAGCCCATTTTAGACCTCAAAAGTTCTCTAATTTAATATTTTCCTTAGTTGGGTTGTCGGAAACGCCTTTTGGCCTTAGTTTGGGCCTTGTGGAAAGTTAGGTTAGTGAAATGGCACAACCAGTTTGAGGCCAACATCATTTGGTATTAAAGCTAGAATGCTCTGTGAACCTCATAATAGAGAGGTTAAATTGCTTGGAGAAGCAGTGATTAAAGAAGACATAGATACAAAGATAAATAACTCTTTGGAGGAGCAAAGTTTACATAATCAGAGTTGAGGGACCTGGATGAGGTAAATTGTTTTGTTTTTCAATTTACATTAAATTTGGAGATTCATAATTATAGGATGATGCCCTAAGGAAGAAATTAAAGTTACAAACTTTGTTTAATAAGACAAAGGAGGAATATTCTAAGCTAAAGGATATTAAAGCGATTGCATAATCAACAAAAGAAGGATTAGTATGGAGCAGATTCAATAGGGTGAATCAAAGGAAGATTTTGGCATAGATCTTATAAATGAAGTATGGTGTTTTTATGTTAATTATAGTCATGAAGAATCTTGTTTGCAGGTAGCAAACAAAAATGAAGTCGAAAACATCCATATAAAATGTGAAATTGTGACAGAGGAAGAGGAAATTGTAACATAACCCCAACAACAGATGAAAATGCTGAGATGAGGACAACATGAGTTCTCAAAAGAGGAAGTGAAGAGGTGAGTAGTTAAAGTGCAAAAGCATAGAATCTTTGGAAGTTAAAGAGCAGAGGTGCTCAAGTTCTAGTGCAGAGAACCACTGGAAGGGAGATAGCAAGAGGTTGACTTGGTATTGGTGACAAGTGAGAGACTTGTTACAAAGATGGAGCCTAGCTTATTGCAGCTCACAAGTGGACAAGAAGTGTTCATAGAAGAAAAAGGAAGAAAGGATGACTATTATAGTCATGTTAAGGGTTCAAGAAGAAGTCAGAAGAAGATGGAAGAAAGTTCCAAAACATTTGGCATGAGGCAAGTAACAAATGCGGATTTTGAAAGGGAACTGGTTGAGTTAAAAGAATAAATCAATAATATAAAGCATTTGTTACAAGATCAGGGATATGGCTAGATAATGAAGAAGAATAAATTGAGATGGCCTTCAATACAAGTGAAGATGAGACAAATGATGTGTGACATGTTGAAGGAAGAACTCGGAACAACTGAGTGTAAGGTGGAAGTTCACTACTCTGAACCATAGCAGGGATCAATCCTTGGAGAAGATGAAAGAAATGAAGACGTTGATAAGAGACCTTTTGAGAGTCCCATAAACTATTTGGAAGATCAACATATGATGGCATAATAATTTATTAAGGCTAAATGGCCTATTTATTTTAAATATGATAATTGGTGTGTGGATGCAGGATTTGTTGCAAATGATAAAAAAAAAAACATTAAATTTTTTCAATGTAGGGAAGAAGAACAACATTTGGACATGGTGCTTGTAAAGGATGAAGAACAATCACTAAGTATTGTTATAAATATGGGAAGAGAACATAAATTAAATTCTCTTAGAAGAGGAAGGAAAATTGAATTGTCCTATAAATGCAATCAAGGTGGAGACTATATGCCATGGGTAAATGCAGTTGTGGAAGAAAATCCCGAGGAAGATTTTTTTAAATTTTTGGATGTGATGCTTGAAATAGAAAAGTTTATCTTTTGTGAAGAGGTGCTTTAGGTTGAAATATTTTAGTTGAGCATATGTGTATAGACATTGAAGATTTTGAGGAAGGATCTATTACAATGGAGGAAGTAGATGGAGATTTGATGAATGGCTTGAAGGTTCCAATGTTGCATGAGGAAAGGGTGTTGAAATGGACTTTAAAGTCTCATGTTTTTTAAACTAATGAGTGGTTTGTATCTGCAGGTGGTGAAGAATGTAAGGATAGAAAGACTCATAATTTTGTCATTTTAGTAAAGGATAAAACATTGTCTCTTATAACTAGTAAAAAGGGAATATATGCAAATACAATGAGTACAAATAGTGGAAACTGGAAAGAGGACGAGAGTTGGCTTAGAGGTGCTTCAGTTGAGTACAACAAATTTTGGAAGAGACCTTGTAGGACTACATAGAAGCAAGCATGGAACTTTCTAAAGAAGAACTAATAGTCACAAGGAAAGTGGAACAAAACAATAGAGGAAACCCTTTATAAAGGTATAAATTGTTTATGGAAAATTTGTCATTTTAGTGAGATCGAAAATGTGAATTTCTTAGAGCAATCAAGAAACCTGAATTTGCAGCTAAAGGGTATGCAAAATTGGATGCACAATTTTATTAAGAATGAGCAGAAGTATAAGGAGTTGAAATTACAGTGGCCATATAGATTTCCTATGGAAGTCAACAATAAACAAATGGTAGAAAGCATGGACTTGGGGGAGCATGGAGATTGATTAAGAAGGAAGCCAGATGGAGTTTCCATAGAAGGAAATCTCAATCAACAACAAGTTGCAATGGACTAAGAGGGATTGTATCAACAATGTTATAAGTAGGTAGCATAACAGGAAATGGGAACTTGGAAAGGAGAATGTGTAGCAGATAGTGCAATCAGATGGAAAATAAAGACCATATTGTAGCTAGGTAGCAAGACAAATAATAACATAAGGTATGGGATCCAGGAGGATTTCAATAAGCCTATGGAAACACATGGTCAGGAGACCATCAATCTTTTTCACCTTGGGAGTATGATGCAGGAGCATACAACATCCAATTCAAATACATTTGACTAAACCTAGGGGCCATTCATTTACTAAGGGAGTTGGTTCCCTAATTGTTAATTATTTGTAATTTTTTATGTTTCTAACGAGATTTATAAATATTATAATATTGATGCAATTGGTGTGGAACCAAATCTTCATCTAAGAAGAGATATCAGGAGGTTGATTGAGTTAGAAAATCCTTGGGATTAGTTAGATCTTTTGAGGGAAATATGGATCTTGAGGATCTACAGATAGGCTTATTAGTTGAGCATATTGTGGATATGAATTAATTCTAGCTTAGGATCCTTTTGTATATTATATAAGCCCAAAAGGCATTTGAGGGAGCCATCAAAGAGAGTTTAAAGAATCAAGAATAGAAGAGTGAGGCCTAGTAAGGCCACAATGCCAAGAAGGGCCAATTCAATTGTTGAATGGTGTTGTCATTGATGTCATGGCATTAGTTATTGAACACTCTTAATATTTTTCTGGATTACATAAGTTGGAAGCTCCAATGGAAATATGGTTGGAATTCCTAGCTCTAGGGTTTGGTTTCCTTGGACAATGAGCACACCCCACTTTTGTTGGAATTATTTGAAGCAACATATCACCAAATTTACCTTGGAAATCATCATCATTGGATAGCCTTCATCATGTTGATTATGTTGGTGTGTGGAGCACCATGAGAGGGCTCATTCTTTTAGAAATATGAGAGATTGAACTTGAAGCCCCAAGTTATGGTCTAAAACCCAATGGTTGTTGATGTGGCAACATAATATTTGTGAAGGTAATTAGATTAAAAATATATGGTTTAAATATTGTAATGGAAATATTAAAAAAAAAAGAGGGGGAATCAAGGAAATATTGTTTTGTGTCCTTTGGTAACAAAGTAAATTTAATATGTTGACCTACGTTCAAGTAGGTGTTTTTGATAGATTCAGCTTTCGAATAAAATTGAAATTTAAAATTTTGATTTCCCTCTAAAGTGGAAGTTTGCAATCCTAAATGGGGTCACTTCAAGGTCTATAAAAAGGGACTCATCAGTTCAAAGAGGTGTTGTGGAATGCAAATATTTGAGAGAGATAATCTTTGCGGCTAAGATTAAGAAGACCGCAGCTATTGATGTTAAGAAACCTGCTAGGGTCTGGGCCTATTCTGAGGCCATACGCTTCTCTGAATTATGGAATATATATTGAATATCTGAATGTATTAATTTGGATTCATGTCTTAAGTATAATTTTATTATTTGTTGAAGTTAAATGTGCATTACTTAGGTTCAATTATGGGCTTCATGAAACTTGTACTGAAGTAGATCTCGGTATTGTTTCTCGGTCTGTGGAAGCTCATTTGAAGATTTGTTGAAAAACAAACGAAAGGAAATTATTGCTTGGTGATTGGTACAACAGAATCCTAGGGCATTCGACCCTTCTCTTTGAGAATATTCCCATGATGAACTGTGGGAAATCCATCATCCATCATGGATATTTTTTTCTTTTTTTCTTTTTTGGGATCTAAATTTTAAGAGTTTCGTTTGGGACGTGGTTCATTCATTTTTTTGTAGAAAGGTTTTGTTTGATCTCTGTGGGAAATCGACCTTTTCTGAGATCATCGAAACTGATTGAAACACCTTTTCATGAAACATCTACACTAATCATGAGACAAGACTGAAACATCCTTTTAAGGCAGAATTTCTACAAAATAATTTCAACCTTTCTAAAGACTGATATTTCATACATACCACATTTTCTAAAACTCTCTTAATTCAGCTCTAACTAGAGATACCTTCGACCTGGTTTAGAGTATGGTTTAACAACAAATCGAGGCAGACCTTTGTTATAAATAGAAGGGATCTGTGGTGTATTCGAAACTTGATTCAGTGTAAATATATATATATAGCGGACGACAGTCCTAATCTTGTGGTGTGATTTAGGACATGGAACTGTCATACAAACCTCAAGAAAATGTTAGTCATTTCAAACGGTGAAGTTCTTCCAGGGACACAAATTCAGACATACAATTGACACTTATTGTTTGATTTGTTGAAGCACTCTCAGATTTATTCAAAACATAATTTGAAGCAAATTTATGAAGACACCTTATATAATCAATCTTCCAAGGCAGCTTTGAGATTTTTGAAGCATTTTGAGCTTGAAAGTCTTGACATTTCATATTCGACTTATAGAGATATAAATTTAATTATCTAGCAGTAAATGTTTCAATATCTATGACACATTTCTTCAGTAGCATTAATGATGTATGCTTTATTTTAGTTGTAATAAATTTATTGTCCAGCAATTGAATATGTATGCAGAACAAAGTATGTGACTAGACTTGTATTTGATAAATGTTGAAAATGATAGTCAGAAAATGATCTTGAGAAAATAGATCTTCATGACAATGCTCTAAATATGTGAAAGTGATCTTCATGATAGTACTATTGATATTGATCTTAATCTATCTCCTTGATATTGCAATAGCCCTTAGGGATTGATAGTGATACGTTGGTGTGTGACAATTTAACTTAATGTATGGTTGTGTCTCTATGAGAGAGTGATATTTGACTAGTAATACATGTAATCCTAACGATATGACAACTTATTTTATGACTTGAGATCTAAAAGTGACCTTGAGGTATGACAACTTGTCTTAACAATGATCCATATAACCGCAAGACTTGACAATACAATATATGGTAGAAACCTTTATCCTTGATGTATGACTATGATCCTGCTACAACTATAGTAATGATGATGTGTATGGTTGTATGACGGTGAGGAATGAATGAGCTTGATAGGGTTATATATGTGATACGATGATCTTGATCTTGTATGACAGGGACCTCATATGGTAACCTTTATGCATGTAGTGTATCCTCAATCTCTTGTGCATGATGTTGTGAGGTCGAATGACTAGGTGCAACAAAGGCTTGTGGGGCAGAAAAAGATAGTGACAGTAGCAACAGTGGTAATAAATGCAACAATGGACAAAAATTATGGATAGGAGTAGATTGAGGCAAATTTGATTGACATATATTGTATTGTAGTTCTTTTGTATTGTACAAAGCACAAGTGGATCCAGTCTAAAAATTGTGAAACGTGGTATGTTCGCTGATAAGGGTGGTAGGGTGGTGCAAGGTAAGAGAGTGGAGTCTCCTTCAGGTTGGAGCCTGAGAACACTTTAGGGTGGCAAGGTGGGGCTAGGGCAGGTTGTAGGTTGCACAGGGTGTTGGAGCGTCCATCTAGTAATAACTAACAAATAGGATGTTGGAGCATCCATTAGGCTGGAGTCTGAAATCTATGGCGTTAGAGCATCCTTCTAGTTGCAGTTGGTAAATAGGGCGTAAGATTATTCTACAGGTTGGATCTTGTAAATCAGGGGGTTGGATCTTCTTTTAGTTAGAGCTTAAAATTAGATGTAAATCCTTTTGAAGACAAATATTAAGAAGTGTTCGATGGTTTTTGACCTTGAGGGGTTTCCGCCTAAAAATATTTGTGTTTACTATCTTTATTGCTATGCATTGTTGAATGGTGTTTATGAATGTTTATGTTTATCTGATGCTAATAAAAAATAATGCATTGTGAAATTAAAATATACTAATTGATAAGAAATAGTGATTCATCCCCATTATTTCCAACATCAATATAAATTTGCCCAAGGAGGGCCTTCTATAAATTATGCATGTGTGTGTGTATTCATTAATAGAGGAAGCACTCTGATTTGAGTGTTGGGTGTGTGCGAAACTGAGACTATGTACATTACAGTGAATGTTTTCTTGTAATCATTATTAGTCATATGTGATTCATATTAAACCCAATTAATCTAAAGAGGGATTTTAGCATAGAAGGAACACACAAGTGTATATAGATATCACAAATGTTGTGAATAATAGAATTATTTCTTGAATGAAGCCATAACAGTGCATAGTAAGTGTGGAGGTTGTAGAGGACTGGAAGGAAGACATGGAGGGGAGTGTATAGAAGTATGTGATTCATGTGTAGGAACAATCAACAATAACTAAGGGCATAACGAAGAAAGGAGCAAAAGATTTAGGTTTTTTTAGGTTCGGCAGAGTACGTCAATTGACAAGCACCGAGGAAAAATAAGCAAGGTTCTGTCAAGAAGATTTCATTGCATAACAGAGGATGAGGTGACGAGGAGCTAGGATGATGTGGAGGAAGATGGGTGGATGTGTCAGAAGCCTACGTGAGTGACATGTCTTTACAAGGTACCAAAATTTTGACAGAAGACAAAGAAAATAATTATTTCCATTGCCTCGATTTTGTCTCCCCAGGAGGTTCAAAGGTTTGCATCAAAGGAGATCGTTGGGGTGATTAAGAACCGGGCAGACATGGTAACAAGTTAACGTGGGAAGTGTCGGGAGTTTATCAAAGTGCGCAGTGGAAGGAAGTATTGGGATGACCCGGCATCAGGTTGACGTGTAGTACCAGTGACTTGGAACAAGTCAAGGAGAATTGAACCCAATATATTGGATGGTGAGACTGACAAGTAGTCGTGTGGAAGAGCGGTACCCATATTAGACAGAACTTGAGTGTCGAAATTCAAGGGAGAAACTTCATTCCCCGGAGTATGTCTCCCCATAGATATCCAGTACATGTCAATTATACAAGAGCTAGGATGATGAGGATTGACGTGACGTGTAAAGGGAAACGATATGGAGCTAGCGCATTGTTTTACGAGACCAAAAAATGAAGTGACATGTTTGGGGTGATGAAAGAAAGAAAGAAAGAAAGAAAGAATTTTTAATGTCCACGAGGCTAAAAATAGCCTATGGGACAGATTGCTTCTCTATCTGACTCTTGTATTCGGTCCTTTTCCTGTGAAGTTTTACAATGAGCACTCCCAGCTTATCGACAAACTCTTCGTTGAATAGATTATCCCAAGAATTAGCTGCCAGAATACCTACATAGTTTTCTCTGGTGTCCTTGAAGGCCTCACATTCTAGAATGAAATGTTTTTCTGTTTCCACTTTTCCGGCGGAGCAAAAAATACATACTCTTTCTTCCCACATTTCTTTTGGCCTTTTCCAGCGCCCTGTTTCACAACGGAGTTGATGAGAATTAGTCCTTAATTGAGCAATAAGAATTTTAGATCTCCAAGAAATATCAGCCCCTATGTATGCCTTTTGTTGATGGTTATGTGTGGGGTTAAACTCTTCTATGTAGTACTTCTTCTTTCTCTCTAGCTCTTTTTTCCAAGTATGTTTATGGAATTTATCCATAACAAAAGTTTTTATCTCTTTACTGTTTGTAGGACACATGCTCAAGCAAATACCCCATTTACTAAACCATTTGTTATTTTGCTGCATCCAAGTCTTCTGTCTTTTACACAATCTGTCACTAAACACAACCTTAGGCCATCTATCCTCTTCCATTTGCTCAATTTTTTTCAGATACCTTATGACTCGCACCATAGCAATTGCTTCAATAGGAGCAGCCCCTGTTTCACTTAACAGGATAGCATAAGGAACTGCACTTTTAATTTTTAATTTGTTTGTAATCAAACGTTTCTGAATTTTCTCAATTTGTTTCCACTGCATCTTGGTTGTGCTGCTGGCCCATAGTTCACAACCGTAAAGAATCACCGGAATCACTAGAAGCCCAAAAAGAGTTAGGGTGGTCTTCCAGTCCCACAACTCTGCCTCTCTACACCTGTTTTGAAGAGCATAAAATGCTTTCCAACCCCCTAAAGTTATTTTCTTTCTACAACCATCCCAACTTAAATTTATGTTGAAGTCAATTCCGAGGTATTTGTAATCTGCAACTTCTTCCAAAATGCTGCCTCCAAAATAGAACTTATGTTGGTTATGCTTTCTTTTGTTAGAGAAAACCACTACTTTTGTTTTGCTAATATTGACTTGCATCCCAACCCTTTTACAAAAATGCTCAAGGGAATGTAAATGCTCTTGCAAACCAAGAGCCGAATTAGCAATCAATATAAGGTCATCTGCGTAAAAAAGAAGCCTGATAACGAACTTGCCCAAATGGATACCGTCACCCCCTTGCGAATTTAGCCACTCTTCAAGCTTGTCAATATATAACCCAAAAAGGGTAGGAGACAATGGGCAACCTTGCTTGACCCCGATATCACTTCTAAAACTTTCAGAAATGCCAGCTGAAGTTCTGATTTTGACTTTCACCTCTTCATACAACCTATGCACAACTGCTCTCAAATGCTTGGGAACCCCAAGTTCCTCCATTCTGCCCCAAAGCTTATCCCTAGGAACCGTGTCAAAGGCTTTTCTGAAATCAACAAAGCAACAAAAAACTTCTTCCTTATTTTCCCAACCTTTTTCAATGATGTGCCTTAAAGTTATACAATGATCAACCGTGGAATGTTTAGGTCTAAAACCTGCTTGCCCTTTAGCACGTTTATTTCTTTCTTCTGCCCACTTGCTAATTTTCTTTTCCAACATGCTTCCAAATAACTTTGCAAACAAGGGGTTTATCATTATGGTTCTATAATTGGAAGGATTATTGACGTCACCACTCTTGAAAAGAGGTATTGCCATACTAGTTGTCCAAGCTGTGGGGAACCCCTGCTGTAAGATGTTGTTGAAAATTTTTGTGATGTGAGGTGAAAGAAATTTTAAGCCCCACTTTAGATACTCTGCTTGGAGTTCATCTAAGTCTTTTGCTTTTCCAACGCCCAACTTCTTGATACCCATCTCTACCTCTTGCACCGTGAAGAGTTTTGTGTCTGTGTTGACCAAGGGAGGAGGGTCAACCTTGGGATCCTGCTCATAAAGTTGTCTTGCAGAGTCAAACCATTTAGAAGCTGTAATGTTGTTTTCAGTTTGCACCTTTTTCGATTGGAGCTCCTTCCAAAATAATTTGGGGTTATTTTTCCCGAGGAAGATTAGTTCTTCTCTCCTTGAAACCATAAAATCGGCTTTTTTCTTTTTTACTAACTGCTTGTAAGCTTTGAGCTTTATGTTATCCGTGTTTGATTCCTTCCACCTTCTCCTTGCCTTTTTGCATTCCTCGTCAAACCAAGCATTAACCGGAAAGCAATTTGTTTTAGACTTCTTAATTTTTGCTCTTTTGCACTCAGCAAGTGCGCTTTCAATTAAATGTGTTAATCCGTGACTATGAAGGCCATGAGATGAGATTTCCTCCTTCTTGAAGAGCCTCTCTAGCGTTATTGTGAAAATATTACAATTCTATGGATTCAAAAGAATTCTGCCCTTTGGGGGATTTTGTTGAACACACTGATTTTTTGACCCTAATTGCTTCTTTCCCGTCCAAGAGAAACTTAAATAAATTGGCTTGTGATCTGATTTTAAGTCCCAAATTTGATCTCCAATCAGCACTTTCTCCATTTTCTCACACAAACTATGCGAGCAAATTACATAATCTACTACACTTGCTCCATTGTAAGTATTGCACGTGAAATTACTGGACTTTTCACATCTAGTCAAACCATTACAAATGACTAAATCGAAAGCCCCACATAGCGTAAGCAATTGTTCTCCAAAGAGATTGCAGCCTTTATCCTCTGAAATTCGTTCCCACTGATGATTACTCTCTTCTGCAAGCCAGATAGGGTCACTATCTTCTTTACAACAAAGAACGCTAGCTTGTTCACCTGCAGTTCTAGCATTGAAATCCCCCACTATAAGGACTTCACCTAGCTGAGAATATATTGCAATATCTGTTTTTAGGGCTGCAAAGGGATCTTTGTGGTCAAGCCCTCTACTTTTGTAGATTTTTGAAACTTGCGGCACAAAATAACATGCTGAAATTCTAATGTGATTTCCATTTTTTGATATTTTAAGCCAAACAAATTGCTTATTTGGGTCTTCTTTTTCTAGCTGAATGAAACGACCTTCTTTTTCTCTTACTAATACCATGATACCCCTGTGCCCTTTGCCATTCCTTGCTGCTCTGTTCTACACTGCTATCTTCCAGTACCCTTCAAACAAAGGTGTCTTACACCCTTCATGCTCATGTGTTTCTATGAGGCAAATTATGTCTCTACCTTCCGCAATAGGCCCTAACCCAGGTCCTTGTCTCCATGGGTAACCCCTGCAGTTCCAACAAACTAATCTTAAGGAAACCTGGGTAAGACTTGATTGCTATTTGTTTTGACATGCAAGACTCACAGTTGAGTCTTTGTCCCTGCTTGCCCATAATGACCTTGCTTCCTCATTTCTTGCTAAAGAGTTTGCTGCCTCTTCTTTGTTATCATTTTGTTGCATTGTTTTGGAAGGAGGTCCAAATTGCGCAATCACGGCTTTACCTTTATAAATCCATGCTCTTTTTCCCTCATCTCTTGCTACCCTAACTTTTGTCATTTCATCCCTCCTTTCCTCTTGCTGTCTTACAGTTAAATCTTCTTCTATAAAAAGGTTGAATGAGTGTGCACAAAAAAAAGGTTGGGGACCAAGGTCACAAATGAGTTGAGTTAAGGTGTATAAGTTGGAGTATTAAGCGTTCGGAGTTGAAGATTGGCTGTTATGGCTATTAAAACGCAAGCTTGGATTTGTGCTTTATGTAAAGGTGTTTCCCATTTCCTTTGGTTATATATATATATATATATATATATATATATATATATATATATATATAAAGAGACACACACACATTGGTGGGTACACACAGGGCTAAGTTTTAAGTAGTCCATGTGCGTATCTTGAATCCAATGGTTTTTAAAAAGGGTCTAGACTATACCTTTGTGGCTCCTCCCATTTTATTTAAACAAATATTAAAAGGGAAATATTTTCCTTAATTGGGTTGTTATAATTGCATTTTGGCCTAAGTTTGGACCTTGTGGAAAATTAGGCTGGCGAATTGGTACAACCAGTTTTAGGTTGGCATTAATAGCCCAATGGACTAGGCAAGTGGTCATGATTTGGGTTCTTAGTAACCCAAAATAGGGTTTCTATCCTTAGAGCCAAATGTTGACCTCATATTCCCCATTCTGCACATCTCTTCGCTCAGCACATCATTTGATTCGCACACATTTCTCGCTTGACACATCCTCCCATCCACACACATTTTCCACTTTGCAAAATTAATTGCCTATACATGACCCGTCATGATCATTAAAGATTTCATAGCAGAACAATCATCTTAGGTCATTAATTTCCAAGTTACTCACGGTATTAATATCAATAATATTATAAATGACATTCAAACTGGATCAATCTCTGAGTTAAAGGGACATGATGGCATTAACAGTTTGATATTTGTTTCCATCACCTCCTAGAAATGATTACCTTATTGTATTAAAGTTCTATTTATTGGCATGTCTCACCCAACATAATTCACACATGAAACAATGATAACTAGTAATTATATCAAAGAACAAGGAACTCATAGCTAAGAGATACTAAGAACATTGATAATTACTTACATATTCCTAAGTACAAAGGGGAGATGACTACCAAAAGAAAGAAGGAAACAATTTGTGGTGACACTTTTAACTCGCTTCCCTGCCATGAAAAAAAAAATTCACTCATCAACTACATACCAATGGTATGTAAATTTATCAGTTGATTAACAAAAGAATAATAACAAAATTTGGATTAGTGGGTTAACAAATGATACATGTGTTCCTAAATATTTTGACTTCAAAGAAATAGTCTAATTTTGTGCACAACATTTTGATCCAAAGATAAAGATAATGAGATTAGGAGTAAAGAGGAATCTAATTCCTTTGGCCCCCAAATCATTCAGAAAGATATTCAAATTGCAAGAGCCAAATAAGCTATTAAAGTTGCCTTAAGACGAAAGTTTCCTAGACTCTCAAGATGGTGGAATGAACATTATTTAGGAATTCATCTCACTGGCCTTGCATGTTCCCTTTAACATTTATTTCTTGGATATTTCGATATTTCTAGATCCTTATAGAGAATTTTTTTGGCCTTTTTCATGAGTAATGGGACAAGAAACCACATCCAATGTTCCAATTTTGTACTCTATGATTTGTATTATTCTTATAAAAGAGACTCCGTATTTGACTAGGCAAACCTCATCTCAAATGATCTAGCCTTCTAGTTGGTGAATACGTCAAAGGCCCATAGGTTTTTCATGAAAACGTATTTAATAACAAGTCTTGTATATTTTCATGTTTTCAGTGGTTTACCCCACAAAATAAATTTTGATCATGATGATGAGCTAGTTCAGTTTTGGGATCTAGTATTATGGAGACATAAAACCCCCTTTCATTTCGACCAAATTTAAGATTTGTTTGTGAGAGAAGTTAACTATATGATAATTGTATGTGAACTTACAAGGATATCAGGACAAGCACAAGGATATCAGGACAAGCACAATCTTTCCTATGGGGAAAGGGTATCCATGGAGAAAAAGAAGATAATACAATAATTTGAATCTATGGATTCCACAACAAGCCCTTGTTTTTACCCAAATTTGTGATGGAAAAATATTTTGTTGAACTTCGCAAGAAGTATCACCCCTGGCCAATTCTATATGAGCGAAAAAATAAAACATTGTTTATTTCATTACCTTTTACTATAGAGGAGATAACTATAGAAATGAAACTCATTTTGTAGAATTTGCTTAGTTGTTGAATCCTTTTAATTTAAATGAAGCAAAGATTATTGAGCGTTTCGACCAAGAGATAGTATTTTATAAGAACTTAACTACGATGAGATATGGTAACTTGTTCACAATAATTTAAAAAAAAAATGTGGAAAGACATTTTTCCGTCAAGAGAGAAAGAATTGCATAGCCATGCTAAAAAAAACATTATCAAAACTAGCAAAAGCATGGGACGAAGAAACAAGGAAAAGGGCAAGAAGCCCACAAATCCTCATCCAACCTCTATACCCCAAACTCACCCAAATTCATCTTCCACCCAACGAAAAAGGAATACTACTTTAATTGGAAGACAAAATAATGACAAGATCTCAAGTGGAGGAGACTAAGAAGAATCATATCCCATATTGACCCCAAAAAGGTCACATATTCTTCAATCATCTAAGGTTAAAGGTTTAAAAGAAGGACAAAAACGTGGAGGAAATCATTAATATTGAATTTGATAGTATCGTACTATCTTATTGGGTTATAGCCCACATGGCTGAAACCTAGAGAATTATAGAAAAAGTCACAACCACATTTGAAGATCAGTCTGTCACCTTGCAAAATGAAAATTGTGATAGAAGTAACTAAAAATTAAGAATTGAAACAGTGAGGATTCATAATAGAAAAGTTACTAGCTAGACTAAGATGGATGTTGGTACTTTAGAAGTTGGAGCTTTTGGGATCTTAAAGTTACATCAAACCATGGGAGAAGCATTAGTAGATTTTTTCATCAAACAAGAGGCATAAAATTTGAAATTAAAAAATAAGAATAAAAGAGCTAGAAGAAGCTCTTAATTTTGTCTTCTTCTTTTTTACCACTAGACTTGCCATACAAGCACCAATAGTAGTAGTATCCACCTTCGGGACACCTCTCAAGATTAGAAAAGTGGCCTACCTCCTCAGTGGAGTCAAATATTACATTGTTAATAATATTAGTAGAAGATTGGAGATTATCAAAGATGTATGGGAAATAACTTTCCATTTAAGAAATCTAGTGCAATGAATTTATTCCTTTATTGACTATCTCAAAAGAGACCTTGAGTATGATCGGCATTTTGTAGATAATTAATTGTCTACTTTTATTCAAAAGGCCAATTCACTCAGCAAGTTAGATAGATCATAACAGTACCTCCCAAGAGCCAAAAGACTAAAACGTATCAAAGCTAGATGGTTTGCAAGAATTAATGTATTAGAGGATATTATTTCTAACTATAATAAAATTAATGATAGAAGAAGTGTTGTCTTTCTCAAGGTAGTAAAAGTTGTTGATGATATACACGGTCCTTATATGATAAGAGATTTTGTATTAATTTCAAAGGATATATTAAAGGATGAGTTGAATGATGTTAAGGAGTCAATGGGGTTGGAACTTGATAATATAATTGATTTTTCTGAAGAAGAAATTAAAAAAAAATAATTAGTCACTTTTTTTAATACAAATGAAGATCAATCTGACCTAGTTGGATAATTGCAAGAAGACACGTAGGAAATTAAGGAGGAAATATTTGATAAACATATCAATATGGATATCACAATTCCTATAATGAAAGACTACATGGAAGAATGGTTAAGACAACCACTTCAAGACGTTTCTAATTCCAAGTAATTATCAAAATAGTCATTATAATGAAAACATATCCAACGATAAAAGGAAACGAAGACTTCAGCATCAATGATTCCATCGTTCCACATTTTGTGAGTATTTTAAAATCTCGAAGCATTTCCCCCTCTTCCTCCTAGTCTTTAATCATTTAGCTTTCTTGACTGTAGTTTTCATAAGTTGATCTTTGACTGCATCTCTTCTGAGTGTGTATGTTTCCACAACTCAGTCAGTCTTCATAATTTGTATTAGCCCTCCACAAAATTTACAAATATAAATTGGATTCAAGTAGGCTTTAAAAGAAGTGAAATTTGTATTTTCAATATATAAATTTATGCCTCCAAAATTGTGAATTTGGATCCTCCATTTGACAAGTTTGAAGCGAACAAAGTTCCTTCTCAAGTTAAATACTCCAGAAGACTTGGAATATGAAAATATACATGAGGATACAAATATTATATTAAATTGTATGAAAATTAATTGATTTGAATGTTACAAATGAGGCTTGCTTATATATCCAGGCAGATGCCTCTTAACAAAAGGTCATGTCTCATTTAGACATGCCCTTTCAACCTAATTACTAATTAACTAATTAATCATTATTTATATTATTTTATTCATTACATTGCTTTCCTCCTCAAAAAGCTTTGTCCTCAAAGCTTGTTGATGAAAGACCTTGATTTCTTTTCCTGCTATGAACGTCTTCTTGTCTCGGGGCAACCATCCTTGTCAATACAAATTGATATGATCCTCTAAGTGACAGACAAAATTGTCGCACTGAGAATGGATCAGACCATCCTAAATCAATCTTCTGTGGAATCTTATGGTGACTTGAAACTTGTGATGAATTATCACTTGAGCGGATTGCACTGACATTAGTATTCTTTAAAACATCAACTTGTTGTTCATGTTCTGAATACATAGCTTGTTCGAGTTTCCTATTCTCATGATTAGGATGTCGATAGGGAATTCTATTGATTTGATTTTCCCTTATCTTACTTAAGTCATCTCCTTGATTTATTTGAAGTACATGATTTCCTTTAGCTATGGACGTTGAATAGCTAACTTCTGGATCTTCACTCGAATCTTTTGCTGTTGGAGCTGCAACTTCTGAGTACATCTTTACTTCAACTATTTTATTTTCTTTTTGAGTTGTGATATTTACTGGATCGATGTGCATTTTTTCTTCAACTTGAATTTCTACATTTGAAGGTTTCGACGATTCCTTTTCGACAAGTTGTTGCACCTTGTTTTCTAATGACTTCTTGTCCTTCTTTAGTTTCTTAATTTGTGTTAGTAATTTTTCGTTGTGGTCCTTGAGGCGAACAACTTATTCATTCTTGTTAGTGATGATTTTGTCAATTTCCTTTTGCATATTTTGTATCACCTTTTTACCTTCTTGAGAAATTACCTTTGAAATTTCTTGTATGTCTTTAGGCGTCACTAAATTTGGCTTCAAGTTAACATCTTACATCATTATTTTCTTATTTTTGTAGGAGAATGTCAAAAACTTCTTTTACATATTTAGATAAATGAACCTAGGGTTTCCATCCATGGTGAACCCAACACAATATCACTATTGTAAAAAGGTAAGGCTTTCACGGTAAATTGAGAGATAAAAGTATACTCCCCAATATTTAGTTGTAGACTTTTTATGTCGTATTTTTTTTGTCAAAAAAGTCTAATTTTTCGATTATATTTGACTCATGAATCACCAACTAGTTTGCAATTTTAGGGTTTATATAATTTTTATCTTCGGCGGGTAATATAGCAATAGTGACATCTTTTCCAATGAGAGTTCCTTTAAATTTAAATAGCACTTTAACGTCGATGGGTAAGCTTTCTAAAAATCTCCCTTCTTTCAATCCCAATTTAGATGTCATTTTCCTTTTATAGTTTGAATTTGAGTTTTCCCTCTATTCTTATAACTTCTATTTCATTTTTCCTTTTGTACTTAAATACTGTGAAACTTAAAGTTCTTTGATTTTTATTTATTTATTTATTTTATTTTTTTAAACTATATTCTCATGTGATTTCCCAAAAGATTTATAATCTAATATGTTATGGATCACAGAAGCTTGCACTCTCATATATTAAAATTAATATAGTTTATTTAATATATAATTTATTTTATTGAAAAGTTGTGACCGTACAGATTGGATATGAACAAGTGGGTAAGAAATGTAGTGAACAATACACCGAAATGTTTTGACTTGGGACAAATTGGAAGAGTGACGGAACTGGCAGTGACCCTATCAGACAGAGATGGCGGGTCTCAAGTGTTTGGCGATGACAGTTTGCAGTAGGTACAACAGCAGAAGCGGTGTCTTTTTCAACAGTGTAGCGCAGGGAAAATAGTTGTTGAAAAAAGATGTAGCAGCAAGCGTTGTTGTGTCGGCGAGAGTCGTGCGAATTGTTGGAGGGATGCGACAGTCGAGCAAGCAAATAATGGCATAATCCAGGTGGCGTTTCGGATGGGACGATGGTCAGGGCTAGAAGCAGACGGGTGTGCGTTTGCTACAGATGGTGGATGCAACGGTAGGTTATTCTATGGACGCGGTGGCAGAGCGTTTGGCGGTGGCACAAGATCGGGCCAGCGGGAGTCATCAGATGGCAAGGTTACTACGAACAACAATAGAAAGACAGACAGTGGTGGCGGTTGACAGGGTGAGACGGCAGCAGGGAAGATGGTGATGTGGATGGAAGGTGAAGGCAGTTGGAGGCTTCGGCTGCGTCATGGAGAGAGGCGGTTAGCAAATGAAGTGGTCGTGCGAAGCTTCAAGCCTATCAGCGGCTTTGGCAGTTGTCATAGATGGCTGTTCTGGCGATTGGTTGGCTGCTTTGGTGGAAATGAAGTTAGTGAACAATGAATGTCTAGGTTTATTTTTTTATTTTTATAAATTTATTTTTTTATTTTTTTAATCCTTCCTTTCTTTCTTTTTCAACTTTTTTATATGGTTTCCTTTTTTCATTTAATAAGACTCCCACTATGCAGCGGAATCAATGTTGTGTTTGGTCAACCCCAGGTATATTATTTATTTATTTATTTATTTTCTTAATTCTTTATTTTTACTATACTCTTTGCCCTTTTTTTTTCTTATATTCTATTTTTTTTTCCTTCAATTTTTTTTTAATAAATTCTTCCTTTTTTTTTAATGTTTCTTCAAAAAAATTCTCTCTTTTTTTTTTTATATTATGGCCAAAGGCCTACTAGTGAAATTTCTTCAAATTTTTAATTCTGGCCAAAGGCCTACTGGTGAAATTTCTTCAAAATTTTTAATTTTGGCCAAAGGCCTACTGGTGAAAATGGAGAAACTCCAAGATTGTTAGCGAAATGCTTCGACGGCAACAACGTTGATGAATTTGATAGTCAAGGACCTACATCAAAGAGCGTGGCTCTATGCAGTGGTTAAGCGGCTGAAGGCTCGAACTTCTCTGATACCAAATGAAGCGAACAAAGTTCCTTCTCAAGTTAAATACTCCAAAAAAATTGGAATATGAAAATATCCATGAGAATACAAATATTATATTAAATAGTATGAGAATGAATTGATTTGAATGTTACAAATGAGGCTTGCTTATATACCTAGGCAGGTGCCTCTTCACGAAAGGTCATGTCTCATTTAGACATGCCCTTTCAACCAAATTACTAATTAACTAATTAATCATTATTTATATTATTTTATTCATTACAAAGTCGTCCTTCCCCCTCAAATGCACCAATTCAGGCTCTCTTGATGACTATTTAAGACCATTTGCTCTCCTCCATTGGACACATAATTTAGACATTTTTATGAGATAAGAATTCAGATCATCTAAGACACAAATTTCATGGCTTATGGAGGACGGAAATAACGCTAATATAAGGCAATTACGAAGGATGAATTTCTAGGAATATATGGATAGCAGGACAAGTATTTTTTGAGGTAGAAAAGGAAAAAAAAAATTATGCTTGTTGAGGGTAGTTTGACTAAGGTTGGCCTAGGTTTGGTTACTGGTAAGCTTGATTTGTTTTAACTGGAAGATTTAGATTGTATCTCTTGTTGAATAGACAAATTTCTCATAGAAAAGATTGCTGGTTTTTCCCCTGTTTTGGGGTTTCCCAGGGTAAATTAGTGTCTCTTATGTTTGGATGTCTCTTCTTGTTCTTATTGGCATTTTTTTTCTATAGTTGATTTTTTTTTATGTGTAATTGCTTAATATTGGTTATGTTACAAGATAATCTAATGATGAAACTATTGGAAGTAATTACCAATCTAGAAAATCCCTAAGAATCAACTTGGTATCACAACGATGGTTTGAAAAGAGCAACCTTGAATGAAAGATCAACTTGCAAGGTCTACTTCTATATGTCAAAAGGTAAAATAAGCCCTAGAAGACAAGTCCTTAGTTCAAGTTATAGAGGTCGGAAAAACCTCAGATCATGACTAGAAAAAGGGGCCACACATGTTTTAGGTAGGCCGCATGCTGAGAGACATCGGGAAATATTTAAAAAGAGGTCGAGGAGCCTCAAAAATTGGTCGCAAAAGACCTTAGTCAAAACATTAAAGGCTAAGGAACTCACTCAATAGAAAATTTCAAGTTGTCTTATGGATCCTTGAATATGTCATTAAGTCAATAAGTAAATTCAATAGAAGCTTATTGCAAAAGGAATGTATGAATATCATGATTGAGATTCACTGATTGATAAGCAAAGTCTAAGCCTATCCATCTCAAATTTATTTAAGTAATACTTCAAAGGTGGATATTAGTACATTCAACACTTATGTGATGTATCCAAAGGATCTTATGGGATATCATGTTAAAAATATAAGCACACTGGGATTCTAAGCCTTGGATATTGGAATCTAATCTTTGTGATTTTGAGCCTCAGACATAGGAATCTAATATTTGGATCAAGACAATCAAAATGAATTTAATAAAGAATGGGGACTCTATGACTATCTTTTATTCGTCTTTTATGAGGATCTTATAAGTATTTTGTAGCTTGTAAGCCACCTTGGTATTGGAAAAATACATGACTTCACTAGCCTTGAATTTGAATGGATAAGAGAGTTAAACTAAGCATGTCGAGAATATTTGGCTTCCTAAAGATTGATGTGGGTTGAATTGAGTGACATGTGTAGGTGATCTCCTTTGATATGTATTCATTAAGGTGCTACCTTGAAATGCATATATCTAATCTCTAATACAAACCATGTACTATAGTAAAAATATTTTGTGTAACAGAAGAAGGGTTCCTATCAAGAGTATGTTGCTCCATTATGATTATGATTGTATTGGTTGAAATATGGTACAATTACTTATATGGAATAACCTTAGAAATATGGGGTTGGTTTCAGTTATGATGACATTGAAAGGGCATTTATAAGTTTGAGGTAGGAAATTTCATTTTTTTAAGGATCGAAATTCCTCTTGCAAAGACTGGGTCACCTTCAAAATGGGAGTTGTCCTTTATTGTTGCTACTATAATGATTTTTCAGGAAGCTGAGTTACTTGTTCAGGAAGAACTGAAGACGATCAACTAGTTGTACTACTTAGAGGAAAAAATTGTTTTACTATTTGAAGTATGTTTATTTCTCATTCATTGGTTGATGGAACAAGCTCTCTTATAAAATTTCTATAGAAGACAATTAATGCCATTTCTATTGATTTTTTTTTTGTAGCATCAGAAAGTGTTCTAAGTCTCAAATTTGGTGTGGAGGCTTAGACACTTGTATTCCAAAGAACCCAAAAACCGTTTGTGGAAGTTTCATTTGGTTCATGTTTTACTAAAATAATTAATTATTTTAATGGGGACCCTAAGTCTAAACTTAGGGAAATTAAATAATTAAAGGGTATTAATAAAACATAGTGTGAATCTTCTAGAGAACAAAGATCAAGTCATGTTTTAATCTTAGCCATCGATTAGACATCTAAGATGGGTCATTGATTTGTCAACGAGAAGACTATAAAAGATAGTTTTAAGCTTCATTTGGAAGGACATTGAGACACTTAATTGATCTAAGTTAGAAATTTATGGGGCAAGGTTTGCTAAGAAATTCGATCTAGAGATCTTAGCAGTGAGGGGCAAAGATAACATCCATAAAGAAATATTTTCTCAGTCGGTGGAGCATCAGCGAGAGAGAGGAAGAAGAGATCTAGAAAAATCCAATGCTGAAGGAAGAGGGCTGATGCAGTGACTGCGTAAGCTCACGCAGAGGCAGAGAAAGGGTTTTCAAATTTTCGCTGGTGGATCAGTTTCGGAGGCCGGGATCCGGAAAGTGGCACTAGGAGGTTGTTCCTCAACATCTAAAGAGGAAAAACGACTTGGAGGAGGGCTAACACTAAGCCTAGAAGGGGGTGACATAGTGTTTGTAAGTTCCAGCATTGGATCTTCACAGAGGCTGCACAGAGCTTTCCCAGGGCAGTTTTTCCTTCATATGAATCAACTAGAGACTCAGTGATTGAGTGAAATTTTTCTCACATATTATTCTACCAGTATTTCTCTCTGTAACTGAATAACCCTTGATGGTATTCAAAGATGTATTCATACATTGCTACTGCATAATAATAAAACTCTCAGATCTACTGCACCGCTTTTCCCACATTGGGTCTTTCCGGGGACTTAGTCCAAAATAAAGGTGTCATATGTGTGAATGATTTCCTTGTTTTTGAATCAATTTTAGTTTAGGCTACTTTAGTAGGTGCTTCAATAATTCATATTTGAATAATTATGGCATGTAATTTACTTAATAAGAGAAGTACACTCATTTGTTGCAGTAGGATTCATTAGATCTGTTTGGATCTTGGAATTTTCACATGGTATTAGAGCATTTATGTGAAACATGAAGGAAAATTTTGATTTCTAAAGTGAAGGTCGTTGTTGTTGCAATGCAGCAGAACGAATCCATTGAAGGATTGCGCAATTATGACTAGGAGGGTTGATATTTTCGTGGTAGTCTCTGTCTGAGTGAGTCGACAGAGAGAAAGGACTTCCAGATTCGAGATCTTGCCGAGGCAGAGAGAGCAATGCAATGCCTCCATGTAGAAGAAAAAGGGACGTAGTTTTCTAAAGTTGTTGCTGGGCATAAAAACATCAGAAGGAATCAACAACATATATTTGGGGAATTTCTTCCTCAGTGATTTCCTAGCCAAGGAAATCAACATTTCTCAATTGCTGAGTAGTAGAGGGGCTGCAGAACTTACAACTCCACTAGGGAGTGCATAAGATTGCTAGGGACTACGTAGTAAGGAGGAAGAGGGAGCATATTCGACAATTATTTGGTTGAGATGGCATCTCACGAACTTCGTGATCAAGATCGGTTGGAGGGCTACTCCAACTATATGATCTGGAAGGAATGAGATATGTTTCTTCTAGATGAATATGATCTGAAGGCGTTCTTGGAGAACGTGGTAGATGTACCTATAGATTTGGATCAAAACAAAAAGTATAAGGTTGATATGGCGAAGGCAGAGAGGTTTCTCCTTGATGGTGTCAAGGATCACATTGTCTCACATTTGGCTGACAACAATACTGCCAGAGATATGTGGGTAGATTTGCATGACCTATATGAGGTATCTTCCAAGCAACAGAAGTTGTACTTGGAGCAGAAGCTTTGTATAATCTAGACGCGGAAAGGGGAGTGTGTGGCTTAATACCTTATGCGGTTTCAGGAGGTTCGTGATCAGTTGTCGGAAGTAGGTGCTACACCTACAGTTGCAACCATGGTACGATGGCCCTTAACGGTGTCAGGGAGGAGTGGCAGGTGTTTTTCTAGAGCATACTGAGCCAAACAACGTTACCTTGTTGGGAGAAGTCATGGGAAACTTTTCAGGAGGAAGAGCTGAGGAGAGACCTCATCAAGTGCAAACTTTATGGCAACAGTGGAAGCGGATCAAAATTCCTAAAGGAGGAGGAGAACATAACCCTTGCATTGAAGGGACAACAGGTGCAACAAAAACCGAAGTGTGATGCTTCAAAGGTCAAGTGCTTCAAATGTAGCGAGATGGGCCACTATGCATCTCATTGTCCTATGAAGAAAAAGTAAAAATATGAGAAGCATGACCCGCAAGTTGCAGCTGTGAGTATCGAGGAGGATGAGGTGGCCACAAGTGCCCACGCTTCTCCTAGTGGGAAGTGAGGTGATATTGAGTTGTAGTTCCTTGAACTTCAGTTGGGCAGGATTCTTGAGGAGCCCACCTCATGGATCATACCTTGCTATGGGAGCCCATGATCAGTAGTAGTGGGATGGAGGAGTAGTCAGTGGAGCCAAGGAGTGATGGAGGCGAAAGTGTAGTGGGTAGCAGCGTTTATTTCTAGAGCAACGCAGAGCAGAGGCAACAGTAGCGTAGTGCACAGTGCTGCAACACGGTGCATAATAGTGCCTACACAGTGCGGAGCATTAGAGGGATAACGCAGTAGATATGAACAATCAGATTCTTCAGCACCGAGGTGCATTTCCTGAACACTTGTTTAGTTTTGGGTGCATTTTCAACTGTTTCTCTCAACAGCTGAGTTGCAGTGCAGATGCAGTGTTAACAGTGTCAGTGCTAGCAGCATAGCAGATGCATCACTTGAGAGGGAGTTGCAGTACATATGCAACAGTGATAGTGGTAGTATCATGGGCAGCAACAGTGCAGATACTGATGGAATTCAGCAGAGTGGAGGATGCTTCAAGGTCAGAGAAGTATGCAGAAAGCATTATTGCTAGAGCATTTTCCTCGCTAAGAGGGAGTGTTGATTTTTTTTGTAGCATCAGGAAGTGCTCTAAGTATCAAATTTGGTGTGGAGGCTTAGACACTTGTATTCCAAAAAATCTAGAAACCATTTGTGAAAATTCCAATCGAATCATGTTTTATTAAAATAATTAATTATTTTAATGGGGACCTTAAGTCTAAACTTAGGGAAATTAAATAATTAAGGTGTATTAATAAAACAGAGTGTGAATCTTGTAGAGAACGAAGATTAAGTCATGTTTTAATCTTAGACATCTAATTTGGGTCATTGATTTGTCAACGAGAAGACTATAAAAGGAAGGCCGGAGGGTCATTTGGAAGGACATCGAGACACTGAATTGATCTAAGATCGAAATTTTTGGGGTGGGGTTGCTGAGAAATTAGAACTAGAGATCTGAGCAGTGAAGGGCAGAGATAGCATCCAGAGAGAAAAAATTTCTCAGCGGTTGGAGCATCAATAAGAGAGAGGCATAAGATATCTAGCCAAAGCCAACACTACAAGAAGAGGACCGACGCAGTGACTGTGTAAGCTCATGCAGAGGTAGAGGAAGGGCTTTCAAAATTTTGCTGGTGGATCAGTTTCGTAGGCCGGGATCCGGAAAATGGCACTGGGAGGTTGTTCCTCAGCATCCACAGAGGAAAAAAGACTTGGAGGAGGGTTAACGCTTAGCTTGGAAGGGGGTGACGCATTGGCTGGAAGTTCCAACGCTGGATTTGCGCAGAGACTGTCTAGGGCAATTTTTCCTTCTTCTAGATCAGTCGGAAACTCAGTGATTGAGCGAGGTATTTCTCACATATTCTTCTGCCAATATTTATCTATGTAATTAAATAACCCTTGAGGGTATTCAGAGATGTATTCAGACATTGCTACTGCATAATAATAAAACCCTCAGATTTGTTGCACCGGTTTTCCCACATTGGATTTTTCCAGGGACTTCGTCCAAAATAAAGGTGTTATGTGTGTGAATGATTTCCTTGTTTCTGAATCAATTTTAGTGTAGGTTGCTTCAACAGGTGTTTCAATAATTCATATCTGCATTAATGATGTAATGTAATGTACTTAATAGGAGAAGTACACTCAGTTGTTGCAGTAGGATTCATTAGATCTATTTGGATCTTGGAATTTTCACAATTTCCTCACTTGAAAACTATTAATTTCATATTCCTTGGAAATTTGTATGTGTCTCATTTATTATGGATGGAGGATGTTATTTATTTACATTGCTAGATGAAGGTAGAGTGGACCATTAATCTTGATACACTTTCTTGGATGAAACTTCCTTGATTTTGTTACATATGAAGAGGCATGAAGATTCCATGGTTTTGGACTTTTCGGATATGGAAAGATAATTTGTAGGTGAAATCTGTTGTAAGAAATTGATGTTGGTTGTGACAAGGGCTTTGTCAACGTTAATGAATAGCTATCATGCAATACTTAGAGTGCTTCATGAAAAGGGATGCACATGACTTAATTCAATAATGTTATTTTCCCTAGGGTTTGTAAACACTAAGTAAATGTTGTAGTGTATAAGACATCCCTAGGGTTTGTGGACAAAATCCTACAGCCAAACCAATGTTTCCGTTGAAAGAATAAACCTAAGTCATTCAAGAAAGGAATGAAAACATGTTGATGATGGGGCCTACAAATGGATGATTTATGCATGATAACAAGGATTAAGAGGGAGTTGAAAAATTACCCCCTATCCTCAAAAGATAAGCATATTGTATCTCTCTTCCTTGATTATTATTGTTGTTGTTTTACTATTAGCTAGTCTCTTGTATTTTTTTCTCTTTGTTGGGTTATAATCGTTCTTCCATGACCTCCTAGTGAGGATTGTAGGTACATCATGAAGACTTTCCCATGATTTGACAACAGACAGAAGAACGAAGCAAATTTCGTGGGAAGAATATTCTCCCATGAAGGAGAGAAATCTACCAAAATAAATTTGCTTTAGACCAAAGAAGGCTTTGTACAAACCTTGGGCATAACATACTCAGAGTGATGGATATCTAATGAGTCTTGGTCAATCTTGTTAACATATGATTTGTTTCTAATGAAAGTAAAAGGACTCACATTTTACAAGGAGCAACAATGGAAAGAATATATGCTTCCAGGGACAATGATGTCAAAGGGAGATGATCTCTAAGTTTGAGAAGAAGGATCTTGAATTGATACATTACTTCTTGGGGATAGAATTATTACAAAATTCAAATGAAATACTCCTTAGTAAAAAAGGATGGAATATTGTTATGATAAAAAACAATTCCATGGCCTTTCCCATGGTATCCAAATTGATAAATTGATGAAGTTCAATGGTAGAGGGAGCTACCCAAATTTTTCTAGCAACATTTGTTTCAACATTAGAATAATTGGAAAGCAGTTGTGGCAATGGATTCAAGTTGATCAATTTATTGTTGATCCATGGCATGTGACACAACATGTGTTGAGGTACTAGTATGTATTATTGATTGAGAAGTTGTTTAAAGTACAATTGTTGGATACAGATTCATATTGGTCAGAATGCATTGTAATTTGTTTGGCATGTGTGATCAAGTGTGAGATGACAGGTCATAGCGCGTGGTACAAAAAGGAGCAGTGAGGCTCCTATGTATTTTTATGGTTGAGTTGGTTAAAGCCTTTATCTCTGGATAAAGATGGTGTACTTTTTGTACAAGCTTAGAGAAATTGAGAATGTCTTCCTTGGTGAAAGAAAGTATTAATGTTGCGGCATCTATAAGCATCAAGCCTGAATTACTCCCTTGGTCTTGGGGTTCGACCTGGAAGCCATGGAGTTTGGCTGGGAGGTTGGCTCTATGAGCATTGAGGCCTAGAGTACTCCCTTAGCTCATGGGTTTTGATTGGGAGACCATTGGTTATGGTCGAGGAGATTGATTCTATTGACATTAAGACTGTGATTCCTCCCTTAGGTCATGGGGTTGACCAAGATACCATTAGTTATGGTTGGGGAGATTTATTTTGAGTACTCTATTAGGTCATGGGGTTTGACCAGGAGACCATTGTTATGGTCAAAGAGATTAATCCTGATTACTCCCCTAGGTCATGTGATTTGACTGGGAGACCATTGGTTATGGTCGAGGAGATTGACTATGATTACTCTCTTAGGTCATGGAGTTTGATCAGGAAACCATTATTTATGGCTAGAGAGATTGGCCTCATGAACAACATAAAATGCTCCCTCGGTTAGTGGGGTTCTGACCTTATTGTCATGGGGTTTAGGTAGTTGGTAGAGCTTGTGCCTAATGCTAATGAAGGATTCTTTCCACATGGTTCTGGTGTTGAGCATGTGGTGGATGGATTCATTCAACCTTTTATTGGAATGCAAAATTTGTTAACAAGAGAACATCTGTGAAAGTTATTATGAATACCTCCCTAGCTAAGAGGGAGTGTTGGAATTTTGTAGCTTTGGTCGGTCTTCATAATTTGTATTAGCCCTCCAAAATTGACAAATATAATTTGTCTTCAAGTAGACTTTAAAAGAAGTAAAATTTGAATTTTCAAAATATGAACTTATGCTTCCAAGATTGCGAAGTTGGCCTACCCCCTCATACACACCAATTCGGGCTCTCTTGATGACTATTTAAGACCAGTTGGTATCCTCCATTGGACACACAATTCAAACTTCTTTTGAGATAAGAATTTGCATCATCTGAGACATTTTGTGGCTTATGGAGGGCAGATTTGAGGCTAATATGAGGCACTTATGAAGGATGAGTTTCTGGGCATATCTGGACAACGAGACCAAGATTTTCTCAGGCAAAGAAGGACAAATTTGTGAGGCTTGTTGAGGGCAGTTTGACCTGGGTTGACATGGGTTTGGTCACAAGTCAGTTTGATTTGTTTTAACTAGAAGATTCAAATTGTATCTCTTGTTGAATGGACAAATTTCTCTAAGAAAAGGATGATGGGTCTTTCCCTTGGTTTGGGGTTTTCCCAGGGTAATTTTGTGTCCCTTGTGTTCGACTATCTATTATTGTTCTTACAAGCATTATTGTTCTATTTTTGAAGTTTTGTTATGTGTAATTTTTTAATAATGATTGTGTTGCAAGATAATATAATGATGAAATTATTGGAAGTAAGTACCAATCAATAAAATCCCTAAAATAATAATCATCATATTAGTTGTCTTTTTTTTGGAGTTTAACTGAGTATAGATTTTGATTTGTCCAACATTTCGGGTGGACTCACCATTCATCATTGGGGACAAAAGAAAAACTTAATGAATCGAAAAAGGAGTGCTTGGAGGATTATATAGATATGCTAGGTGTTAAAAGTGATACTGTGAACGTTACAATTAACGTTCCAATTTTAACCAATAGGGGTGTTTTGACCTAGAGAGATAAATGTAGAGCCATAAAATAAGAAAAAAGTATACAAAAACATAAACAATTAAACTCATAAATGTTCCAGACCTAACCAATGACCATAATTAACATATTTTATTTTAGAGCAATAATTTATTCTCTCACCTTATTTATTATCGTCATTTAATGTGTGACACTCATTTCCTTCACATCCATTCATATACCATTATTTTATTAAAGGATTTCTTTGTGCTTTTAGATACTGTAACTATATCTATATATATATAACCCAACAATATCTTAAATTGTCAACAACCTGCTCTTTTTAGAAAAAAAAATGTGCTCTCCACCGCAACTCTTGCGATTAAGATTATTCTCTGAGTTTTATGTCTTTTCCATTCACAATTTTGTAATGAGATAAATTTTCTAAATTTCACCTCTATGATCTAAGGCCCACTTTCCTCACATTTACAAACTTTATCTTCTTTAATTTTTCAAACTACAAAGCTTGTTGTCATTTGATTTGGAGGTTATGTTTATGTAATGTAATGGGCACCTAGATTAACTTAATGTTTTTTCAATCAGTGTATCCTTGTTTGGACACTCGGATTAACTTAATTTTGTTTCAATCAGTGTATCCTTGTTTTTGGCTTCACCAATAGTTGTTAATGTCCTCAACTTGAGTTCATTGAACATGTTTGTTTTCAATCTTACAATATACTTTTCTAGGGTTTTCTCATTTGCGAGATTGGGCACTCAAATTGCCAAGCCCCTTATTTATGAGTGCATTCTTTTATAAAACCTCTTTTGCATAAATGAATAACTCGGCGTGACTTGGTTCTAGTTTGCTTAGTTAAGAGGAGACATTATCCTCCCTACCCAAGGTCAAATCTCATGTGTGGCATGTTTTCCTTTGTGGGTCATTTGGGGTTGGCATGGTAGTAGCGATCTCACTATCATTCGAGTGCTTGAAGGTGGAATGAGATGTATGTAACATTTTAATGAATTGGGTCTAGCTTGAGTGGTTAAGAGAAGTAATCCTCCCCACCCAAGTTCAAATATTGTTTATAACATGTTTGCAATAATGATCTAATTGGGACGGTGTGATGTGATGTTTCCAAATATTTTAGGCCCAAGAGGTTAGCTCAACTAGTTGTTACCAATATTGTTAAGCATTTAGCTAATTCCATGTCAACAAATACTTTGAATTTCCTTAAATAAGATATAATAATTTACACTATAAAATTTAATAAAAATATTATACATTAATGTGGTGAAGCATCCTTTAAATTTAATAAATATAATAAAATATCCCTAAATTTCCTCATAATTTTTTAATAAAAATAAGGCAGGTCGACCAATTTTTTTTTAAAGTTCTTAAGACATCTTCCAATATCGATAATCCGTATGGATATAGCTGAAATCATTTCTTCACTGTTTGGAGATGGGTTCATGAAGAAACACCCATTTATCTTTTTAAACCAAGCAAAGGCATCATAATTTTCCAGGCCAGCGTACTTTGGGTAATTCAATTTTTACTATTAATGTATCCTAATCCTACGACATCAGTTATGCTTCGATTTTGTATGCCTTTGGAATGTGGATGACAAGCCTTGACTTGCACATGTGTTGGTGTTAGATCAATGTCAAGCCTTGGAATAAGTCGCTTAGTTCCTGATGTCTTTGATGACTTCTCAATAAAATTGTAAATCTAGTTATAATTGCTCCCAGACGATTATACAAGCACAATCTTTGTTGCAAAAGAAATCTCATGTTTGACTAATTATCTAAAAATTCGGACCGCAAGAAATGCTATTGACAGTTACCCTACTGATAGCCGCTACATTTACGCGTAGTCTACCGAGGCCGCGTTTTGACCCGGAATCCGGTAATGATTTTCAGAAAATCCGGCAAAGATTTGCCCAGAATCTTGTTTACAGTTGTTGAACATTAGTATTTTGAGTGCCCCAGAGGTTTTTGATAGTGCTGAATCCATTTCCACTATCAAAAATGGATTCCAAGCACTGCAACTACCTGATTTGCCCAGATTTAATTGACCGGATTCCGGCAGATTTCTGCCGTCCGGGCCAAAACGCGGCCTCAGTAGACAACTCCCTAAATTTATACCAATTACCCGATAGTTTGCCACCCATTCTTTTGGAGGCATAATACTAGCTGCTTAACCTCGCACATCATCAGCATGATTGTGCATAGTAGTTCATATAGAAAGGTTAAGCACACGATTATTACAATCAGACTCAGGAGATTGATTTGGAGACTCCTGTCTATTTTGTAATATTTGAAATTTAGTGGGGATATCACAACCTTTATTAAGACAGTGAAGACTTGGTAAATCTGCCAAGTGACTCACAAGTCAGCTACATTTAACATAGTGTACTATCAGCCTCCATATATCTACAACATGGCCATTACATTTACAAGTTACTTTCCCATCTTTCCATGCGCAGTATAAAGATTGGTGCTCAGTGTGCAGTGAAGGACGCTTTCCTTTGGAAGTGTGAGAACCAAAACCAGTTGCTGAAATATATGCACAAAAGAAACATTTTTAACCAAATTATTACGTTCAATTGGGAAAAAGGAACACAGTAATAGGTCAATGAAAAAATAGTGAATGTACCCGTTCAAAAGTTACATAAGTTTGCCAGTATAGCCCTACATAGTTATAAGTGCAATGTGATTATGCTGTTGTACATGATACCCCAATGCACAAATAATGCCCATGGGGCAAATGAATACAAAGTTATCATAATGCAACAGCTTGTGTTGCTAACAGAGAAAAGAGTGAAACACCTTGCAACTTTTAGAGATGGGACAGAATGTCAATTGACACTGGTTCAATGATGTCAGATGAACTTCCACACAAATAATTATTAGGAACCATTTTTCAGTGGACTAAAAAAACTTCTGAAAGAGTGGAATTTTTAATTCTGCCAGAAACTACTCCTTCCATTAGTAATGAACTTACAATGCTACTTTTCCGTCTGAAACTAGCTTCCTGACATACCATTCCCAGAGCTTGACAGAATGATGAAAGAAAACATGAGTGAGAAAGAGAAAACAGAAACCAAGGAACCATCCGAGTAAAAATCCATGGCATCACTGAATGAAAACCTTGCACGATTTTCTGCCCAGTTTCGGACTCGATCTGCCTCTGCTGCATAAAGTGCTTTTCCCTGGAAATCCATGTCAATTTGTAATGATTGAACTTTTACTGATAAAATTAAGTATATACCATATCTAAATCACAAACAAGATATTTAAAGATACAAAGAATGTCACAATTGCTGCAATTCTAGTCCACACAACTTTGAACCATGCAGTGAACCTTCTACAAAGATCTATAAGAAAATCTGCATTAATTGTCAAAATGTGAAAATAGGCGGCTTGTGTTTGATAGCAGCAAAAACTAGTGTCATCAACCTTCAGGATAGTAGTTGATAAAAAAGGTACCAAGGAAGTGTTTCTTAGGCATTTATCCTTTTGGCTTAGGGGACACATTAATCATCCTTTTGTCAAAGGACATTATGTGTTTATTAATGTCAAGGAGCTAAAGTACCTTTTATGAGTTGTGTACTCTGTATTTTAATTTATTAAAGTGACTTTATGTGTAAAGTACTAAGATCACTTTATGTTATTAAAGTAACTTCTATATTTTAACAGTCACTTCATGATAGAAAAAGTGACCATGATACTAAAACATTGAAAGATACTAGGAAGTGTTTTAAGTGAGGGGTCATCATGAGAAAGGAGTCAAGTGGGGGCTTGATCTCAACCATAGATCTCATGAGCTGAGCCTCGATCTTTAGGGTTAGGTTTCCCTCTCAATAGAAAGACAAAAAGTAGAGGAAATGAATGATTCTTCATTAATTGTTCTCAAAGGAAAGAGGAGAGGACAGAGTATGAGCTAAGGAGGACTTGAGGCAGCCAAGCTAGCAGCTTGAGTAGGAGCTAAGGAAGGAGTTCAGACAACAGAGAACAAGGAAGATACCAGCAGTTCGAATATCCTAGAGGCCGAGTTCAAGCCAATGAGGAGAGGTCGAAGTTTTTAAAGGCGGGTTCAACCACTGTCACTACATAAGTCGAGGGTCTTTTGGAGGTCTGGTCGAGCAGCTTCCAGGTCAGAACCAGCGTACAACCAGTCCTAAAATCACTGAAGTCTGCCCACACAAATTCATGGCAGAGTCCGTGTAAATTTCGGACCACGTTCTGAGAGGATTCTAGCACGTATTTCTGGGAGGAATTGACATCTATCTGAGGGTATAGTTGTTGTAAAGTATGTCCGAGTTTCCTGATTGTGGAGCAGCCTGTGTTTAAGGAGGAAACATCAGAGATTTGAGAGCATACTTTCAGCTGTGTATACATGAGTTTGAAGAGCAGACTGTGGACTATTCAGAGATCTTTTCCAGTGCACAAGGAGCTACTGAATGAGGCCAAAATTTCTGCTACAAGAGAGCTAACTGTGTGTTAAACTATCAGTTCTAAACTTAGCTGAAAGAGGACCTCTGAGATGCTTTTTAATGGGAAGAGACAAGTTGTATTTTCTGTGTAATTAATTCCTTAAAAGCAATATAAAGACTCCCTTACAACTGGTTTTCCCCTTGTGTGTTTTTTTTGACCAAAAACAAGTGTGTATTGTGTCCATTTAATGTGTGTGCTTGCATTTAATTTTTATATCAGCTGGAAAAATCAAATTGTAGAGGTAGTCCTATGTTTCAAATAAATTGCATCATAAAAGTTTTATGATTTGGGTTTGTGAGAATTAAACTTTGCAAAATTTTGAAACCTGTGAGGGTTGCCAGCGTATTATCGGAGCCTGAGGGAGTCAAATCTGAAGTTGCTATCAACTAATATATCAGACTAGCAAGCACCCTCTGCTAAACAGTGAGAAGGCCAGCCTAAAACCATCTTCTGAAAACCCAAAGGACTATTGGTTGAGAGGGAGGAAGGCTGCCTGATAACAAATCTGTGAGAGATCTGAAATTTTGTGTTGGTTGAAGGATCATGGCGACTGGTATAAAGGTGGAGGACAAACTGGTAGACGCATAAAATTTTGGCCCCTGGAAGGAGAGGATGACACTTTTGTTTGAGGAGTTGGAGGTATGGGGCATTGTGGAGAGTCTTGTGCAACTTCCTACAGATCAAATTCAGTGGACAGAGTTCAACAAGAAGAATGTGAAAGCGAAGAGAATCATTCTTGATGCCATCAAAGACCACCTATTCCCTCATGTAACCGGGAAAAGATTTGCTTACCAGATGTGCGAGTCCCTTGTCACACTACACCAGAGTTCCAATGAGAACAGGAAGATGGTGTTAAGGCAGAAGCTAAGAAGTACCAAGATGACCAAGACCGATAGTGTGACCTCATACCTCACCAAGATCTCACAGGTGAAGGATGAGTTCGCTGCCGTGGGAGAGACTATTCTTGAGGACTAGTTGGTCAAGATTGCACTAGATGGTTTCTCATAGAAGTGGGATGGATTCGTACATGGCATTGTGGCCAGAGAGCACCTTCCAGACTGGAGAAGGATGTGGGGCTATTTCATCTCGGAGGAGACCAAGAGTGCCAAGGCGGGCAGCCAGAGTGGTGGGGTAGGTGAGGAGGAGAATGTCACCCTTGAGATTAAGGGCAAGAAGAAGTAACAAGGGTCCACGAGTGGGGCCAAGCAGCAGGAAAAAGAGAAGTCCGAGAAGGACATGAGCAAAGTGAAATGCTTTGCTTGTGGGAAGATGGGTCACTATGCTTCTAAGTCTCCTTAGAAGAAAGGGAAGAAGAAGGAGAAGGAAGTGCCAACATTAGTGGAGGTGGAGGAGTGACCTCGAGGTTTGATACAGAGTTTGCACTGGTGGTGAGCTTAGCCACTAGTGTTATATCCACGAGTGTCTGACTTATATACACTAGAGTATCTAGTCATATGACTGGAGTCAAGGAGCAATTTACGAGTCTTACAAAGGGTCTAGACTTGCAGGTGGTGCTTGGAGATGACACCAGGGTCAGAGTGGCAGGAATGGGGGTTGTATCCTTTCATAGGGAGTCATTGCCACCTCTGAATGTGACAGAGGTCCTTTATGTACCGGGGCTGAGGAGGAACCTGGTATCAGTTTCTTGTATTGAGGGCAGGGGATATGTTGTGTTGTTTCAGGATAGACAAGTGTTGATGTATCCCATGGGATTTAGCATAGCATCCGCTAGAGTGATTGGTTTCTATGAGGGGAGACTTTACATGTTCATGTTTCAACCTTATAGGACCATGAGGAGGTCACATGAGGGTGATTGTGTAGAGCAGCACGCTCCTGGGCAGAGGAGCTCACTAAAGGTTTCAGGGTCCAATGGCATTATATCCACGAGTGTCTGGCTTATATACACTAAAGTATCTAGTCATATCACTGGAGTCAAGGAGCAATTTACGAGTCTTACAAAGGGTCTAGACTTGGAGGTGGTGCTTGGAGATGACACCAGGGTCAGAGTGGCAGGAATGGGGGTTGTATCCTTCAATAGGGAGTCATTGCCACCTCTGAATGTGACAGAGGTCCTTTATGTACCAGGGCTGAGGAGGAACCTGGTATTAGTTTCTTGTATTGAGGACAGGGGATATGTTGTGTTGTTTCAAGATAGACAAGTGTTGATGTATCCCGTGGGATTTAGCATAGCATCCACTAGAGTGATTGGTTTCTGTGAGGGGAGACTTTACATGTTCATCTTTCAACCTTATAGGACCGTGAAGAGGTCACATGAGGGTGATCGTGTAGAGTAGCAGGCTCCTGGGCAGAGGAGCTCACTAAAGGTTTCAGGGTCCAATGGTACAGGGTCACAAAGGTTAGGAGTATTACTGGCTTTTGTGAGTACAGGTTCACAAAGTGCAGGATCTTAGAGTGCAGGGACTTTGAGTACAGGATCACTACACATCACAGGGGCATCTTCATCAGGGCCACAAGTGTCAGTGGATGGAGATGAGACTCCCACACTTGTGCATGAGACTTCTTTAGGGAGGAGGAATCCAGGGAGGCTTTATGGTACCTTGAAGGAAGCACATGATTCAGTGAAGGGAAGCAGACCACCATAGAGGTTAGGTGGCAATGCGGTGAGAGTAGTGGGTGACAAGATGGTACCAAGGAGTGAGCATATCCACTTCAGAGATAAAGATGGAGTGGTGGGAAACAACTTCCTTGATAAAAGGGAGTGTTGAGGAAAATGGTACCAAGGAAGTGTTTCCTAGGCATTTATCCCTTTAGCCTAGGGAACACATTAATCATCCTTTTGTCTAAGGACATTATGTGTTTATTAAAGTCAAGGAGCTAAAGTAACTTTTATGAGTTGTGTACCCTGTATTTTAATTTATTTTAGTCACATGGGTTAGTAAAGTGACTTTATGTGTAAAGTGCTAAGTTCACTTTATGTTATTAAAGTGACTTATATTTTAAAAGCCACTTTATGAGAAAAAAATGACCATGGTACTAAAACATTGAAAGGTACTAGGAAGTGTTTTTAAGTGAGGGGGTCATCATGAAAAAGGGGTCAAGTGGGAGCTTGATCTCAACTATAGATCTCATGGGCTGAGATTCAATCTGAGCCCTCAATCTTTAGGGTTGGGTTTCCCTCTCAAAAGAAAGACAAAAGGTGAAGGAAATGGATGATTCTTCATTAATTGTTCTCAAAGGAAAGAGGAGAGTGCAGAGTATGAGCTAAGGAGGAGCTTGAGGCAGCCAAGAGAGCAGTTCCAGTAGGAGCAAAAGAAGGAGTTCAGGCAACAGAGAACAAGGAAGAGACCAGCAGTTTGAATCTCCTAGAGGCCGAGTTCCAGCCAAGGAGGAGAGGTTGAAGTTTTTGGAGGCAGGTTCAGCCACTGTCGGTACATAAGTCGATGGTCTTTTGGAGGTCTGGTCAAGCAGTTTCCAGGTCAGAACCAACGTACAGCCAGTCCTAAAATCACTGAAGTATGTCCACACAAATTCCTGGCAGAGTCAGTGTAAATTTCGAACCAGGTTCTGAGAGGATTCCAGCACGTATTTCTGGGAGGAAACTGACATCTATCTGACGGTATAGTTGTTGTAAAGTATGTCTGAGATTCCTGAGTGTGGAGCAGCCTGTGTTTAAGGAGGAAACATCAGAGATTTGAGGGCATACTTTCAGCTGTGTATACCTAAGTTTGAAGAACAGACTGTGGACTATTCAGAGATTTTTTCCAGTGCATAAGGCGATGTTAAATAAGGCAGAAATTTCTGCTACAGGAGAGCTAACTGCGTGTTAAAATATCAGTTCAGAACTTAGCTGAAAGAGGACCTCTAAGATGCTTCTTAATGGGAAGAGATAAGTCGTATTTTCTGTGTGTAATTAATTCCTTAAAAGCAATATAAAGACTTCCTTAGAATTGGTTTTCCCCTTGTGGGTTTTTCCAGGGTCAATTTGACCAAAAACAAGTGTGTATTGTGTCTATTTAATGTGTGTGTGTTTGCATTTAGTTTTTATATCAGTTGCAAAAATCAAATTGTAAAGGTAATCCTGTGTTTCAAACAAATTGCATCATAAAAGTTTTATATCAGACCTCGGAGTTTGGGTTTGTTTGGGTTTGTGAGAATTAAACTTTGCAAAATTATGATACCTGTGAGGGCTGCCAGCTTATTAAAATTTTCTACAGTAGTACATTTAGTGAGTAGGTTCCTTGCTAGTGCTTTTTCTAATAGAAAATCATCCCCTTTTACCTAACTTAAAACTGTCTTATATGCTCATGTCTATTTCACCTCAGTGAAAGAGGACTATTTAATGAAGAGCTATGAGCAAATAAGCTGGTTAATTGTGAAAGAACAAATATACAAGAAACAGGGGGGAATCTTTAAAAATTCAGCTAAGCATGAAAGAGATATGTAACTACAAGCAAGGGTAGCTATCATTAGAGAAGTATTAATGACCAAGGCCATGCTACAAAAATAGATGAAGCAAAGTACCTATAGAAGGTGATTTTTGTCCAGCAAGCCAATTAAAGGAGATGCAGTAAAATTCAAAATGATACCAAATTACCACTTCTAATTTACAGATCCTAAGAAGTGTCATTAATGAAAATGTCTAGATCCGCATTTTGCTGGAGGAAAGAAATAACGCAAACAATAGGCAAAAGAATTACATTTTTTGCATACTGCTCTAACATGTTTTTGGGGATACTGTGCGGGCAGAATCCACACTGCACATGAACTTCAAAAATGAGAAGCTCAACATTATGGACCACCTCATCATCACACTTAAACACATTAAGACAAAAACTTGGAAGTAGGGGTTCATATGGATGCGGACCTAATCACGCATTCCAGATGGATAATGATCAAACCCTGTATTTTCAGTGTAAAGGATAATGCATCAGTAAGTAAAGTTAACCTAAAACCTCACATGTATTTCCTCCTCAAATGATTACCACAACAGTCATAACTATCCACTTGTACCAGAAGATGCCTGTGACCACCCATTTACTCTATTTTTAGTGACTCAAATCCTATACATAGGTAAGAAAGGTAGGCATATGCATACAGAGCATGGCTCTTCCCTTAGCCTAGTTAGATTTATCATTTAACAGTCAACATTATCCCAAATTTTAGCAAATGAGGGTAATAAAATTGATGTTATTGTATCTAACTTATGTGGTGGTTATTTAGCATTTATTTCTAGGATCGAAGTACTTATCTTATATGAACATAATGTTATGGTAATAAGCTATGAATTAGTATTTTAGTAAAACATGAAAAAATACGCTATGAGAAAGAAGTTACATAAACTTCTCTTGCACTCACTCATAGATTCAGTGTAAAAGAGAGTTTGCAACTAATGAAAATGTGATGCAATTTTTCTCTCATTATTCTTGTCTTCATTTCTACGTGTAATCTGATATAGTATCAGAGCTATGTCGAGAATAAGCCAAGGAAGTAGGTGAATGTCTAGAGACTGCAATTAATCAGAGATGTACCGAGGGACTGCAAACACACATGAAAGATGGAAGATATGAAGATGCATAACATTTCTTGTTCTCTCTCTCTCTCTCTCTCTCTCTCTCATACATTTAATGTAAAAGAGTTTGCAATTAATGAATATATGAATCATTCTTTCTCTTATTTTATGTCTTCATTTCTCCGTGTAAATCTGATAATTCACAGTAAGGAACTAATACCTCCACATAGGCCCAACAGATGCGGTTAAAATAATTAGAAATACATGGGCAGCTAACACAATCCACCTCTTACCCGCTCATATAGCATGAGGTATTTTGACCCACTTGAAGACCCTGCTCATGCAGATTGCTTTAGAAGTATGATGTCCATGGAGCCATGCTTTGTCATATGGAGACCTTTGTCAGTCAGGTTTGCAGCATGGTACCTATGGAGCTTTTTCATGGAGTTTTCTTCAATTCATGATATCATTGCTTATACCTGTATGCTTAGAGATGGTAGTATCATTCGATGGAGTTGGTGTTTTGATGGGAAGAGACTCACTTCTCTTTCTGGATAGTCATGTTTGACGGCCCATCTATAGGTACTTTTCAAATTGCAGGCCTTTTCTTGATGGATCAGCTGGTTAAGTGGATATTTGGTGACGATGCTTGCACCTTGCCTTACATAATTTATCTTGGCATCATGGTATTACTCCTTGCACATCTCTATGGAGATCAAGCCCTTGTATTGGTGCTATATAACAATGATGTGGCATGCTTCTAGTGGATGATAGTGTGTTGGAATAGAGTGCTCTTCATGTGTGTCCTTTTTTATCATGCTTTAGCCCTCTCAAAGGCTTTCTTTTGGCATGAGTTGACATGGTTTGGGCCTAGTGGATCTCATGGATGATTGTGTGAATGCCCTAGCTTATCTGGAGAATCTTGACACATTAATCACTTTATGATGATATGGACTCTTATTATTAGAGTGCTTCACCCTCATTGGCACATATGTTGAGGTGCTTCACACAATTCTTATTCTATTGTGTGAGTGATAGGGACAGCCCCTCTCCTTGGATTTTGTTGAGCATGGTAATGACTAGGAATATGAATGATTATTATATGATATGTTGACTCCTTTCTTACACACTTTAGGATGGGTTCTTACACCTTGGAGACCTTATCATGAAGTTTATACATGAACAAGCTCGCTGCTCACCACCTTGGAAAGGGCTCAAAAATCAAATTATATTCCTAAAGGAAAGCCTTTCCCTACGAAACAAAATGATAGCTTATCTCAAATTCCAAACACTTTTGCTCCAACAAATGTTTTGGAACAAGAATCATCCTCTGAGGATGAGCAAAGTGATGAGGATGAGAGTGAAGATGAAGAAATCAATGAGCAAGCTAACATCGTGGAATCTGAAGCCTTCAACATTTTGCTAGGTGGCGCATATACTCATCCTCCCATTAGTGAAGTGACTATTAAGGAAGAACCGATCCTCAATCTTGACGATAGTGGGAGATTTAAAGGGATCCTCCTCCTAGAGACCCTTCCTAAAGATCCTCCTCCTAGGGACCCCCCTAAGAAAGATCCCTTGAAGAAAGAGAATTCCAAGGGAATCTTCTAAGATGGGAGCCCAAAAACAAGTCCAAGGGTAAGGAGGTGGAACTTGATGTCAACTTAGATATTGCTATAGGAAAGATGATCGTGCAAGTCCCTTTGAAGGAAATTGTGAAACTCCCATGTCAAGAATGGCAAGTTAAGAAATCCCTCAGGTTTGAAAAGGAAGAGGACACGCCAATAACATTGCAAAACATTCACTTTTCCAAATCAAATCTAGGACATGAGCCATTCTTGCTCACCTTAGCTATCAATGACCTCCTTTTACATAATTGTATGTTGGATTCAAGGGCTTCCGCAAATATCATGCCATTAAAGGTCGTGAAGCGATTGAATCTTAGCATTACCTGTGAATATAGGGTGGTTTTTGGTTTCAACTCTAAGCCTATTTAAGTAGAAGGCTTCATAAAGGATCTGAAGGTTTCCTTAGCCATGAACCCCAATATATCCCTACTCATGGACATTGTGGTCATAAGATATTCCAAATTTGTGGGGAATGCTTTTGTCTAGGAAATGGGGTGCTACTGTTGGTGGTCAACTCCAAATGGACTTATCCTATGTCACCATCCCATAGTTTGATGGAACTCCCTTTACCCTTTCTAGAGAACCCTTGTACCCTACTCACGTGGTAAAACCAAGGCCCATCCCTTATTATAAAATTCCCGAGGCCAAGGAACCATCCCCTATTCTTCCTTCTCAAGAGGTTTGTATCCTTAAAAGACCCAATCACAAGACGAACAAGAAGTGGAAGCCCAAAAGAGAATGCAAGGTTGGGGATGTGCTCTTGGTAGATAAAACCATGTGTCTGTCAAGATTCATGGAAAGGTCAAAGAAGATTATTATTACATTCCCAAACTTAACAACGAACTTTGGCCATAATCGATCAAACTGAGTCGTATCACCCCTTTCCTTGACACTTGACATTGTATCATATGCATGTTAGGGTAGGATGCATTGCATGTTGATTTTCTCATTAGAACTAACGTCATATGATATTATCATGATAGATTAGCTGCATTTAGAATAAATTTTATTTTTCTTGTTGGTTTTATGGCCTAATACTAAGCATGGGTGATCATAAGACACCACAAAAACATGTTGCCACGTGTGCTTGGTCTTTGATATGTGCAAGTAACAGATATGCAGTCCCAATAGATTTATGGTGTTCTCATGACCTCCCATTCGAGTACATTCATGCACTCTTCTGAGAGCTCATGTCTCAATTGGAGCCAAAGATGTTACCCACCATCCGTGGGTGGTATCAATAGGAGAAATTTTTTCTCCTAAATGGTCCTCAGTTAGCAGCTAGTAGCCCCTTGCAGCCACTAGATAGCTCAATGTGCCACTATCTCCGCAACCTGAGCCAACCATGTGGTTCCTCGCCCATCTGTTATGGTCGTATGTTTGAAGGTGCACCCCCCGACCCGAAAGGTATGACTTTCATTGGTATAGTTGAGTAATCTTGTTTACTTATCATGGACACTTTTGGGCATGGATTGGTGGAGGGATTCGGCAGAAAGAATGGGCTAGGTCTGTACTCTTGTCTCCTCTGCTTGATTGGGTGGTCAGACTTTTATCCTAGTCCCATAGGATCTCCTTTACTGGCCATTAGCTTTAGGGTTGGCACTACACGGAAAATCCCAATTTTGGTTGCATGGTCCCGCTTCCCAACACCATATACATCACTCCCCTTCGCTCATTTTAACCCCATTCATCACTTTTCCCATTCGGGTACACATTTGTCCACTGAGTCCACAAAGGGTTAGCCTCCCACTCCCCTTGTCCACACTTTGGGTCGAGCTTGGAACGATGCCCCAAACATTGATGCAGCTAAAAAGAAAGGAAAAAGCATAATTTGGCCACTCTCAACAGGAAAAATACCACAAAATGTAAAATATGGCAGGGACATACATATTTAGTATGTGGTAAAAAGCTAAACATGAGCTCTACTCCTTATCTATAGCCATCACCTTGGTTCCTATATGCCCTAGATGAGCCCCTCCACATTAAGGAACCCATGATTGTCCCAAACCCTGGTGGGCAATGAACTGCCCCACCTTAAAAGGGGGCATCTATTGCTATATCCTACACATCATGCTCTCATCCCCTGGAGCCCCGAGCAGTTATGAAGAAAAATCAATCAAAGGCAAAAGGCATATGAAGAAGGGTGGAAAAACAAAGGTCGGGGTAACTTATGTACCACGATTACTACCTCCTACACTCATATGCCGAAGTGTGGGCTTCTCCTATTATAGCTACCCTTGTACCATGGCAAGTGGCTTGGAGCCTTCCCTTGATCCCCACTCCATTCCATCATTATATCACATGCCACCTACAACTTGATGGATGTACCATGGACATATCACCCCCTTTAAAGGTTGAAACAACCTAATAGGGTCCTTGGTTAATCCCCTTATTAAGCTTGGATATGTGAAAATTCCAAGATCTAAACAGATCTAATAAATCCTACTTCAACAACTGAGTGTACTTCTCCTATTAAGTAAATTGCATTACATAATTAATTTAGATCTGAATTATCGAAGCAACTACTAAAGCAACCTACACTAAAATTGATTCAAAAACAAGGAAACTAGACAAGGAAATCATTCACACATATGACACAATTATTTTTGGACTAATGTCCCCAGAAAAACCCAATGCGCGAAAACTGGTGCAGTAGATCTGATGGTTTTATTATTATGCAGTAGCAATGTCTGAATACATCTCTGGATACCCTCAAGGGTTATTCAGTTACAGAGAGAAATACTGGCAGTCGAATTTGTGAGAAATACCTCACTCAATCATTAAGTCTCCAGTTGATCCGGATGAAGGAAAAACTGCCCTAGACAGGCTCTACGCAGCCTCTGCGCAGATCCAGCGCTGGAAATTCCAGCCACTATATCACCCGCTTCCAGGCTCAGCGTTAGCCCTCCTCCAAGTCGTTTCACCTCTATGGATGCTGAGGAACAGCCTCCCGGTGCCATTTTTCGAATCCCGCCCTTCGAAACTAATCCACCAGCAAATTCCGAAAACCCTTCCTTCTGCCTCTGCGAAGTTTCTGCATGAGTTTATGCAGTCACTGCATGAGCCCCTTTCCTTCAACGTTGGCTAGGCTAGATCACCTCTGCCTCTCTCTGACTGATGCTCCACCAGACTAAGAAAATATTTCTCTTTGGAAATTTCTGGGGCGTGGTTTGCTATCTTAAATCAATTCAATGTCTCCATGTTTCTTTTCCAAATGACCCTCAAGCCTTCCTTTATTGTCTTCTCGTTGAAAAATCAACGGCCCAGATTAAATGTCTAATCAACAACTAAAATCATAACATGACTTGATCCATGTCCTCTAGAAGATTCACACTCTGTTTTATTTATTACCCTTTAATTATTTAATTTCCCTAAGTTTAGACTTAAGGTCCCCATTAAAATAATTAATTTTTCAAATAAAACAAAATCTGAGTGGAATATCCATAAACACTTTCTTGGTTCTTTGGAATACAAGTTTCTAAGCGTCCACACCAAATTTGAGACTTAGAGCACTTTCTGATGCTACAAAAATCAACAGGATACACCTGTACATGTTAATGGTCACTATGGAAGGGCATGCCACCATGAAGTGTTTGATTGATTCCATGATTTGTAAGCTCATTTACTTGATTACTCTAATGATTTTTTGTATTGGAGGGTGATGGGACACATTGGATTTTATGCAGGATTGTAGATGGGTCTCCATTTGGTGTTTTGGTCTCCCTATACGGGGTCCAAGCCCTCCAAAGGGCCACATTGGCATTTGTAGGGTGAGCGTAGAGAGCCATGGGCTTCCACCATAGCAGAGAGTACTTCATGGAACCCCAACACCATTCAGTGATTGCTCATGTTCCACCTTTTTTATGAGGATGATGCACCTGGATCACCATGCCCAACCAGCTTCACACTTGGCAGAGGTTCCAAGGTCCAGATGAGGATGTGTCTCACCGCTGGAGACAAAGGGAGGGATTGTGTCATCATCCTAGCCCTTACAGATGGTTTACAAACATTATCGATCCACTTGGAGACCCATGAGGATGTCATTGTGCCCCCACACCCACTTGGGGACATCACATGTGACTTGCTTCGATATCAAGGGGCCAACCCCTTATTCGCTATGTTTGGAGTCTATTCTCTCACCTTGGCACACCTTTGACTCCACTAGGTCTTCTCAATGGCTCAACGACTCATTATGTTTACTATTTTTCCTTCTTGAGAGGCTTATCTTTATATTTTGGAGCTATCTTGGTGGGCTTGTCACCAAGGGATGTTATTACTGCACATTATTATTTGGGGCTTAATTGGGCCTTGTTACTACTCAAACCAGTAGGAAGCCTAAAAGGGGTTCCTAAGAGGGGCAACGATGGAGACTTAGCTCACTGTCACCACAGCTAAGACTCCCTACTCTTTACGGACTTTCACCGATGGGAGAGGACACAGTAATTAGGAAGTCACTTATAAAGGATGGATCAACCAATAGATGTGAAGTGACTTTAAAGACCCTTTCCCTAGGATAGGATTAAGAATGGAGCTTGCTTGCTCTTTAAACAAAGTGCAAGACTTTCTAGGAAAAGGAGGTGAGAATTTGAGGATTAGGTTGAAGTAATATGACTTGAATAGGAGCTTCCCAATCCCTAAAATCCTTATAGAACTTGGATTCTCGAGTTTCCCTTGATGAATTGTTTCTGATAAGATATGGGACCACACGGGGCCAAGTGCACCCAACCCTGGTTAAGGGGGTGGAATCTAGCAACCGATGATATTCTTAACCTGACCAAGGCAAGGGGAAAGGAATAAACAAGAATTTTCACCTAAAGATGTCAAATTGATCCTATGAGGTACTAGCCTTGGGAACACTAGGGAAAATTTTTAATTAGATCTAGGGCTTGTGATATCTTGGAATCCTACTGTTGGAATCTCCTCAAATTCGGAGGAGACCTTAAGGACACATCAGTGCAATAGAGCCTACGAGATCGAGATTTTTCTAGGGCTAGTTTCCCAGGAAATTTATGCCCTAGGTTCCCCAATGTGGTTGTACCTAGAAGAGAGTGGAAAAGGTGAAAAAATGTGGTTTAAATGACCACCCTTTGATGGAACAGTGCCTAATTCCTTTTGGGGATATGGAGTCCAGGAGAATTACGAAGATGGACTTCGTTTCTTGTTCAAGGAGGCTCTCAAAGTCGACTTTGTCCAATGTTAAGGGCAAAAGAAGAAAAGTGACCTTAAAAGCATTTATACTTCGTTGCAAATGGAAAAGGCTTGTTGAGATAACTCGATCTCTAGGACAATTCATTCATCAAACATGGTCCATACATAGAGATAAGCCAAATAGAAACATAATTCCACATTGATGTCGTAAATGCATGCAACAATTAGCCCTAAAATAGGAAAAATCTCATAACCAATGTATGCAGCGAAATGAAAGAAAATAACGTTAAAATTCCACTTACATGTAAGAGAATATATCCAACCAACATCACATTTGCAATAGAAGAAACTCCAAGATAAGAAGAATCCAATCCATACATCAAAATTCCTCCATTATCAAAAAATATCCACCAAGGAAAAAGTGTGAAGTTCTCTAATGAGAGTGATCCAAATCCAAGTGATGATACAAATGAAATCAAGTTACTCTTATTTATACACCAATTAGGAGTTCGAATTACCTAATGGGCTTACATTAGCACCTAAAAAAAAACTAATGTGCAAATTAACTAACTTTTGGTGACAAACCCACCAAACTAGCTCACAAATAAAATAATATGCCTCTCAGGAGGTTAAATAATAATCTATGCATGTCGTAGGGCCCTCCAATAGGCCTGATGAGGTACATAAATGCCATAATCATTAAGATCCTCAAATGTGATGGACAAGGGGGTGGCTTCTTGTTCTCCAAACAATAAACTTGTGGTGCTCCTAGTGGGTGTGGGGGCACACCTAATGACATCATGGGTCTCCATATGAGTCGAAGATGCCTTTAAACCCTCTGTAAGGGCTCCGATGATGGAATGAATGCTTCCATGTCATCGTACAAGTCTTGGGACACCTACCAAGTGTGTGGTGAACCTGTGGGGCTAGTTGGGCATACTGTATTGTGTACCAAATGCATCTTCCTCATCCAAAAGGTGGATCTTTGGCAATCTCTGAACATCTCTGGAGATCCATGGAGTGTTGTCTACTGCGGTGGACGTCCATGGCTCTCTACACACACCATACATGTGTCAATCTAACCCTTTGGAGGGTTAGGACCTTGTATAGGGAGACCAAACCCATAATGGACACCATCTGCAATCCTACATAAGGTCCAATGCGTCCCCTAGCCCTCTAGCACAACAAGTCATTAAAATAATTGGGTAAAAGAGCTTACAAGCCATGGACAACAAGTTGACACTTCATAATGGCATGCCCTTCCATAGTGGGCTTCGACATGTGCTAATGTCTCCAAGCTCCAAAGGGGGTTAGCCAAGTACCTTATTAGGTGGTTTATACCTTTAGAGGGGATAGTATGTCCAAGGTACATCCCTTAAATGGTGGTGGTATGTGATAAAGAGGTGAATGGAATAGGGAATGAGAGGGGCAATCCTGGGCCACATATCGGGGCACAAGGGTAGCTAAAAAAAATGGAAGCCCACACCTGGGTATATAATGTATAGGATGGAGAAATCGTGGTACATGAGGTGCCTTGACCTTGATTTTCCACCTTTTTTTATATGCCTTTTTCCTTTTATGATTTTTCTTTGATTAACTTCTCGGGGCTCGAAGGATAAGATTGTGATGTGTAAGTCGTAGCAATGGATACCCCCCTTTTTGGTGGGGCGGTTTATTTCCCTCCAAGTGTTGGGGCAATCATGGGTTCCTGATTATAAAGGAAGCCCATCTAGGGCCTGTGGAACCAAGGTGATGGCCATGGGTATGGGGTAGAGCTCATGCATTGGTTTTTACCCACGTGCTAAATATGTTTGTCCCGACCATCTTTTGCATCTTGTGGTACATTTCCCTATTGAATGTGGCCATTTATGCTTTTACTTTTTCTTTTTAGCTGCTTCAACCTCCAGGGCATCGCTCCAAGCCCGACCCAAGGTGTGGGCAAGGGAATGGGGAAGCTAACCCTATGTGTACCCAGGTGGGAGAAATGATGAACGAGGGTATGGTGAGTGTAAGGGAAGTAGTATATGTGGATAAGGGAGCAGGACCACGCAACCAAAGTCGAGGTTTCCCAAGTAGTGCAACCCTAAAACCAAATGGTCAATAAAGGAGATCCCATAAGACTAAAATCCAAGGGTAACATCCAAAAGAGGTCAAGGGGACAAAAGCACAAACTAAGCCCACTCTTTCTATCGAATCCCCCCATCCTTCCATGCCTAGAAGCATTCGTGATAAGTAAACCCAATACTCGATTACCAAATGACAAGACATACCTTTAGGTTCGGGAGGCCCACCTTCAAACATACGATCAATACAAATGGGTGAGGGACCACATGGTTGGCTCAGGTGGTGGAGAAATGGCGCAATGTGCTAGTCAACAAGGTTGGCTCAGGTGGTAGAGAAATGGCACAACGAGCTAGTTGAGGGCTGCAAGGAGCTAATGGTTGTCGGCTGAGGACCATCATGGAGAAAAAAAGTTCTCCTAGGGATATCACCCATGAAGTGGTGGGTAACATATGGCTCCAACTGGGACGTGATCTCTCGAAGAGGTGGATAAGGCTACTTGAACGGGAGGTCACGAGAACTCCAACAATCTCTTGGTCACCGTAGACCTGTTATCTGCACATATCAACGACTAAACCCACGGGGCAACATGTTTTTCGATGTCTCATGATCACCCATGCTTAATGTCAGACCATAAAATCAACAAGTAATAAAAATATGCAATTTTTAATCTGAATGCATCTAGTCTACCATGAGAAACATCACATGACATTATTTCTAATGTGAAAATCAGCATGCAATGCATCATACCCTAACATGCATATGGTACAAAACTAATACTAAGTGTAACCATAAAGCTAGTGCAACCAACATATCATCAAATCAATATAAAAATACTGGCCTATATGATTACTCATGTAGCAATGTCAAAGCAAAAAAGGACAGAATCACATGGATGATAAGGCCGGTGGGAGGCAGAGAAATGGGATGCCCACACATGGATGATTATGTGAGAAGAGGTAAGAAAATGATGCAATAAAGTCCATGAGATCCTCTCTTCTAGCCAAAATATAGAGATGTCAATGATTAGGCTCATAAAATGTTGTGGATGGGACTCGTCTACCTGCTCACTACTTAGATTCTCAATGTCTTGATGATGCTTAATGAAGGCTTCGTCTTGGATGCTTGATGCAGGGTATATTTGAAAATATCTAAGAAAACCATCAATGAATTTCTCAATAGATGAGATACTCTTAGGTTCATAATCATGCAGCGATGAATCATGACCACTGAGTGATCCCATGAACAATAAAATAAGGACATCTTGGTGAACCACTTTCTCTCTCGAAGCATGTGTGTTAAATCTTCCTACATGGTCAATTGCAGAGAGTGGATCACCATCAAACACAGGCACCCCACGTACTATTCTTCCTGCGACATGATTAGGGTGACAAGGGATGCTAGCGATGTCCAAAGCGGGAAATTTATCAAAGAAAGACAATCTATTTGAGATATGCATGAAAAATATGTAGAAGTCGCCAAGGTGAATTTGAAGATGCGTAGAAAAATAATTGTTTCACCCTACAAGCATTGACCTTTAAGTGCAATGAAGAACTAGGGCTTCATTCTTTCAATGGAGTCGCCAATAATGATATGTCAATATGTCATAAATGGAACAAAACACACGTCTCGTGTCCCTGACAATGGCACCATAAATGTTACCACTCAGACCAGCAAGGGACCTAAAAGGGGCTCCTAAGAGGGCAACTGCTAGGTTAAGGGCAACGATGGAGACATAGCCCACTATCACCACAGTTAAGACTCCCTACTCTTTACGGACTTTCACCAATGGGAGGAGACACAGTAATTAGGAAGTCACTTATAAAGGATGGATCAACCAATAGATGTGAAGTGACCTTAAGACCTTTTCCCTAGGATAGGATTAAGAATGGAGCTTGCTTGCTCTTTAAGCAAGGTACAAGACTTTCTAGGAAAAGTTGGTAAGGATTTGAGGATTAGGTTAAAGGAATATGACTTGAATAGGAGTTTCCCAATCCCTAAAATCCTTATAGAACATGGATTCTCGAGTTACCCTTGATGAATTGTCTTTGATAAGAAATGTGACCACACGAAGCCAAGTGGACCCAACCCAGGTTAAATGGGTGGAAGCTACCAACCGATGATATTCTTAACCTGACCAAGGCAAGGGGAAAATATCAAAAAAGAATTTTCGCCAAAAGATGTCAAATTGATCCTATGAGGTACTAGCCTTGGGAACATTAGGGAAAAAATTGATCTTAGACCTAGGGCTTGTGATATCTTGGAATCCCATCGTCGGAATCTCTTCAAATTCGGAGGAGACCTTGAGGACACACCAACACAGTAGATACTAGGAAATAGAGATTTTTCTAGGGCTAGTTTCCTGAGAAATTGATGCCCTAGGTGCCCAATGTGGTTAGACCTAGAAGAGGGAGGAAAAGGTGAAAGAATGTGGTTTAAATGACTACCCTTTGATGGATTAGTTCCTAATTCCTTTTGGGGACATCGAGCCAAGGAGAATTATGAAGATGGACTTCGTTTCTTGTTCAAGGAGGCTCTCAAAGTCGACTTTGCTCAATGTTAAGTGCAAGAGAAGAAAAGTTACCTTAAAAGCATTTATACTTTGTTGCAAATGGAAGAGGCTTGTTGAGATAAGTCTATCTCAAGGACAATTCATTCATCAAACATGGCCCATACATAGAGATAAGATAAATGTGAAAATTTCACTTCGAAAATTGCTACTACAGTGATTGATTTATTTCACCTACTTATTATGATAAGTTATTTATAGACGCTTCAGTAAATTTTGAAATAAATACAGATGCAGTATTCACTCTAATCAAAAGCAAAAGGACAAATAGAACACATATAGCACAATTGAAACAACCACATGAACACGGTTATTTTTGGACAATTGTCCCCGGAAAAACCCAATGTGCGAAAACCGGTGCAGCAAATGAGGGTTTGTATTAATCTTCAACAGTAAAAAGATCGTTTACATAATTCATGACGAGCTGAATTTTTAGCATACACCTGATATGAATTTTCCAGACAATCCAAAAGAATTACTGACACACGGGATGACCTTCTTCACCCTCTGCATCACTCTACACAGTCACTGCTTGGACTGCGTAAGTCTGCGTGGAGGGCTAGTGTTGCTGCGCAACGCTTCCTCCCCTTCGTCTTCTGCCTTCCTTCTTCTCCGTCTCTGCTGACTTCTCCCTCCTCCTTCTATCTCTGCAACCCTGCCTCTACAGCCTCACCCTCTGAAATCGAATTCTCTTACTTCAGAATCGATTTCCTTCAGTTACTGAGAATGTGCTCGGCTTGCTTTCCAAATGACCCTCAAGCCTTCTCTTATAGTATTCTCGTTGATGAATCAACGGTCCATATTATATCCTAAATCAATGGCTCAAATTAATTGATCTTCATTTTCTAGAAGATTCGTACTCTGCTTTATTAATACTCTTTAATTATTTAATTTCCCTAAGTTTAGACTTAGGGATCACTTTAAAATAATTAATTATTTTAATAAAGCATGATCCGAGTGGAATTTCCACAAACGATTTCTGGGTTATCTAAAACATTGATGTCCAAGCCTCTTCCCAAAATATGAGACTTGGAACACGTTCCAATGCTACAAAATCAACACTCCCTCTTAGCGAGGAAAGTGTTTAAGCAAGGTACCAACTGTATCTGCTCTGACCTAAAGCATTTGTTGCACTGCCGCCCTCTGTACTGCTGCCTGTGACACCACCTTTGCCACCGCCTCATCCGTACTGCAACTCCCTCTGAATCTGAAGACCACCCATTCCTCTACTGAAAAAGGTTCTCGACCATCCCTATTTTCTCTCTGAAGTAAGTAAACTTTATCTTACCCAGAGCCTTTGTGAGGATATCTACCACTTGTTCTCCTGTCGGAGTGTATCTCAACTGTATGGCTCCTCATTGGACATAGTCTCTGATGAAGTGGCACCTGATATCAATGTGCTTTGACCGGTCATGAAACACAAGATTCTCAGAGATCTTGATGCAACTCTGATTATCACACAAAATTCCGGTCGGTTCCATCCTCTTCATGAGCAAGTTTAATAGCAGTTTACAAAGCCATATGGCCTCGCACGAAGATGTGCTTGCTGCCATATATTTAGCCTCGGCTGAGCTCAGTGCCACGAATTTATGTTTCCTACTACACCAGGAAGTCATCCCTGATCCGAGACTGAAACAGTACCCACTGGTACTTTTCCGATCCACTGGGCTTCCAGCCCAATCTATGTCAGTGAACCCACTCAACTAGATTTCATTGTCGTTGGTGTACTTCAACCCATACTCGATTGTCCCCTTCAGATATTTGGCCCTCCTTGGTTCCACCATGAACTGGCTGAGGGTATTCATTGCATAACAGATGTCTGGTCTAGTGTTGACCAGGTACATCAATGATCCTATGAGCTGCCTATACAAGGTAGGGTCAACCTCATCATCCTCGGATGTGTCTATCTTCTTCCAATTTGTAATCATTGGCGTAGCCATGGGTTTACAGTCCTCCATCTTAAACCTCTTCAAGATCTCTGTAGGATACCTTCCTTGCCCAAGGAAGATTTCTCTCTTCTGTTGCCAGACTTCTAAACCAAGAAAATAGTGCATCTGCCCCAAATCCTTCATGTCGAATTCAGTAGCCAGATTCTCCTTGCAGTCTTTGACGAGCTTAGATGATCCAGTCAGGAACAGATCATCTACATATAATACTAGGATTAGCGACTCATCCCCCACTCTCAGATAGTAGAGGTTGGGATCTGCGTCACTCTTGACAAATTCCATCTTCTGCAGGTAGCTATCAATTCGCCCATACCATGCTTTGGGGGCTTGTTTTAGTCCGTACAAGGCTTTCTTAAGCCTGCATACATGAGTTTTATGCTCATGTGTCTCAAAGCCCTCTGGCTGTTCTACATACACTTCCTCTTCTATCACCCCATTTAAGAACGTTATCTTGACATCCATCAAGTGAATTTCCCATCCCATTTGCGCTGCAAGAGAGATGACAGATCTGATTGATGTGTACCAAACTATAGGAGAGAAGGTCTCTTCATAGTCGATCCCTTACTTCTATGCATACCCCTTTGCCACAAACCTGGTTTTGAACTTCTCTATGCTCCCATCTGCAGCATACTTGATCTTGTAGATCCACCTTGATCCTACAACAAATCTGTTCTGATGTCTAGGGACTACTTCCCACACATCGTTCGTCATGATGGTGTTGTACTCCTCCACCATGGCATCTACCCACACCTGATGTTGAGCTGCCTCTTGAAAACTAGAGGGTTCTCCGACCTGTGCTACTAGTGCCTGGTACTTGTCAGGTTGCCTGCGTAGCCTCTTCCCATCTCTAGGGGCTCCAAAAAATTCCTCTGCATCTCTCAGAATCTGTTGGAGCTCTCTAGTCGTTCTTCCACTAGTGGTGGGTGGATTTACCTACTCTCCTACTTGCTCTTCTTCGGAAGAACTTTTCTCAAAATCCTTGTGCCGCGGAGAGGCACTCGAGCCATCCTCTGTAGGCCTCTGTGGCTGTATTAGTGGATCCTCCTCAACCTGTGTATCTGTAGCCAGTTCCCAGGGACTTCTGAAGACTCTCTCCTCCATGCATTTCACATCCCGCCTAACTACGATCTTCCTGTTTTCTCGAATATAGATGCGACATGCCTTCGCATTTTCACTGTATCCCACAAGATAACCCTTATTCGCAGTCTAATCCAATTTATTCATTTTCTCATCAGGTACATGGCAATACGCTATACTGCCAAATATCTTGATGTGGCTCACTTCAGGCTTGCTGCCAATGAACACACTCTCAGGGATCACTTTCCCCAAAGTTCTATGAGGCACCATGTTCTGCACATACACGGGTGTATTGCAGGCTTCAACCCACAGAAATTTGGGCATGTCTTGGTCATATAGCATTGCCCTCGCAACTTCTACAACGGTCCTGTTCTTCCTTTCTACAACTCCATTATGCTCTGGATTGTATGGAGCTGTCCATTCTCTCTTGATGCCTTCCTTTGCGCAGAAACTTGTGAAGTCTTTATCGATATAATCCCCACCATTATCTGATCGCAACTTCTTGATCTTCTTTCTGGTTAAATTTTCTACCAAGGCTTTGAATTCTTTGAATAGCTCAAAGACTTCATCTTTGGTTTTAAGAAAGTAGATCCATGTTTTCCGGGAATGGTCATCAATAAAGATAGCAAAATACTTTGCACCACTGAGAGCAGTTGTGGACATTGGTCTGTTGATGTCCGAGTGTATCAACTCCAATACACTCTTGGCCCTACTGCTGCTTCTTAGAAATGTTGTCTTGGCATACTTCCCTAGTACACACCCCCTGTAGACATCATCTTTCCTCGTGCCGAGTTCTGGAGCTCCCATGACAGTCTTCTTGAGGATCTTCAAGGCTCCATGATGTAAATGCCCCATTCTTTTGTGCCATAATTCATTCAGATCCCTTTTCATCCGTACTGCCGATTAGTGCCATTGCGGACTCAGGCTGGAGCTTATATAATTTATGGCTCCTTACTCCAATTTGTGCCTTCCTTTTCCAGCTAGGGTGTTTGACATAAACTTTATTTCCAATAAAGTATACATCATAACCCTTGTTCTGGAGTTGAGACACCGAGAGTAAGTTCATCCCCAAACCTGATACATGCAATATGTTTGTGGCCCGAAGCTTATTGCCAGATTCTGTTTGAAATATTATGGTACCTCTTCCAACGGGGGTACACTTGGCCTTGTTTCCCATTGTGATCTAAAAATTCATCTACTCTTCTCGGTAGCTCGAAAAACATTCTTGAACTCCCGTCATATGAGCAGAGGCTCCATTGTCGATATACCAAACTCCTGGAGAGGTCGTGCATGACACATAAGCGAAATCCTCTTCTACTCTGGATGCCAGAACTGATATGTCATGGAGTACTACATGAACCCTTTCGAGCTGTGTCTATGTCGGATCTTCGTTCCATTGCAGAACCTCCCTTTCTATCTTTTGCCTTTAGCTCTGATACCATGTGAAATTTTCACTCTGAAAATTGCTACTACAGTAATTGATTTATTTCACCTACTTATTATGATAAGTTGTTTACAGATGCTTCAGTAAATTTTGAAATAAATACAGAAGCAGTATTCACTATAATCAAAAGCAGAAGAACCAATAGAACTCATATAGCACAATAGAAACAACCACATGAACACAGTCATTTTTGGACAATTGTCTCCAGAAAAACCCAAAGTGGGAAAACCAGTGCAACAGATGAGGGTTTGTATTAATCTTCAGCAGTGAAAATTTCGTTTACAGAATTCATGACGAGCAGAATTTTTAGCATACACCTGATATGAATTTTCCGGACAACCCGGAAGAATTCCCGACACACGGGATGACCTCCTTCACCCTCTGCATCACTCTGCGTAGCCCCTCTGCGCAGTCACTGCCTGGACTGCATAAGTCTGTGTGGAGGGCTAGTGTTGTTGCTCAGCGCTGCCTCCCCTTCGTCTTCTGCCTCCCTTTTCTCCATCTTTATTGACTTCTCCCTCCTCCTTCTGTCTCTGCAACCCCGCCTCTACAACCTCACCCTCTGAAATCAAATTTTCTTACTTCAGAATCGATTTCCATCGAGTACTAAGAATGTGTGCGGCTTGCTTTCCAAATGACCCTCAAACCTTCTCTTATAGTCTTCTCGTTGATGAATCAATGACCCAGATTATATCCTTAATTAATGGCTCAAATTAAAAGATGACTTGATCTTCATTTTCTAGAAAATTCGTACTCTGTTTAATTAATATTTTTTAATTATTTAATTTCCCTAAGTTTAGACTTAGGGATCACTTTAAAATAATTAATTATTTTAATAAAGCATGATCCGAGTGGAATTTCCACAAACGATTTATGGGTTATCTGAAACACTGATGTCCAAGCCTCTTCCCAAAATATGAGACTTGGAACACTTTCCAATGCTACAAAATCAACAATAAATAGAAACATAATTCCACATTGATGTCGTAAATGCATGCATCAATTAGCCCTAAAATAGTGAAAATCTCATAAGCAATGTATGCAGCAAAATGAAAGAAAATGGTGTTAACATTCCACTTACATGTAAGAGAATATATCCAACCAGTATCACATTTGCAATATAAGAAGCTCCAAGATAAGAAGAACCCAATCCATACAACAAAACTCATCCATTATCCAAAAATATCCGCCAAAGAAAAAGTGTGAAGTTCTCTAATGAGAGAATGATCCAAATCCAAGTGATGATACAAATGGAATCAAGTTACTCCTATTTATACACCAATTAAGAGTTTGAATTACCTAATGGGCCTACATCAACACCTAAAAATAAATAATGTGCAAATTAACTAACTTTTGGTGACAAACCCACCAAACTAGCTCACAAATAAAATAATAAGCCTCTCAAGAGGTCAAATGATGATTTATGCATGTTTTAGGGCGCTCCAAGAGGCCTAATGAGGTACATAAGTGCCATAATGATGAACAAGATCCTTAAATGTGATGGAAAAGGGGGTGGCCCCTTGTTCTCCAAATAATAGACTTGTGGTGCTCCTAGTGGGTGTGGAGGCACACCTAATGACCTCATGGGTCTCCATATGAGTCAAAGATGCCTGTAGACCATCTGTAAGGGCTCAGATGATGGAATAAATGATGCCATGTCAACGTACAAGTCCTGGGACACCTGCCAAGAATGTGGTGCACCTATGGGGCCAATTGGGCATAGTGTACTAAATGCATCTTCCTCGTCCAAAAGGTGGATCCCGAGCAATCTTTGAACATCTCTGGTGATCCATGGAGTGTCGTTTACTGCTATGGAGGCCCATGGATCTCTACACACACCCTACATGTCCCAATGTAGCCCTTTGGAAGGTTAGGACCCCGTATAAGGAGATCAAATGCTGAATGGATGCCATTTTCAATCCTGCATAAGATCCAATGCGTCCCCTAGCCCTCTAGCACAACGAGTCATTAAAGTAATTGGGTAAAAGAGCTTACAAACCATGGACAAAAAGTGTACACTTCATAATGACATCCCCTTCCATAGTGGGCTTTAGCATGTGCTAATGTCTCCAAGCTCCAAAGTGGTTTAGTCAAGTACCTTATTAGGTGGTTTCTACTTTTAGAGGGAATAGTATGTCTAAGGTATATCCCTCAAATGGTGGTGGCATGTGATAAAGAGGTTAATGGAATAGGGAATGAGAGGGGCAATCCTGGGCCGCATATGGGGCACAAGGTTAGCTTAAAAAAAAGGGAAGCCCACACTTGGGTATATAATTTATAGGAGGGAGAAATCTTGGTACATGAGGTGCCCCGACCTTGATATTTCCACCCTTCTTTATATGTCTTTTGCCTTTTATGATTTTTCTTTGATTAACTGCTCGAGGCTGAAAGGATAAGATCGTGAAGTGTAAGATATAGCAGGGGATACCCTCTTTTTTGGTGGGGCGGTTCATTTCCCTCCAGGGGTTGGGACAATCATGGTTTCTTGAATGATAAAGGAAGCTCATCTAGAACCTATGGAACTCAGGTGATGGCCATGAGTATGGGGTAGAATTCATGCATTAGCTTTGTCCCCATCATATTTTTCATCTTGTGGTAGATTTCCCTGTTGAATGTGGCCATTTATGCTTTTACTTTTTCTTATCAACTGTTTCAACCTTCAGGGCATTGCTCTTAGCCGGACCCAAGGTGGAGGCAAGGAAATGGGGAGGCTAACCCTATGTGGACCCAGTGAGGGAATGTGGACCCAAGTGGGAGAGATGATGAACGGGGGTATGGTGAGTTGAAGGGGAGTAGTATATGTGGATAAGGGAGCTGGACCACACAACCAAACTCGGGGTGGCCCATGTAGTATCAACCTAAAACCGAATGGTCAGTAAAGGAGATCCCACAAGACTAAAATCCAAGGGTAAAATCCAAAAGAGGTCAAGGGGACAGAAGCACAAACTAAGCCCACTCTTTCCGCCGAATCCCGCCATCAATCCATGCATAGAAGTATTCGTGATAAGTAAACCCAATACTCAATTACCAAATGACAAGACATAACTTTAGGTTCGGGAAGCCCACCTTCAAACATACGATCAATACAGATGGGCGAGGGACCACATGGTTGGCTTAGGTGGTGGAGAAATGGCACAACGGGCTATTTGAGGGCAGCAAGGAGCTGTTGGCTGCCGATTGAGGACCATCATGGAGAAAATATTTCTCCTAGGGATATCACCCACGAAGTGGTGGGTAACAGGCCTAATTAGGTAAATCGAATTCTTTAGGGAGGATTTAAATTGATGAGAGGCTCATTCATTCCTCTCATCATCACTTGGATTGGATTAGTATCTCTTGAGAGATTTTCGCACTTGTTGTTGAGATGAAATTTTTGGAGTTTTCTTGATGCACTATAATGTTTGGATTTTCGCTATTGTCTTTGGAGCTTCTTTCTAATGTGAAGTTGATGAATGGATATACTCTCTCTCTCATGTAAGTGAAGTTTTAATGATATTCTTGTTATCTTACTTTTCTAATGCATATTATTGTTATCATTATTCATGTATGGGTTAAAGTAATGTGAAATTCTTCTAGAGACCTAGAATAAGTGATTTAATGCATTCATTGCTCTTTTAGGAATTGGGTGAGTGTTCCTAGAGGTACCCCTTAGGTTGAAAGACCTTGAAACTTCATCTCCTTTGCAAATTTGAAGTATAAATCCCTAATAACCTAGTTACTGCACTTGAAAAAGGCTAGCGAAGGTCAATTAGGGCTACTTAGCTCACGGAAATTCTCTATCTATGTGTATCTTTACTCCATTAAGCCCAAGAAGCAAGGCACTGATCCTCGCATCCCCTGGTGGTTGAATTTACCTCTGTTTTCTTCACTTTTCTCAATTCTAGGCCTAACCCTAGAGGGTCATCTAGGGCCTCAAGAGAAATTCCTTGTATCCATCCAAAGCCCTTGGAATTTGGTCCACTACTCGCTGGAGTTTGCTCAAGAGGTCCTCCAAGTTTGAAGCAAACTTGACAATGGAATCCCAAGATATAGCAAGCCCTAACCACGAGACCATCTCTTTCTCTAGGTTGATTTGGGTTAGTGTCCTCACTTGGGTCAATGCATTTGTATTTCAAAAGAAAATGTGTCCTTTGATCCTATTCTCTTCCCCAAAAAGGTCAAGCCCCTCTAGTATTGATCAACTTCACATCCTTGACTTGGTTTGGATCCGCTTTGGTTCTCTATGGTCCCACAACTTGATAACTCAAATTTAACAAGGATTGCATAGAAGCCATTTCTCCATAAGGATTCTCAGGTCTAGGAAGCTTCTTGACAAGGGATATTCCCCAAACCTAGGCTTAAGTATCCTCTTAGCCCTTCCTAGAGAGCCCATCACCTTGCTTCTCAAGCAAGTAAGCCATATAATCGAGTCTCTCTTGTGAAAGGGTCTAGGAATCATCCTCCATCCATTCATTGATCTATTCATCCTTGTGATTCCTCTTATAATAGGTCTCTTCCCATCGGTGAAAGTCCATAAAGAGCAGGGAGTTATAGTTGAGGTGACAGTGGGCTATTGCTCCATTGTTTCCACTTGACCTAGTCGTTGCTCTATATGATCCCCTCCTAGGACACCTACGAGTTTGAGCGGTAACAATACCATCTATGCAACCAATGTCCTTGAGTAATATGGCATGAAGAGGGAGCAATCATGGGACCTGAGTATCCCTTCTCCTTGATCTATTTTTTCCACCCCTCTAGTGCACCTTTTCCTTTAATGATTTTCTTTTTCTTTTTCTTGCATAGCTTGGGTTACAAGCTTTAATATATGCATCGACTACCCCTTAAGGATGTAACAGTTCATTGCACATTGGAGTTGGGACATTCAAAAGTTCTAATCCATTTAGATAGATCATGATATGCTAGGAACTAGGTGATGGCTAATGATGGGGTTAGCGCTGAGGCTAGGCTTTTGTCCATGCACTTACACTTTGTCCCAGCCATTTTTTTGACTTTTTCAATTTTTCTTCCGGTGTGGCTATATAGGGATTTATATTTCTTTCAGTTGCAACAACCTCTTAGGGCCAAGTTCCAGGTTCTTCCTCAAAGACATGACACACAAGGGAAAACTAGGAATGTGAGCAGTAAGCAATCAACCCAAAGAAAGAATATGACAAAGGGAATAGAGTGGAAAGTGGAAAATGTAGATAAGATATGGACACACATCATCAATCAAGGCATCCTATTCGTGCCCCTCCTAAATAGGGGAAAGAAAAGGCCTCAAGGGAAGTCACACTAGACTAGGGGCAAAGGATAACCACTCTAGAGCAATCCATCATCCAAATCAACCCTTGATCCATACTAAAATTCCTTAAGTCATTAAAAGAAAATGGTTACATTTATGATACAAAAATGGTTAGCATACCTCATATTTGGAGACCATTTTTCATCTGGGGAACTGGCTAGATGATGATAAATGATGATTGGAGAGTGGCTGAGAGGCAAAAGAAGATGGCTGCATGTGGATCAATGGGGGGTTGCTAGCTGGATAAAATAAGGGAAAAAATTTCCCTAGGGGTTACCCATAGGTAGTTGGGTAACATTGCCAAAACCAGGCTAAGTTGACAGCAAAAGCTTGATAATGACAGAAACTCACTTCTCCACCTCAAACTCACAAATAGCTTACAAATTTTTCTTATCCAAAAATGTAATTTGCCAAGTGTGTTTCCAAAAATTTTATACTTCTTTAGATTTTGGTACCTTTTTGTAGAGTTTGACTTGTGTACTTAATCTTCGGCCTCATTGAGCTCAGATTAGCTGCTTTGTGAAAATTCCTAAACCAGAATCCTATTGCAGCAACTGGAAAACATTCTCCTAATTGTTAATTTTAATTTAACAATTTATTTGTTGTTTCCTACGACAAATACTGAATACATCACACAACAACCTTGACAAATAAAAATTGCAGAAGAATAAACACTGGAAGAAATGCTAGCAAACACACATAAAAATGACAAAAAAAAATTGGACAAAAGCCCCTGGAAAAAACCCAACTCGGAAAAGCCGGTGCAGCAGACAAGAGTTTTATTATTAAGCAGCAGTGAAATAATCTGAGTACAACTGGATGTCGAAACTGGCAATCCTACAAAGAAATATTGGCAAGAGAAATCTTCTGAGGAAATTTCTTCAATCCACAGGCAAATCCGGGCTCTGACCTCAGCGCCAGGTGAGCCGTTCAAACTGGCTCTGTGCAGCTACTGCATCACACTAGCGCAGTCACTTCTGCACTCAGATCGAACCAGCTTCTCATCAAGCTGTCTGGTTTGCTGCTGTCTGAGAAAATGTCTCTCCTGGCCTCTGAAACCTCTGTCCCACTTCTGGCACTGAAACTTGTCTTTCCCCAACAGAATCGAAACTACCTCTAGAGGCTACTGCGTTGTCCCAGCATCAACCTCTCTATGGCTCTTCTGCCTCTTTGCAAATGCACTCACCGAATCTGGAATTCTTCCTCCAGCTTCTCTGTCTCTGCCCCTCTCTCACTGGCTCTCTCTCCGGCAACTAACTGTTGCTACTCTGGAAATCGATCTGCTCATGAAATCGAACCTCTCAAGTGTATTCTCCATCACCACATCGACCTCCTCTTGTAATCCTCTGTTGGAGCACCAACGACCAAGATTAAAACTTAATCAATGGGTATGATCATCTTGGAGTCGATTCGTGTGAATTTCTAGAGAATTCTCACCTTGACTTAATTAATTCTGATTAATTAGCCATATTCCCTAAGTTTGGACTTAAGGAAATATTTAAAAATCAGCTAATAATCTAATTAAGCCATCTCTAGTTGGAATTTCCATAAACGATTTCTAGGTTTTGACAATCTCATGTATTCTGCCTCTCCACAAAATTTTGTGGCTAGGACACATCTGATGCTACAAAAACTAACATACTTTATCCCAATCCCTAAACCTTCACAAATCATAGTGTTTTTTCTGAAATATATTGATATACATCCCTTTCGTCCCTTTGTTTTATTTTCACATCAAGCTTTTTTATCCATATGATAAACTAACAAGGTATTCTTGCCTCCATTGACAGAGCAAGGAAAACGATGAAAATAATGTCACAATAAATTTATAAAACACTCTAGAGCCCTTACAAGAAAGTTCATAATAGGAAGAAAACACTTTCAATTTCAAAACCCCATTTATGTTTCTGTCAGGCATTCAAAATTTTCACTATTGGTCGGAAACCTTTTCTGGGAAAATGCATGTCCCATAAAAATTAAGGAAATCAGAAATGTATTAGTTAACCATGAAAGAATGTTGGTGTATTCTGTACTTAATTATTCGTTTCCATTGAAGAATTGGGCTTACTTTCATATGCTTCGTTTAGAGGTTATAGCCGAGAACTCCCGACATGTAGCAAATATAACATTTCAATATATACAAAATAAATATGGGATGATTCCAAGCAGCCTTGATGATGACATTTATCATGCATGAGCCCTTTGAAATATATATCATGGTACCTAGAGAATGTGTTCAAAGTTTGACTTCAAATGAAGGCACAAAACATCTCATCATAAAACTGGACAGAAACCATTTTTTTGAACAATTTCATTATCATTCTTAGGGAAATTTTCTAGCAATGCCTTTCCAAAGGAGATAAATATATAGCTTGATAAAACAAAGAACAAATTGATTTGACTATAAGCTTCCTAATCAATGAAATGTTCTAAGAATGAATGGTATTGCCTTGTAAAGCTTACTCATGATGAGAAAGAAGAAAAAAATCTCATGAATGGATGGGCATCCTAAAATAGTTGTCCATTTACATAAAACTTCAAGATTGAACTCATTCAATAAACACTTATTTCTAATCTAGCCATGCTTTTAAGCTTTTAAATCTCCTTGAAGGAAACCTTGTGTCATACAATATTTTTCATGTGAAATAATTATAATCTTGAAGCAAATATTTAACTTCAGATTGGAAATTTACCTTCTCATCAAACCATCGACCTCGCCGCAGCCATGCAGTGACCAGTGCTAGCAATATTCTAGGAGGTGTTAAGTAATTTATTGCTTTTCCAGTGCCTTTCACAGCCCGCATTCTAGGAACCAATGTCCTTGCAACTGTCTCAGGAAGCTCACAAATTATGTTAAACATTTTCTTATTCTGACGTGATGCACCACTGCAAGTGATCAATAAGAACACCAATCATCAAAATGGAGAATTCATGGTTTCAGGTTTCAAGAAGATGCTATAAGTCACTGCACACAAACTTACATCACTATGGAAATTTCAACCCATTTAAAACACAAAATGAGAAATTTTAACCCATTCAAAACAAAAATGATATTGTTTATCCAAATTCTACTCGATGGAAAAATATTGGAAAGGACAAAGCCTTATTCATGAAAGTGATAAAAAAGTTTTCCACGTAAACTATTAAGAGAGTCATTTCCAATAGCCACAAGGAAAACGAAGTTTCTCTACAAGTTAAAGCCATTGGTCATGCCTACCTCAGAAGCAAATCTGTAAGAACCATGCCAGGAGATGCTGTATGAATGCCTATTTTAGACTTCTTACATTCCTTCAAAAGAGATGCGTTGAGCTGTCGTAATCCACACTTTGTTGAACCATATCTGTGAAACCATATATGGGAGCTAATAGCAATCAAAATATGAATATGGATAAAGAAAAATCCCAGATCCAGCGACAGAAAAACATCAAGACCTTAATTCAAATAACAATTACACTAGAGTTGACTCCCCACTGCAATAGTGAAAATTTTAACTTACACTGCATACAAAGGAGTGCTTGAGCCCCCCGAACCTGCACCATCCATGTTAAAAATATGACCTCCTTTTTCCTGCAACTTCATGACTCGCATGGCCTCCTTTGTGCAGATCAAAGAACCAATGAGATTTGTTGACACAATCTGTTCACAATATCAAGGAAAATATGCAGCTCCCTCCATTAGCATCAAGATTGCATATATATCAAAATTTCAGACAAGGGAGAGAACAACATGCAGAAGCACAACATGGCCAAATAAATAGTTCAGAAATATGCTTTTCATTATAAAAGAAATTATTGTATTTGGAGTAATGAGGTGCTCTACAATCCAGTATGGAGGAGATGTTGTCATGTAATTTTATGTTAAAAAAGAAAAATAAATTAAATAAAAAATAAATAACTACTTATGTACTATGTACGTGACAACATACACCCAGATCTGTCAAGCACCAGGAAGGAAGGATCAAATTTCTTAAGTTAAATATTTTCCATCATTTAATATGAATGAATCAATTGATTAATACATGATATGAAATGAATGTTAAAAAGACTTCCACCTAAAGAAATATGATCAGGATGTAAGATGAATTTACACTAATATACAGACAGAATCCAGATGCACTCAAATATTTCTGTTTTTCGTGACATTAATTTTTCTTTCAAATGCATGTCAGAAGAAATTTAGATACAAATCTATGTTTCATACATTTATGCATTATAAAAAATCACAAAGATAAAGAGGGACAGCTATACTGTATTCCAAAACTCCTCAGCTACCCTGTTACCATAAATGGAACCTGGAGTGCCACGTGCCATTTCTCGCCAAAACGCATCTGAAAGGGGAACTGCATCAGAAGCACAATTTCTGATGTCCACTTCCCATATCAAGGCTAAAACCAAAGGCGTTTCTCACACGCCAGCAGAAATATTAAAATATTTAAAATGCTGCTAGAGTCTATCAGTCTGCTGCCACCATTCAAGTTCAACATGAATGGGTTTGTTTAATAAATCTTGTTTTCTAGAAGATTCACACTCTGCTTTATTAATACCCTTTAATTATTTAATTTCTCTAAGATTAGACTTAGCGATCACTTTAAAATAATTAATTATTTTAATAAAGCATGAACCGAGTGGAATTTCCACAAACGGTTTCTGGGTTCTCTGGAATACTGATGTCCAAGCCTCCTCCCAAAATATGAGACTTAGAAAACTATCCAATGCTACAAAATCAACACTCCCTCTTAGCGAGAAAAGTGTTCAAGCAAAATACCACTACATCTGCTCTGACCTCAAGCATCTACTACGCTGTTGATGTCTTGGCTGCTGCCCCTCATCTATGCACTACTGCTTTTTGTACTATTGCCCGTGACACCATCTCTGCCACTGCCTCATCTGTACTGCAACTCCCTTTGAATCTCAATTCCACCCATTCCTCTACTGGAATGGGTTCTTCACCATCTCCATATTTTCCCTAAAGTAAGTAAACTTAATCTTACCCAGGGCTTTCGTGAGGATATCTGCCACATGTTCTCCTGTAGGGATGTATTTCAATTGTACAACTCTCTGTTGGACATAGTCTCTAATGAAGTGGCATCGAATGTCAATGTAATTCGATTGGTCATGAAACATAGGATTCTCAGAGAGCTTGATGCAACTCTGATTATCACACAAAATTCTAGTCGGTTCCATCCTCTTCTTGAGCAAGTTCATGGGCAACTTACGAAGCCATATAGCCTCACACGAAGCTGTGCTAACAGCGATATATTCAGCCTTGGCTGAGCTCAGTGCCACGGATTTTTGTTTCCTACTGCAACAGGAAGTCATCCCTGATCCGAGACTGAAACAATACCCACTAGCACTTTTCCGATGTACTAAGCTTCTAGCCCAATCTGCGTCAATGAACACACTCAACTGTATTTCATTTTCCTTGGTGTACTTTAACCCAAACTCAACTGTCCCCTTCAAGTATCTGAGAACATGTTTGGTTGCTGTCGAGTGAGCCCTCCTTGGTTCTACCATGAACTAATTGAGGGTATTCACGACATAACAAATGTTTGGTCTAGTTTTGACCAAGTACATCAATGATCCTATGAGCTGCCTATACAAGGTAGGGTCAGCCTCATCATCCTCGGACATCTCAATATTCTTCCAGTTTGTGATCATTGGCGTAGCCATGGGTCTACAGTCCTCCATCTGAAATCTCTTCAGGATCTCTGTAGTATATCTTCCTTGCCCAAGGAAGATTTCTCCCTTCTGCCAAACCTCCAAACCAAGAAAATAATGCATCTGCCCCAAATCCTTCATGTCAAATTCTGTAGCCAAATTTTCCTTGTAATCTTTGATGAGCTTAGATGATCCAGTCAAGAACAGATCATCTACATACAATACCAGAATTAGCGGCTCATCCTCTACTCTTAGACAGTAGAGGTTGGGATCTGCGTCACTCTCGACAAATCCCATCTTTTGTAGGTAGCTATCAATTCGCCCATACCATGATCTAGGGGCTTGCTTCAGTCCGTAAAAGGCTTTCTTAAGCCCGCACACATGAGTCTTCTGCTCATGTGTCTCAAAGCCCTCTGGTTGTTCTATGTACACTTCCTCTTCTATCACCCCATTCAAGAAAGTTGTATTGACATCCATCTTGTGAATTTCCCATCCCATCTGCTCTACAAGAGAGATGACGGATTTGATCGAAGTGTACCGAGCTACAGGGGCGAAGGTTCTTCATAATCGATCCCTTCCTTTTGTGCATACCCCTTAGCCACAAACTTGGCTTTGAATTTCTCTATGCTGCCATCTACAACATACTTGATCTTGTATATCCACCTTGATCCTACAATCGATCTGTTCTGAGGTCTAGGGACTACTTCCCATACATCATTTGTCATGATGGAGCTGTATTCTTCCACCATAGCATCTGCCGTCAACCCACACCTGATGTTGAGTTGCCTCTCGAAAACTAGAGGGTTCTCCAACCTGTTCTACTAGTGCCTGGTACCTGTCTGGCTTCCTGCATTCCCTCTTCTCATTTCTAAGGGCTCCAATAAATTCCTCTGCATCCTTCAGAGTCTGTTGGAGTTCTCTGCTCATCCTTTCACTGGTGATGGGTGGATTCACCTGCTCTCCTTCTTGCATTTCCTCAGGAGTCGAAAGAACTTTCCATAGAATCCTTGTGCCGTGGAGAGGCACTAGAGCCATCTTCTGTAGGCCGTTGAGGCTGAACTAGCGGATCCTCCTCAGACTGCATATCTGTAGACATCTCTCAGGATCTCCTGGAGGCTCTCTCCTCCATGAATTTCACGTCCCGTCTTACTACAATCTTCCTATTCTCAGGAATATAGATGCGATATGCCTTTGCATTTTCGCTATATCCCACAAGGTATCGTTTCTCTGCAGTCTGATCTAACTTCTTCCTCTTTTCATCAGGTATATGACAATATGCTATACTGCCAAATATCTTGAAGTGACTCACCTCAGGCTTGCTGCCAGTGAACACACTCTCAGGAGTAACCTTACCCAATGCTCTATGAGGCACCCTGTTTTGCACATACACTGTTGTATTGCACGCTTCAACCCATAGAAATTTGGGCATGTCTTGATCATACAACATCACCCTCGCAGCTTCCACAATGGTCCTTTCTTCCTCTCTGCAACTCCATTCTGCTCCGAATTATCTAGAGCCTTCCATTCTCTCTTGATGCCTTCCTTTGCGCAAAACCTCGTGAAGTCCTTATCAATGTACTCTCCACCATTGTCTGGACTTTTATCGCAATTTCTTGATTTGCTTTCCGGTTAGATTTTCTACCAAAGCCTTGAATTCTTTGAATCGCTCAAAAACTTCATATTTGTTATTCAGAAAGTAGATCCATGTTTTTTGGGAATGGTTATCAATAAAGGTGACAAAATATTTTGCACCACTAAGAGCATTCATGGACATTGGTCTACAGATGTCTAAGTGTATCAATTCCAATACACTCTTGGGCCTACTGCTGCTTCTTGGAAATGTTGCCTTGGCATATTTCCCTAATACACACCCCCTGCAGACATCATCTTTCTTGGTGCTAAGTTCTGGAGCTCCCGTGACAATCTTTCTAAGAATCCTCAAGGATCCATGATGTAGATGCCCCATTCTTTTGTGCCATAATTCATTCATATCCCTTGCATCGGAACTGTCTATCAGTGCCATTGGAGACTCGAGCTGTAACTTATTCAGTTTATGGCTCCTTACTCTAATTTGTGCCTTCCTCTTCTAGCTAGGGTGTTTGACATAAACTTTGTTGCCAATAAAGTATACATCGTAACCCTTGTTCTAAAGTTGAGACACTGAGAGCAAGTTCATCCCCAATCCTGGTACATGCAGTACATTGGTGGCCCGAAGCTCGTTACCAGCTTCTGTTTGAAATATTATGGTTCCTCTTCCAATAGGGGTACACGTGGCCTTGTTTCCCATTATGATTTGAAAGTTCATCCGATCTTCTAGGTAGCTCGAGAAGCATTCTCAAACTCCAGTCATATGAGTAGATGCTCCACTGTCAATATACCAGACCCCTGGAGAGGCCATGCTTGACACATAAGCAAAATCCTCTTCTAGTCTGGACGCCAGAAATGAAATGTCACGATCCCTCTGTTCCTCTATGCGTTCTGGAGGACTGCGTGAACACTTCCGAGTTGATGTCGCATCGTTGTCGGACCTTCGCTTCATTGCGAAACCTCCCCTTCTGTCTTTTGTCTTTTGCTCTGATACCATGTGAAATTTTCACGCTGAAATACTACTGCAGTGATTGATTTATTTCACCTACTTATTTATGATAAGTTATTTACAAATATCTTCAGTAAATTCTGAAATAAACACAACTGCAGTATTCACTTAATCATAAGCAGAAAATCAAATAGGAAGCATATAACGCAATAGAAACAATCACATGAACACAACTATTTTTGGACAGTTGTCCCCGAAAAAACCCAATGGGGGAAAACTGGTGCAGCAGATGAGGGTTTGTATTATTCTTCAGCAATAGAAATCATTTACAGATATTTGACGAGCATATGTCTAGAAGACACCTGAGATCATTTTCCCGAACCCTTCGAAAGTATTTCCGACACACTGGAAGCTCCCTTTCTCCCTCTGCATCACTCTGTGTGGTCCTCTGCGCAGTCACTGCGCTGGACTGCGTCACTCTGCGCTGGACTGCGTCACTCTGCGTGGAGGACTAGTGCTGCTGCTTAGCGTTGTTCCCGCTGCGTCCTCTTCCAGCCTTCTTCTCCTGCTGACTTCCCCTTCCTTCTTTTGTCTCTGCAACTCCGCCTCTACACCCTCTCCCTCTGAAATCGAATTCTATTCCTTTAGAATCGATTTCCTTCAGGTACTGAGTGTGTGCTCGACTTACTTTCCAAATGACCCTCAAGCCTTCTCTTATAGTCTTCTCATTGATGAATCAACGACCCAGATTAAATCTTTAATCAATGGCTGAGATTAAAAGATGAGTTGATTTTCGTTTTCTAGAAGATTCACACTTTGTTTTTTTAATACCCTTTAATTATTTAATTTCCCTAAGTTTAGACTTAGGGATCACTTTAAAATAATTAATTATTTTAATAAATCATGATCTGAGTGGAATTTCCACAAACTGTTTCTGGGTTCTCTGGAATACTGATGTCCAAGCCTCTTCCCAAAATATGAGACTTGGAACACTTTCCAATGCTACAAAATCAACAAACATGACTGAAGACCCCGAAGGTTTGTGTTTACTTATATGTATTTGAAAGTTTGTTACTGATCGGGGTTGTCTTTGTACAGGTAAATCTCTCCTCAAAAAGTCGAAGTTTTGGAAGCATGTTTGGAATTGTAATTTAGTCTATAAGCATGTTTGATTTATTTGATGTTACCGATCTAATTGATCGTGAGAGATTTGATGTTATCGATTTAAATAATCGGGAGTGTTGAGGCATTGTGTGTAATACAAAATGCCTGGGAGGACATCTACATGTGTCTTATGTCTAGATCCCAAAGTAGGGAGAGGTGTCATTGGTCATAGAGCTATGACCTTGGATACGCACTTAGATCCTTGGGTTGATGGTTAGTAAGTAAGTTTGATGGTACCTATAGTGGTTGAAAGCTTTAGTCCATCTTAGTCCCACCCGGATAGACCCTGGTCACGAATCTAGTCCGTGGCACTGAGTGTGCCAAAACTCTTCGCAATTCATTTTGAGATCTTCCATGTACCTCTATAGATGTAGGTAATTATGAATACCTCCCTAGTTAAGAGGGAGTGTTGAAGAATGTAACTTGGTTTGGTCTTCATAATTGTATTTGAGTCATAATGAAACATATTTATCAAAAAAAAGAAAAAGAAATTTTATTATTGAATAAATTGACTTATTAAAGCATGGGTTTCATGCTTGGGTCAATTGTTTGTAGGTCAAGGTCTCCATTGTAGACCTCTAGGGTTTATGTTAAGTGTCCTTATCCATGTCATCTTGTAAAGAACCCTCTTGGGAATTATTTGTCAAGAAAGAAAATTACTTTAATGTAAATTAGGTCTTCTAGGGCTCCACCAAGTTGGCCTCAAAGAAGATCAAATCGGCCTCCAACAGGGTAATTCGACCTCACAAGAAGCCTATATATTGGAGCAACTCAACCTCATTTGTCACACACTCTCAGCAAGTTTGATTCACAGTAAATTGCAGTAGCTGGTTGCAGAAAAGGGTACAGATTCCAAGGAAATGGAAGGAAAGGGATAACGAAGGAGAATAAAGTCATTATCTTGCTAAGGAAGTCAATTTCTCTCTCTATTATCTCACACGTGCGAAGTGATGGAGTTCTGCTGGAAGACCGAAATTCTGCAGTAAGTTGGGAGGCCGAAATTTCTGCAGTAGTTGTAGTAATTGGGATTGAAATTTCTAGGATGTTGTTGGGCTAAAACTACTGAACAAAAGGAGAATATTGAAGGTTGTTAAATTATATCAAAACGCTGACTTGATGGAGGAGGAAGCTTCGTTGGTCTAGGGTCTTGGTCGTCTCACTGTCATATGAATCTACTAAAGGAAGAGTTCTTGACTGGGTTTTCCCCTATATAGGGGGTTTTCCCTGATTGTCTGCCTACAACTAGTGTCCCTGATCTTCATGTTTTTGGTTTTGATAATTGTTTGATGAAACAAAGATAAAAGAATAACACAACAAAGTTAATAAGAACGTAAGAATAACAAAAGTAATTATCAATATAAGAAAATTTTTTTGCCTTTCTAATTTTCCAAGACATCCAAGGATGAAACTTCATAGGAAATAAATCAGGAAACCTCAAGATTGAGGTGAACTTTCTGAATTTGCATTAATTGTAAAGGAAACAAATTTCTTACAAAAATCAGGTACCTATGCATTCTCTTTGGCATATATGTTTTACAAGAACATTTGAGGTGGGTAAGGGATAGGTTTAACTTTGCCAACAGGGGGTGGATCTTGTTGGAGAATCAAGTAGGGCAGCAATTAAAATAATTCTCCTATCCTTAATAATTGTTTGTGAACTTATGTTGGCTTCTTATTATTCTTTATTAGATTCTTTTTATCAAACAAATATCAAGACCATAAACCATGAAGATCATAAGAAACAATAGACACAAGATTTAGGCTCCAAGCCAGGGCAAAACCCTCCAAGGGGAAAACCTAGAAAGGATTAATTCTCTTCTTATAGAATCAGATCAAATGAGAAATCCAAGACCCAAACACCAAGACCAAGTCCACTCGCAAGCCCCAAGTCGGCCCTTCTTCCAAGCTTATTCACCAAGTCAAAGTCTCCTCAAGGCAACGATGGTAAGACCCTTCCAAAATTGGGCAAACTTCAGATTTCAGCCCCTGCAACAGAATTTCGGCCTCCTGCAATAGACCTGCAATTTTTGGCCTTCCTGCAACTCTGAAATTTCGCACATGTGGGAATTTTTAGGGCAGATTTGCTTCTCCTTTGACCTTGCTTTCTCTCTCCTTGACTTTGCCTTCCTTCCTAGCCTTTTTTGCTGATTTTCCTGTTTCTTTCTTAAGTGATCAAACTTGCTTGATATGTGCAACCAATGAGGTCAATCTGCCCTTATATATACACATCTTAGGAGGTCGAATTGCCCCAAACAAAGCCGACTTGATGAGGCAGGGCCAACTTGGTCTTGTAGTGACTAAAATTGACATTTTGACTTAAAACAAATTTCTTTTTCCATTTTCTTATCAAAGTCCAAATGGGACTTGACTTCTAGACTTATTAAAAATATTCTTTTGACTTAACAAACCCCAGAAGCATGAAGAACATGCTCGACCTAGAAGAAAAATCTTGAGCATGAAACCCATGCTTGAAATAATAAAAAAATTTCTTCTTTTTACAAAAATATACAATGTCATAAATACAAAGGTAATTATGAAGACTGAATCTAGTTACATTCTCCAACAGATCTAAGAGTATGTATTTTAGACTGTGATTGCCAAGGCTAACTTACGTGCTGGTAACATGACAGTTTCATTAGAATTCCATCCAAAAGAGAGATACCAGGGATAGAGTATCAGTTACTTAAGAATTCCCTTTGGCATATAGATTTTACATACGGAAGAATGTATGTGGGTCCAAGATAGATTTAACTCATTTACTTACCAATGGGGTTTATCCAAGTGCTATTTGAAGTTACAACTGCCACGGTTAACTCATATGGTTAGTTACATGGCATAGTTCATTAGTTATAAATGGTCAGATTTGATTTGCAAATAAAAACAAAGATACTGAGATAAAAAATAGAAATGCGATAAAGCCATGCCTGACTGATGTCTTCATCTGTGAATTGCAATAACGGTCTAAACCCCTTGTTCATGCCAGCATTATTTATCTGCAATGACCAAACCAAAAAGGACACTCTAATGTAAGCATTCCTAATAGAAATAGATATTATCAGGAGGTATAGTGCATGGCTGGTTGGGGAAAGTTTGCTTTGGCACTGCTTCAAGAAACTTCAATGACGGAAATACTAACAATTAAGGTGATAGTAGTATGATTATTGTAAGGATCCGACTCTCACCCAGATATCTATAGAACCAAATTCACGGACTGCAAAGTCAGCTAGCATTTTTACGTCCTCGACATTTGACACATCACATGGTATTCCGATCACTTTGCCTTCTCTCTTACAAGATACAGAAGTGCTGGCTTTTGACATGACTATTCCTTCAGTTAGCTCTTGCTGAAGTTGTGCTGTAGTTGTCCTGACTGAATCGGGGCTGCCTTCAGAGAATATATAAACATATTGAAATTGTGATGCATAAAATTCAGACAAGCCAAAGTTTGAGTATATTAACTGTGTCAATGCATTTTAAATTGAAACAGCTTAGAACTGGCTGGAAAAAATATTCGAAGAATGACAAATATAGATGCTCAAAGCATTCACCTGCGAGAGGCAATAACTACATTATCCCCAGCAAAAAGGAATTCTCTGGCAAGTGCTTTCCCAAGGCCTCGAGTACTGCAATGTTAAAGCCAAACATGAAAGCATGATTTCAACCATTACATACATCAGATAGATGAGTGGCAGTATACAAGTTTATTTTGTTAAAAACAACAAATGTTTCTCATAATATTTCAAGAACAAGAAATTTCTAGTTCCAATGCGCGTGACTGAAAACTCTGTTACATGCTAAATTATCCAGATTTCAATCTTTGACAATGCTGGCATTTTATGAACGTGCACACTTTTAAAAGTTAGAACACTTCAATTGATTGAAGAGGTGTGAAATTTGAAGGCTATGTGCTCAGAACACTAAAACAGAAGTAACCATATGGTTCACCTGGTCACAAATACTCATAGGCAACTTCCTGGCCACAAAAGTCTACCAATGCAATCAGAAAAGGAAAAGGTAAATTGGTCACATTGTGTCAAATGAAAATCACAAGATGTTGAGGCACTCTTATCATTCCACTATGAGGAACCTTTTAAAAGTAAGAGATGACGCTCATGATAAACCATTGTACGAATTCCTGATTACAAACCCTTGGGAATCTAGTAACATATCCAAGAGTAACACAACAAAGACCATCATACAAGATGTTAGCAAAGAATAGCTTTCTTTGGATCCACAAGGAAAAAAACAGCCTATCCCTTGTCAACAATATAAAGTTCTGTTGTCAAATCCAAATAAAGTACAGAACAAAGTTTACCAATTCCTGAACAATTTCTGTCATTAACTGTTTTTTTATACACATTAAAAACAAAGAAGTGAAAACATACGGCACCTGCATCCTAAGTCTAACTATTGTATCTGGAATACAAAGGGTAATCATCTGATAAAGTATGAGATATACAAGGAAAAGCTCAACTACTAATACTAGGCAGGATCATGTAACTATAATTGTCATGAAATAGCTAACCACCCAAATCATGTCTCCTATCACTATGAGTGACATCATATGCAGATAGACAGCAAAAATTGAAAATTCAGCAGCGTTTGGTGCAGACCTCTTAATCCATGATGAGAACATGGGTTCCTAATAAGCACAGATACATCTGAGCCATGAGCTTCACCAGCTCAAAATCAAAACCATGTCTACAATCTCAAAAACTGTGTTAGGTAATGTCATCTACCAAAAGCATTTTTTGCAGCCAGATCAGTGACAGCATTTAAATCCAGCCCCACTTGAAACTATTTAGTGCCCACTCAAGCCTGACATAAATTATACACACATATATAATTTATGTGTATATGTGTATAAGCAAAAAATTCAGGATGAGGAATCTTGAAGAAACTAGCAAAATAGTGCTAGATTGGCTGATGAGGCACCCCACAAGATACAGCTCTACAGTATATCATAGAAACCACATTTAACTTTGAAGTTGTGGTAAGAGTGACCATTGAGAATAAGAACACAAATAAGAGTTAGGAGGAGACACCTTGACCAAGAGATGAAGCATGGTTAAAGGAAAACTCAACTACCCCAAGGTACCACATTTGCTATCCATCATCAATATTGCCATCTTACTCTCTATTACACTGGAGATTTTACTTGTTTTCTTATTTTGCATTCAATTAGGGGTGATCTGCATTTAGTGCACACTTAATGCCAGTAGATTGAAGCCATTAATGCATTATATACCCCTTTTTTGACAAAAGTGGATAGAAGTGCACATTGCCTCTGCTCTTTTTCAGCATAGACAGTGTTTAGAGCAGGTTCTTGAATTTCTAAAAACCATCACACTGTGTTTGAGAAACAAAAATACTTGTAAATTGTGTGTGTCTCTGTATGTACACACACATACATATATATACATATATACACACATATACATTTATACATACATGTGTGTACACACACACATATATATCACATGTTAAAAGCCGCAGGACAACATCCACAGGGTGGCACAATGATCATGTTTGCAGAGAGATGGGTACACCATTTTATATCATAAAGGATCTTTGATCGTATATTTCTTCATAATCCTCACCAGCTGGGAACTTAATAGCTCCTATTGTTCTGATGGTGCCATGACTATATAATTGATGTGCCATATGAGATATGGGAGGAGCCTAATGCTGTGCACCAACTCTTGATAGCCAGTGCCTGTGGTCTATGTTATTGACAATTGTAAGTTGCTCAGTTTAAAATTACAAAGTCACGGGACAATGTTATCCATCAGTAGATCGAAAAACACCCTGGGAAAAAACCTCCGAGTACAAATGCATCAGCATTCCACCCTGTATTCTCCATTATATAACAAAGGTCTGTCTCATTTTCCATGGCTAAACTGCATATCTTCTTTTTCTTATTATTATTTTTTTTTTTTGGAAACGATACTTCTTATATTCACATAAACATATTTACATCAGCAAAATGAAAAAAAGGGAAAATCTTGAACAAATTCAATATCTTGACAAACCCAATATGATGTCTGTACTAGTGATGTTATGGTTGAGATATGATGATGGCACATGGAATGACATTTTCTTGGATCCATTCTTTACATAGATGTGGCAGAAGCAGTCATTATGCATAATTTCATCGTCTTGAGTCAGCAAGGAAATGCCCTAGGTCAATGCCTTATGTTTATGACATTGTGGACATGATTCAGTCATAGTCGGGCCATGCTGGTCACATACTACGTAGCTGGTAAAAAGGTTCACCTATGTAATTTTATTCTAATGCCTCTATATTTTAGCCAGGCTTGGGCTATTGCATTAATCACTGTTTATTATTTGTCATTACCAAAATTTCCCATGTCCAGGGTAATGGAAATTCAACTAGGTTAAGTGGGGGGACATGCCTCATGTGCAAAAACCCTATGTTGTAACAGTGCATTCTAAGAGCTCTGAGGCACTAATTATAATCATCTTGTGATTGCAAATACATGCTCACAGGGTGGAGAGTCACATACAACAATCTGCTTGTGTAGGATGGTATATGATCATATGGCCTTGACCCTTGGATGAACTCCATGGAAGCTTTACACTGCTAATATATGTCATGGCCCTGCATATGAAGATTGATATAAGGACAGCAGTGGTGGTATGTGTACTTGTGACATCTAAAGGGAAATGTGTTCCATGAGAAAAGAATCGGGATTTTAATTAAAAAATAACCATAAATGAATGGAGAACAATTAGGCTCATTTATGGCAGCTAACCCCCTCACTTAGGACAGCTATACAAATAACCGATCAAAACCAACTTGCTCATAAATGACACACTTATGGTGTCTGTTACTACAAAATCTAGCAAGCCTAGTGCAAAGCCCCACTAGGCAGATCCAGACCTCGGGGCAACAAGGGATTGGCTACCATTGCCACCTGAACAATCTTTCTTCGGCTATTTACTGGTATTTGAACTGATATCACATTTATCATTAATGGCAATTTATCGTTGAGGGTCCAAAATCTCATTGTCGGCAATATCAGGGAAAATATTGGAAATTATCGAGAAACTTGAAAAAATACAAAAATAATCATTTTTTTTCAATTTTTGAACTTCTAAAACAACATCAACATCAAAAAAACACATTGCTACATGAATATGAAAACAAAATCAATATATAAAATGTATAAAATGTCAAGTGATACATCAAATATTGATATTGAAACATGATATTTGTACTGAGCCATAATATATAATAAAATGATACAAAATCATATCAAAACAAAAATAAATGTATCTCATGAGATGAATCATTGCAATGAAAACAACGGATTTCCCCTTGTTTTCTTGGTGGAAAATGGTCACATCATCCTTAGCAACGTTATCAAAACTAGACCAAAAGATTGGTTGACCAAAAAAAATACATGAATTATTCAAATTTTAAAAAGAACTTGTAATTCATGTGCATCCATATGAATCCAAATTATTATACACAAATATGCAAAATTTATCATGTAAATAGCAAGGGTGCATATAACCAAAATATCACCAAGTGCAATCCATCTCTAAATCAAAATAGAGCAATAGAGAGGGTCTAAATGGCCTTCGAAATCCAAAGAAAATCATGCTACAACAGATAACTACATAACATCAAAATCATAACCTATATTGGGATCCTCCTCATCAAGATCACCCCCTAAGCATTAAAATAAAACAGAAAAAGTTTAACATCCTAATCAATGATTTTGCTTGACTGAAATGTACATTTTTACTAGGGTCATGAGCGAGGAGCTCAATTAACACCAACATCAAGGTACATAAAGGATTGGTGATCTTGATTAAATGTTAGTTCCATACCCTCATACATCACAAAATAAAGTGAAAACATTGCAATCCCACCAATCTTGAAATCCTAAAAATTGTTAAGTCTATATTGGATTTTGAGTGGGATCTAAAATTATACTTTCTCCATTTGAAATCCATTAAAATCGGAACCGCTTTCAAACATCGAGAGTCAATTAATGGTTTAACTTTAAGTCAAAAGATGAAAATAAATGATAAAGAAAAATATCACTTTTACTTTAATAATTTAATATTACCATCAACTACTACGTTATGTATCTCATGAGATGAATCACAGAAAATGAAAACAATAGTTTCCCTTTGTTTGCTTGATGGAAATAGTCAAAGTATCCTCATAGCTCAATCCCCTAACTCAGGTTTAAAAAATTAGGGTTAAAAGAAAAAAATTGGTAATAACTTGAAATTGACAGAGGGTGATAATTTCGAAATTATCACAATAATTCAGTGTGGAAAAAATCCCGATTTTATCCCGACTTTTAAAAAAAATCCCGATTTTTTGCAGGCGCCGATAAAATCCCCCGATTTTTTGAAAGTTGAAAAAGTCGGGATTTAATCATTATAATCCCGACTTTTTGCCGACTTTTTCCAAAAAATCGTGAGGGAGGTAATTTTTTTAATAATTTTTTTTTTTTTTTTTTTGAAAAAATCGGGATTTTTTCGAAAAAATCGAGAGTTTTTCCAAAAAGTCGGGATTTTTTCAAAATATGAATATTTTTGTATTTTTTTAGTTTTGCCGATTTTTTGCCGTTTTTTTCGAAAAAATCTCGACTTTGCCGATTTAATCTCGACTTGAAGCCCTGCCGATTTAATCCCGACTCCGACTTTTTCCACATTGCGATAATTACTTAAATTATCACAATAATCTCAAAAGAGCAAATTATCATGATAACTATTGTTGATATTATCACCGAGGTTGGTTTTATAGCGATAATTCCGATATTATCGCGATAAGTGCAACATTGATTTGAACCATAAGGCTTCCTTATACAAATTACCTAAAGGATATTCAATAAGAAGGGTTTAAGGTGATAGATGAGGTTTAATGAATGGGATAGGGTACTAGAAGAGACTAGAGGACTAAGATAATCTTTAACAAAATACAAGCACTCTATCCCTAAACCACTTAAAACAAATTATAGTGTTGTTATAAGTTAGGGTTTGATAGATTTCCAATGATGGGGCATGCAATGTCATATAACAACCAAAAGAAAATGTTTCACAATGATTAATCAACAAAGGATTGAGATTATAAAATAGATACACAAAGTTTTAAGGTATGTAGTGGAGTTTTGATGGCTGAAACTTGCTTAAAACAACAATATAATGATGATGTCAGCCATAGATATAGGGTATTAACATGCAATAAATGCTGCATTTTGCTTTTTTGACAATTATTTAATGCAAATTCTACGTAGAGGGAAATAATTCATCAAATAATATTAGTTTTTAAGCAATATTTCAAAGAAACCCTAACTCTTCATATCTAGAATTTAAGAAAGATCAGAGATTTAGTAAACTGTAAAAGTAGAAGGTTTCATCACCACCACCTAGACTAGCGCCTTGATCTAAACGAGCAATAGAGTCATATAGGGAAAATTCAATTAGGATGGCCTTGTTGACGAGATTTAGAGGCTTAAGCCTCTTCTTACAAACCCTAGTGGCTTCTTTATTAGGGAGATTTTAAATTTAAGAGATTCACAAATCGAAGTTCTCTTAAAGAATTCAAGGAAAACAATTTTTCATGGCATAGAGGATCAATATTTCTAGATAAATTTAGCAAGTTTAATCATGGACATGAGAAACGCTAATTTACACAATATAGCATGCAAAATGTAGAAGATATGCAATAATCTTACAAATTTCCACAAGAATCTCTTCAAACAGCGCCAAGAAACCAACTTCAAGCAAAAGATCGGCCTCCAAGAGAAATTTGCACCATAGAAATCACATTTTGGCCAAGCATAAATAGACGAGAAGCTAGTGTGTACTTCTAAAGACAAGGAAGTGTGATTAATGAATGATGATGATAATAAAATGAGACTCCACTTTATTTATATGAGGGTAACCAAGTCTTGTTTTCGTAATTATACAAGTAAAACCATTAAAAGCTCACTTGAATGTTCAAAAAGGTCAAAATATCACAAGACAACCTTAAATAACTCTAAAACATATCAAAATGCCAAAAAAATTGCACACGTGTGGGAGAAAATGGTCTCCACCAGGATGTCATTCTCCCAAATGTGAAATTTTCACTCTTAAAATTATTACTGTAGTAATTGATTGCGCCTACTTACTTGATAAGTTATTTACAGATGCTTCAGTAAATTTTGAAATAAACACAGCTGCAATACTTCACTCTAATCAAAAGCATAAGAATAGAAATAACACATATAGCACAAAGAAACAACCACATGAACACAGTTATTTTTGGACAATTGTCCCCAGAAAAAACCCAATGTGGGAAAACCGGTGCAAAAAATGAGGTTTTGTATTTATTTTCAATAGTGAAAAGATTATTTATAGAAATCCTGACGATCATAATTTAATGGCATACACCTGATGTGAATTTTCCAGACAACCCGAAAGATTTCCCGACACACGAGATGACCTCCTACACCCTTTGCATCACTCTGCGTAGCCCCTCTGCGCAGTCCCTCCCTGGACTGCGTAAGTCTGTGTGGAGGGCTAGTGTTGTTGCTCATTGCTGCCTCCCCTTCGTCCTTCTGTCTTAATGTTTCTCTATCTGCTGACTTCTCCCTCCTCCTCCTGTCTCTGCAACCCGCCTCTACAGACTCACCCATTGAAATCAATTCTCTTACTTCATAATCGATTTCCTTCGGGTACTAATAATGTGCCCGACTTGCTTTCTAAAGGACCCTCAAGCCTCCTCTTATAGTCTTCTCGTTGATGAATCAACGACCAAGATTATATCTTTAATCAATGACTTAGATTAAAAGATGACTTGATCTTCGTTTTCTAGAAGATTTGTTTAGTCAATTTAGTGTCCTAAATTGCTAACATAAATTATCGACCAGGGCTAGTAAACTGATGAAGTGTGATGCACTATATGTGCCTAAGTATCCATTTTTCTTACTTCGTTGTTTTTAGTGTTTTATTGATGTTTTGGGGTTTTTATGTTTGATGCTTAGTATGCTACTCTATGCTAAAAAGATGAAATTAGATCTATGTCAAAAGGGAGAAAATGAAATGTTAATAAATGAATTAAAACAGAGTTTATTTGCAAATTTTGTTCCTAACTAGAAAATGATGAAAACAGAGAGTCCTAATCCATGGATATTACAGCTTCTAAATGAACATTCATGAAATAAAAAGTCACTCAAAACACTACAACTTAATCTGATTCATTTAGTTAGAGATTTGTTGGAAGAGCTTGTGAAAAAAATTAATTTTAATGCAATGAGGATCTCCTAAAACATAAAAGGAAATGCTGAAACAAACAGTAACTTAAAACATTATAGTGAAATCTCATTCATTTGATAGAAGTTTATTGGAAGAGCTTGAGAAAGAAATTACTATAATGTAGTAAGGATCTCCTATGAAATGCGGAAACAACTTATAACATTACAACTAAATCTCATTCACGAGTTAGAGGTTTATTGGAAGAGTTTTTGAAAGAGATTAATCATAATGTGATAAGGAAAAACAATCAATAACTCACAATATTACAACTAAGTCTCATTCGTGAATTAGAGGTTTATTGGAAGAGCCTTTGAAAGAGACTAACTGTAGTATAATGAGGATCTTCCTTTTAACTAAGTAATAGAAAATGAAATGCTAATAACTCAGAATGTTACAATTGAATCCCATTCATTTAATAGAGATGTATTGGAAGAGCTTGAGAAAGAGACTAACTGCAATATCATGAGGATCCTTTATCCAAGCAAATGACATGAAACATAATGCTAAAAGCTATGATTTTAGAAAGCAGTCTAAGTAAGGAAATATGACAAAATAGAATTGAAAATGAGTTATCTAGAAAACATGTAAAACCTCCTCGAATAGCAAGGGCCCTCTGCTACCAATTTGGTGAAATTCTTCAGCTTCTTAAAGTTGTAATCAAAACAGCATCAATGAACTGAACTTCTTTATTGATAAACTCACAAATCTACATCCCATTCCATCTTAAGCTTTGTTACAAAACACTCTCTAATCCTTTCTCTTCTTCTCCTATTTTTCACTACTCTTGATAGGAAAAAACTTCTCCTATTTATACAAAAATATGAGAAGTTATCTCACTAATGAGAGTCCATGAATCTCTCCCTCTATCTCTAGAGTTACAATCAAAATAAGAAATGATAAGACACATGTCTTTTTAGAGTTTCAATACAAATAAGAAATGAGACACATATCTTCTTAGAGTTTCAATACAAAAAGGAAATGAGACACATGTCCTCATGATCCCATGATCTTCTCCACTCAAATTCGAATTTGGTTTTGGGAGGTCACATAAAGGTCTTTTAGAAGCTTCATTTTGACCTACACATGTCACAAAACTCATAACACATATATAGATATATGAAACTATGTTAATTTTCTAGTTTCTAATCATAAATTCACTTTAAACACATAAAATAAATAACTTTGGAAGACAAAGATCCTAACCCATATATTTATGAAAATGGTTACTTGATGTAGGGTTTTAGGTCAGATAGTTATGAAATGAGAGCTAAATGGTAATGACATAATGGAAATATGTATGAATATGGAAAACACTTTTGAGACTCAACAAGATTCACACTCTGCTTTATTAATACCCTTAAATTATTTAATTTCCCTAAGTTTAGACTTAGGAATCACATTAAAATAATTAATTATTTTAATAAAGCAAGATCCGAGTGGAATTTCCACAAACGATTTATGGGTTTTCTGGAATACCCAAGCCTCTCCTCAAAATTTGAGACCTGAAACACTTCTTGATGTTATAAAATCAACATTCCCTCTTAGCGAGAAAAGTGTTCAAGCAAGGTACCAACTATACTGCTCTAATTCTAGAGCATCTGCTGCGCTGCTGATGTCTTGGCTGCTGCCTCTCACCTCTGCATTGCTGCCCTCTGTACTGTTGCCTGTGACACTATCTCTGCCACTGCCTCATCTATATTGCATCTCCCTTTGTCTCTGTAGACCACCCATTCCTCTACTGGAAATGGTTCTCAACCATCCCCATCTTCTCTTTGAAGTAAGTAAACTTAACCTTACTTAGAGCCTTGGTGAGGATATCTGCCACCTGTTTTCCAATACGAGTGTACCTCCACTATACAGCTCCCCGTTGGACGTAGTCTCTGATGAAGTGGCAGCGAATGTCAATGTGCTTCGACCGATCATGGAACAGGATTCTGAGAGAGCTTGATGCAACTTTGATTGTCACACATAATTCCGGTCGGTTCCATCCTCTTCTTGAGTAAGTTCAGGAGCAGTTTACGAAGCCATATGACCTCGCATGAAGTTGTGCTTGTTGCCATATATTCTACCTTGGCTGAGTTCAGTGGGACGGACTTCTGTTTCCTACTGCACCAGGAGGTTATTCTTGATCCGAGGCTAAAACAATACCCATTGGTACTTTTCCGATCTACTGTGCTACCAACTCAATTTGCGTCGTGAACTCACTCAACTGGATTTCACTATCTTTAGTGTACTTCTGCCCATACTCGATTGTCCCCTTTAAATATTTGAGAACATGTTTGGCTGCTGCCGAATGAGCCTTCCTTGGTTCAACCATGAACTGACTGAGGGCGTTCACTGCATAACAAATGTCTAGCCTAGTATTGACCAGATACATCAATGATCCAATTAGTTGCCTATACAAGGTAGGGTCAACTTCATCATCCTCGGATGTGTATCTTCTTCCAGTTTGTAATCATGGGCGTAGCCATGGGCCTACAGTCCTCCATCTAAAACCTCTTCAGGATCTCTGTAGTGTATCTTCCTTGACAAAGGAAAATTTCTCCCTTCTGCTGCCGGACCTCCAAACCAAGAAAATAGTGCATTTGCCCCAGATCCTTCATGTCGAATTCGGTAGCCAGATTCTTCTTGCAGTCTTCGATGAGCTTAGATGATCCAGTCAGGAACAGATCATCTACATATAATACCAAGATTAACGACTCATCCCCTACTCTCAGGTAGTAGAGATTGGGATCTACGTCACTCTTGACGAATCCCATTTTCTGCAGGTAGCTATCAATTTGTCCATACCATCCTCTGGGGGCTTGCTTCAGCTTCTACAATGCTTTCTTAAGCCTGCATACATGATTCTTCTGCTCATGTGTTTCAAAACCCTCTAGTTGTTCTATGTACGCTTCCTCTTCTGTCACTCCATTTAAGAATGATGTCTTGACATCCATCTGGTGAATCTCCCATCCCATCTGCACTGCGAGAGAGATGACGAACCTGATAGAAGTGTACCGAGCTACAGGGGCAAAGGTTTCTTCATAGTTGATCCCTTCTTTCTGTGCATACCCCTTAGCCACAAATCTCGCTTTGAACTTTTCTATGTTTTCGTCTGCAACATACTTGATCTTGTAGATCCACCTTGATCCTACAACTGATCTGTCCTGAGGTTTAGGGACTACTTCCCATACATCATTTTTTATGATGGAGCTATACTCCTCCACCATGGCATCTAACCACACTTGATGTTGAGCTACCTCCCGAAAGCTAGAGGGTTCTCTGATCTGTGCTGCCAGTGCCTGGTATCTATTAGGTTGCCTCCGTACCCTCTCCCCGTCTCTAGGGGCTCCAACAAATATCTCTGCATCCCTCATAAATTTTTGAAGTTCTCTACTCAGTCTTCCACTGGTGGTGGGTGGTCTTACCTACTCTCGTACCTACTCATCTTCAGAGGAACTCTCCTCAGAATCCTAGTGCCGTGGAGAGGCACTCGAGCCATCCTCTATAGGCTATTGAGGTTGTAATAGCAAATCATCCTCAATCTGCGTATCTGTAGCCATTTCTTGAGATTTTCTGAAGGCTCTCTCCTCCATGAGTTTCATGTCTCGCCTTACTAAGATCTTCCTGTTTTCCGGAGTATAGATGCGATATGCCTTCGCTTTTTCACTATAACCCACAAGATAACCCTTCTTCGCAGTCTGATCCAACTTCTTCCTCTTCTCATCAGGCACGTGGCAATACGCTATACTGCCAAATATTCTGATATGGCTCACCTCAGGCTTGTGACTGTGAACACACTCTCAGGGGTCACCTTCCCCAATGCTCTATGGGGCACCCTATTCTGCACATACACAGTTGTATTGCAGGCTTTTTCCCACAGAAATTTGGGCATGTCTTGGTCATATAGCATCGCCCTTGCAGCTTCTACAATGGTCCTGTTCTTCCTTTCTGCAACTCCATTCTGCTCTAGATTGTATGGAGTTGTCCATTCTCTCTTGATGCCTTCCTTTGCACAGAAACTAGTGAAGTCTTTATCGATATACTCTCTGCCATTATTTGATCGCAGCTTCTTGATCTTCTTTTCGATTAAGTTCTCTACCAAAGCCTTGAATTCTTTGAAATGCTCAAAGACTTCATCTTTGGTTTTAAGAATATAGATCCAAGTTTTCCTGGAATGGTCATTAATGAAGGTAGCAAAATAATTTGCACCACTAAGAGTGGTCGTGGACATTGGACCACAGATGACTGAGTGTGTCATTTCCAATACACTCTTGGCCCTACTGTTGCTTCTTGGAAATGTTTCCTTGGCATACTTCCCTAGTACGCACCCCTTGCAGACTTCATCTTTTCTCGTGCTGAGTTCTGGAGCTCCCATGACAGTCTTCTTGAGAATCTTCAAGGCTCCATGATGTAGATGCCCCATCCTTTGTGCCATAATTCATTTTGATCCCTTTCGTCCGTACTGTTGATTAGTGCCATTGGGGATTGAAGCTAGAGCTGATATAGTTTATGGCTCCTTACTCCAATTTGTGCCTTCCTTTTCCAACTAGGGTGTTTGACATAAACTTTATTTCCAATAAAGTATACGTCATAACCCTTGTTTTGGAGCTGAGACACCGAGAGAAAATTCATCCCCAAACCTGGTACATGCGGAACGTTTGTGGCCCGAATCTTGTTTTCAGCGTTTGTCTGAAATATTATGGTACCTCTTCCAACAAGGGCACACTTGGCCTTGTTTCCCATTGTAATCTGGAAATTCATATGTTCTTCTTGGTAGCTTGAAAAACATTCTCGAACTCCCGTCATATGAGCAGATGCTCCACTGTCAATATACCAAACACTTGGAGAGGTCGTGCTTGACACGCAAGCAAAATCCTCCTCTAGTCTGGATGCCAGCATAGATATGTCATGCTCCCTTTGTTTCTCTAAGTGTTCTGGAGGACTGCATGGGCCCTTCCAAACGTCGGATCTTTGATCCATTGCAGGACCTCACTTTCTGTCTTTAGCCTTTTGCTCTGATACTATTTGAAATTTTCACTCTAAAAATTATTACTACAGTAATTGATTTATTTCGCCTACTTATTTGATAAGTTATTTACAGATGCTTCAGTAAATTTTGAAATAAACACAGCTACAGTACTTCACTCTAATCAAAAGCAGAAGAATAGAAATAACACATATAGCAAAATAGAAAAAACCACATGAACACAGTTATTTTTGGACAATTGTCCCCAGAAAAACCCAATGTGGGAAAACCGGTGCAGTAGATGAGGATGTGCCTAGCTTGGGGGCATCCTGGATCCATCTAAGCACATCATCAAGTAGTCCAATTCCCAAGCTCTATGACTCAACGTTTCAACATCTGAAGGTACATGAAGGGATGTAGTACCATGTGGAATCATCCCCAAGGCCAATACTCATCTCAAGAGGGGCAAAGTTGAAGCATCAAGGTCATATCTACTCTCAGAATTAGGCAAAACATCCTCTAGAGTGGTACGGAAGAGGATCGGGCCCATCTCTCAAGGGATATCAACTGATGTGAGAATTCCACCTAAACAAACATATCAAGAACAAGTGATATCAACATCATTAGGGACAAATACCATTAAAGAATCATAGTGGACCATATATAAGGCTAAGGGCACAAGAATACTTCACACAAAACTCCCCTTAAAATGTCTAACTAGATCAAGACCTGTAAACAAGTTACCTCACTTATGTTAGGGATGATTAGGTCAACAACCCTATTAGGTGTTTCCAGCTCCCAAGGGGAGTGACATGTCCTAGGTTAGCCCATCAATCCATAGGTGTGTTTTATAATGGTGGTCATGGAGTGGGAGGGACTTCAAGGCAAGTGCCACAACCATGAGATCAACTAATGAGGGCTCAACATCCTGAGTGTAATGATGTAAAGAGGGAGCAATCATGGCAGCATGAGTTACCCCTTTCCTCAGTCGAATTTTTCCACCCCTCTAATGTGCCTTCAACTTTAACGATTTGTCTTTATTTGGTTCATAGCTTAAGAGCCAAGCTTGCTTTTATATTTTCCCAATACCTATTTAAGATGTACTAGTTTCTCGCTCATTGAGGTTGGGATATCCAAGAGTTCGTTTCTTTGAGATGAAGCATTAAATGCATGAGGAACTGAGTGATGGCCAAGGTAGGAGGAGAGCTCATGTTAGGCTTTTTCCTACGCACTAATTATTGTCCCAACCATTTTTTGCATTTTACATTTTCTTTCATTGTAGCTTTACATGATTTTAACTTTCTTTCAACTATATCAACCTTTGAGGCCAAGTTTATGAGTTGTGACTCAAGGATGTGGATAAAGGGTGCCAATCCCAATGACCAATGACTACCAACCCAAAGAATGGAGATGGATAACCAGGAGAGATGAAAAGTAGTAAGTATGGATTACCTCGGACACGCAATATCAATTAGTGCCTCCCCTATATCACCCTTGCTAAACCCTAAGGCCTTAGAGTAGGCCCCATTGGACTAGATTCAAAGACTAACCTCCCATCTGAAGTGCGGGAACCATAATACAATCAAGATCGATAAATCATCCAGTTTCCCCTGTGATCCGTATTAATATGTCCATAACATTAAATGAAAGCAAATGATTGCAAGAACAGTTAGAGAACTTGCCGACATATAAGATTTGACCAAAGCAACAGGTGGAGAACGATGGCATAGTTCTATGTGCTGACCATCATGGGGTTGTTGGTCGTCTAGCTATCAAATGAGGAGAATATTTTCCCCCTCGGGGTTACCCACTTTTGGTGGGTAACAGTGTCCATCTTGCAATTTTTACCAAGACAACCTAGAAATTAGCACATATGGATTAGTATAAAAATACAAATAGAGATGATGGCAGTGATTTCTTGCCATCAAGACAATTCTTCTCTCTCCTAAATTAATGTGCAACTTCTTGTAACACACCCTGATGCCTTCCCTTGGCTAATGGGGTGAAACTCAACACAAGAACTAATTTTCTAAAAATATGATTTGAGATAGGTTCCAAATGTAACATACAAAAATTATCTTGATGCACAATAACTATTATCGGCATGGGCATTGAACAACCACATCCTTTCTATTCATCCATCATTCCCAAATCTTATAGCATATGCCATACATAAGTCTTAAATTTTGAGTAATCTCATGGGAAACTATCACTCATGCATTGACAGATCTCATGAACAGAATAGGAATTAACATCATTCTCAGTATCTTAGCATCTCATGCATTTGTCATTGAGCGATCAACATTCTATTGATTTTATGTGCACATGAATAAAAAATAGGATAGGAAAACAACATATCATAATCAAACGAAACAAAGCAGATAATCATAACACTTATGCTATCCATGGAAATTGGCTTTATCAAAGCAATGCACTGCCCAACAACATACGTCCAGCATAGACACCACCCCAAGCCAGGCTACAAGACAAGAAGGGAAAAAGGAATCCTTTCTAGGCTTTATCTCTCTCTCAACACTACCTATGACACTCGGAAATAAACCATCATGCTACAGGTCATTCCATCCATTGTAGTCAGCCTCTAACCACCTATGGGCCCCTTTCTTTCAGCCATCCATAACACTAGGTTGGCCTATATATCTCAACAAGTGCTCTGGCATGGGCAAGAAAAGCTCAATATTGAGTCCTCTGGTAAAAAGCTTATTATGGAAGTCACTTAATTTTAGACACAATTTGGTACATGCATTCTCACTTCTCATAGTCCATGCTTTATTTCCCCATCTTCAAGCTCTCTACAACCATTCCCTTAGGCATAGCACTATGGAAGCAATAGTGAAAATAAACTTTCTTTATCTAAAATTATTTAAAGAGCAATGACCACACCAACAAAGACATCTAACAAAAGAATTCCAAAGGTTAATCTAAAAAGGGAGGAGTGATCCAAAAGACACACAAAAGCAATGTTGCTCCAAGGAAATCCTGCCCCTGCCCACCACCACCCCACCCTTTGTTGCATCATAGCCCCCTCTACTCCTAGTAGACATTTTCGTGGACAATATTATTGTAATTATTAAAGTTTGTTTCTCATTATATATATATTTCAAATTATAAAACAAGTGTAAGATGATGTCCATGTCATTTACCAGGCCTATATGGTTAGACACTCAAGCATAAATGGTCATGCCACATACA